>OY744535.1:37515344-37532844 GCA_963556195.1 Sepiola atlantica | reverse complement strand
TTACCACCCTGTGGATATTTTTCACCTGGATTATTACCATTATTATATATATATATATATATATATATATATATATATATATATATATATAAATATATATATTGATAGTATAAACTGTTTTACTTAGAGATAAGCTACTGTAAACATTGTTTAAATTGTTAACATGATGTAAATCATGTAAGTACTTTATGTACGAGCTCACTTAGATGAAATACAATTATCACTTTTGCGAGATATGTGGTTTCAACAGGATTGGGTCTCCATCCTCTTCTGTGAATGATGTGTTCAAATATTTGGAAAAAACGTTTCGGCGCAAATGTATTCGATTTCAAAGGCCGGTTGAATGGCTACGCAAATCTCTGGCTTTGATACTCATTGATCTTATTTCTTATAGGGGTATTTTAAGCCAGTATTTTACGTTAGCAAGCCAAATAATTTACAAACACTAAAATATAGTGTGAGAAAAGTAATTAAAAATATTAGGGCAATAACAATATGCTGGAAAATTGGAAAATATGTAAAAAGATGCTTAAAAGATTGCAGATTCGAACACTTCTAAAAAAAATGATATTACTATTTTGTAATTTTCTAATGAGTAAGCACTTTTGAGCTATCCTGTATATATATATATATATATATATATATATATATATATATATATATATTATTATTATTATTATTATTATTATTATTATCATTATCAATCGTATCATTATTTCTATTATGATTATTATTATTTATGTTATTATAATCATCATTTCTACTACTACTTTTATCATCGGTATTATTACTATCATTATAATGGCTGATCCTTCTATAATTATCACTATTATTAATCTTATGTCAATTGTGATTACTGTTTTTAGTTCTGTTACTGTTAGAAATGTTACTATTATTATTTTGATAACTGTAAAGAATATAATTGTATGTACATTATTGTTCGTCTTTTTTGTATAAATAACATATATTCAGAAAATAAGTGGAAGATTTTGATGTTATCACTGAATCTCGATTTTTGATGGTTGTATAAGACACTGAAGAAGTGATATATTGGTATTCATGTAAAAAATAAGTAAATAAATACAATCTCTAAACGTCTCTGAAACGATCGTACGCCTAATCGGTGTTGATCTATAATTCTTAAAATTGTAATAAAAAATGTTGTAAATGTAGGTATTCCTACTCATTCTATATATATATATATATATATATATATATATATATATATATTTAGGTAAACATTATTAAATAACACGGAGTGGTTTTGTTTGATGCGCATCAAACAAAACCACTCTGTGTTATTTGATAATGTTTGCCTAAATGAAAATATGCTGGATAAATACACAAAATATATATATATATATATATATATATAGTGTTATAATGGAATAATTCCAGGAAGAAATCCGGGTAAGAGAGCTCAATGTGGTAAACAGAGCAAGAATAACGTAAAATATAATAACACGAAATTACATGATTGTCGATGCAATAATTTATTTCAACCTTGCGGTTTTATTCAAGCATCCAATTTGACAATTACATTTTTGAGACTGACAGAAAACTGAATTCACCCTCGACACTTCAAACACAACCAGAGAGAGTGGTGGTCGCAGCCAATCTAAATACCTATTACAGAGCGAGTAGGAATTAACATCTTATATTTAACTAAAGCAATCGAAAGGGATCTTATGGTTTTTTTTTTGTTTGTTTTTATTAAAATAATAACGTCTGAGTTAAGCGCACATATTCTTTCTACATTTCAGACCTGGTGACATATAACGTTCATACGCCTCCATACACACGCACACATATACCTATTCTTAACATCACATACACACAATTTTTGGCTCGCTCGAAATTCAGTTTTCGGCCCGGAAAGAGGAAGAGAGATAAGACATTAACACACGTTAACGTGTCATCAGCCGATTGACACTTCTCGTGTCCCCATTCTGTCTAGATCCGCGTGATATTATCATTTTGATAACTAAAAATTATTTAAGATTATATTCCAAATGTAATATTTTACTACTCTGAGTTTCACAAATTCATCTTACATTAGTTTTATAATCTATGGAAGCCTATAATTATAGCCTAATTCCAATCTAATATTGTCTAGTGATAATATTATACACTTAATTTAATTCACTATCTTATTTTAAGTAAATAATCAGAATAAACGAATATCTTAAAGTACAATTATATATGCATACATCCCCACATATACACACACATATCTCTACACACACACATATATATATACATATATATACATACATATATATATATATATACACATATATATATATATGCATATGCATACACATACACACATACACACACACATACATATATACACATGCACACCCATACCTACTACCTTTAATTAAAACATTTTAAGACATCGAGGATAAATGTGTTTCGTCTTTAAGTATTCATTAAAAAATATCATTACTAACTGAATGTATACCTACACACACACACACACACACACACATACCCATACATATGCACATTCACACACATACACACATATACATATACATACACACACATAGATACGCACATGCACACATAGACACAGATGTGCAAAATAGAGACACACATACATGTATACATAGACATACACAAATGCACATATGCACGCATACATATAGACATACACATTCATACGCATACGTACACACATACCTATACTAATATACGCGCACATGCCCATACACGCACACATACACCTGCACACATGTATACACATATACACACATACACATATATAAAATAATATATACGGCCTGGAAAGTTTTAAATAACCGGGGTAAGAGTTTAATTAAATATAAACATATATTGACAAAATAAATATGCAAGATATACACACACACACACACACACACATACATGCCTGTACATACACAAACACATGCATGTACGTACACATATATATACATACAAAAACATATGTACTTATATATACGCACATACTCTTCCCATACATACATATACACCAATGCATGCATGCACGCGCATCCGCACGCGCATGCATACATATAAGCAAATATAAGGCTATCTTATGTCAAGTAAGTACTCTGACTACACGAATATCTTAAAGTACAATCGTATATGCATACATCCGAAAAACAACTATAACGAATGTCACCAAGTCAGTAATTACATGTCCATAACAGATATTATTGTAAATATTTATGGGGGTTTACCGTAAATGATCTGTTTGGTATCTTCACCGTTACAAATCTAGAGGTCTATCAGATTATTAGATATTGGTAATTTTAAATTTGCATTTATGTCTGCATTTCGCCATCAACTCATCACGTTTGTTTAAAAGATTATTGCGGTCGTATTTTAGGATTTTTATTTTTTCCTCTAAACATAAATTGCATCTCTGCCTAAATCCATTTGGGATATCCGAAAAGCATAGGATTGACCACGAAACCACCGGGGACCGGTTCTCATTTTTCAGAAGCCACCATTGTTTAGCTAACTCTGTTTTGTTCTTGAGTTCTGGGTTGTTAAAAGAGTGTTTGTGGTCATAAAATCCTTGTTTCCAGTTACCCGCGGAGATGCCGATGTAGACTTTATTGTCCCTGTTATTATCTTCCGGATGAATAGTGGTCTTATACACCACACACTCAACTTTACAGTTACCGTCCAGTGGGCAGTTCTCTTTAACTTGACAATTACATTTATCTACTGTAACCTTATTTTTACTAGAATTGTTTAGTAATTTACGATTATGGGTGCTGATTATTCTATCCATGTTTTTGGTACAAGAGTAACTAATTTTTATGGTTTTTCTATTAAATATCTTTCTAAATGGATTATTCATGCTAAAATGCTTATCTACTAGGTTCAAGAATACTTTCCCGATGTTGATGTTAGATAGTTGGCAGTACGGAGGATTGAACCATGTTATGTTCCGGCCTCTATTCCTGGATTTATTTTTATTTTCTTTCTTGGTATATTTGAGTTTTTCACTATATCCACTCTTTTCTAGCGCTCTATTGTATAAATGTTTGTTTGTTTCAAAAATTTCCCTGTTAGCCGAAAGTTTATTAATTCTAGTATTAATCGTTGTAGGTACTTGTTTGATTATGCAGTTCGGGTGGTTAGATCTAATATTGATATATGATGGTGTGTGATTATCTTTGTTGAAGGGTTTGTAAGTCCCCTTTTTTAAGTCTAGTGTAATGTCTAGATAGTTTACTTCTTTACAATTTGGGGTTATGTCTATTTTAAATCCTAGGTATTTGAAGGCTCTTATTATTTTTTTATGTATTTTGGATACCAGGGGGCCGTCACTATTAGGGATGATAATTAGTCCATCATCCCTGTATAATTTAACTAAATTAGGCTCTACAATTCTGCTAAGTGTGTACATTATAAATATGCCCACCAGATCGGCAATCTGTGCTGAGTCAAAGGCACCCATCGGAACATCGAAGCTGTTGTTGTTTAATTTAATGCATGTTTCGTGGTTGTTTGTAAGAATGGATCTGCGACATGCCATAATTATTCTTACCTGTTCATCGGATATATCCACGAACTTCCTAGCATAGTTAATGCTGTTCGTAAGTAACTCCTTGGAAATCGAGGGGTAAAATTCCATAATATCGAATTGTATAAAGGAGGCATTCCTCTTATTTTCAATTGATATGAACCATTTGATAGTATCCGAAGAATCCTTCCAAAGGTTAAATTTAGTAGCCTCCAGAGTTACTTTAATGATATTCTTGAGGAACTCCCTAGATACATGGCCTAGTTCCGATTTCGTAGAGTTGATCAGTCTAGATAGTTTTTTAATGTGGAAATTTTTCTTGTGGTCCTTGATAAGTATGTATGCGTCTTTGTTATCGATTTTCCCCACTCTATCCTCGATATTCAGCCTGGACGCAAAGTCCTTGGTTTCCCAATTAATTATCTTTACAGTGTCGTGGGTATCTTTTCTGTAATTATTACAGATTTTTTCCAGAATAGTTTTTTTATACTCGGATGGGCACATCTTGTAAATATTTGCTGACTTATCAGCCTTCACCCAAGAATCCTAAAATACGACCGCAATAATCTTTTAAACAAACGTGATGAGTTGATGGTGAAATGCAGACATCAATACAAATTTAAAATTACCAATATCTAATAATCTGATAGACCTCTAGATTTGTAACGGTGAAGATACCAAACAGATCATTTACGGTAAACCCCCATAAATATTTACAATAATATCTGTTATGGACATGTAATTACTGACTTGGTGACATTCGTTATAGTTGTTTTTCGGATGTATGCATATACGATTGTACTTTAAGATATTCGTGTAGTCAGAGTACTTACTTGACATAAGATAGCCTTATATTTGCTTATATGTATGCATGCGCGTGCGAGTGCGCGTGCATGCATGCATTGGTGTATATGTATGTATGGGAAGAGTATGTGCGTATATATAAGTACATATGTTTTTGTATGTATATATATGTGTACGTACATGCATGTGTTTGTGTATGTACAGGCATGTATGTGTGTGTGTGTATATCTTGCATATTTATTTTGTCAATATATGTTTATATTTAATTAAACTCTTACCCCGGTTATTCAAAACTTTCCAGGCCGTATATATTATTTTATATATGTGTATGTGTGTATATGTGTATACATGTGTGCAGATGTATGTGTGCGTGTATGGGCATGTGCGCGTATATGAGTAATGTGTGTACGTATGAATGTGTATGTCTATATGTATGCGTGCATATGTGCATTTGTGTATGTCTATGTATACATGTATGTGTGTCTCTATTTTGCACATCTGTGTCTATGTGTGCATGTGCGTATATATGTGTGTGGATGTATGTATATGTGTGTATGTGTGTGTATGTGCATATGTATGGATATGTGTGTGTGTGTGTAGGTATACATTCAGTTAGTAATGATATTTTTTAATGAATACTTAAAGACGAAACACATTTATCCTCGATGTCTTAAAATTTTTTAATTCAAGGTAGTAGGTATGGGTGTGCATGTGTATATATGTATGTGTGTGTGTATGTGTGTATGTGTATGCATATGCATATATATATATATGTGTATATATATATATATGTATATATATGTATATATATATGTGTGTGTAGAGATATGTGTGTGTATATGTGGGGATGTATGCATATATAATTGTACTTTAAGATATTCGTTTATTCTGATTATTTACTTAAAATAAGATAGTGAATTAAATTAAGTGTATAATATTATCACTAGACAATATTAGATTGGAATTAGGCTATAATTATAGGCTTCCATAGATTATAAAACTAATGTAAGATGAATTTGTGAAACTCAGAGTATTAAAATATTACATTTGGAATATAATCTTAAATAATTTTTAGTTATCAAAATGATAATATCACGCGGATCTAGACAGAATGGGGACACGAGAAGTGTCAATCGGCTGATGACACGTTAACGTGTGTTAATGTCTTATCTCTCTTCCTCTTTCCGGGCTGAAAACTGAATTTCGAGCTAGCCAAAAATTGTGTGTGTGTGATGTTAAGAATAGGTATATGTGTGCGTGTGTATGGAGGCGTATGAACGTTATATGTCACCAGGTCTGAAATGTAGAAAGAATATGTGCGCTTAACTCAGACGTTATTATTTTAATAAAAACAAACAAAAAAAAACCATAAGATCCCTTTCAATTGCTTTAGTTAAATATAAGATGTTAATTCCTATTCGCTCTGTAATAGGTATTTAGATTGGCTGCGACCACCACTCTCTCTGGTTGTGTTTGAAGTGTCGAAGGTGAATTCAGGTTTCTGTCAGTTACAAAAATGTAATTGTCAAATTGGATGCTTGAATAAAACCGCAAGGTTGAAATAAATTATTGCATCGACAATCATGTAATTTCGTGTTATTATATTTTACGTTATATATATATATATATATATATATATATATATATATATATATATATAACATTTCAAAGATTAAAATCTTATCATAAGAGGAATAAAATAGATCGATAAGTTAGCAGTGAAAAACCAACATTCAAAATTTGAAAAATATAAAGTAATGGAGAGTAAGCGTGTGCTTGTGAAAATATGGAGTCTGTCCAGTTGGTGAATGTCCGTGGATAAAGTGTCCGGTGAAAGGAGACTTAAAGATGGAAAAAATGGTTTCGTGAAGGCAGCGTTGAAAATGTTCAAAAATTAAGTAAATCCAAGAGAAAGATGTTTAGTTCCTTTTACGATTTACTAAACATCTTTCTATTGGATTTACTACATTTTTTAAAGGTAAAGATAGTATCATTGGTGTAAAAATTGTTAAGCTATGTTTATAAAAACAAAACTTTTTTATGAGAAAATACCTCTAATTATTTTCGAGCACTATCATATAACCCCAGTATCCTCTCGATGTTTACCCTGTGGGTGCAGACTTTCTCGGGATAATGATGCACATACATATATGTATATATATATATATATATATATATATATATATATATATATATATATATATATATATACATATATATATATATATAATATATATATGTATAATATATATAAACAATATTATTGTTTATCAGCCCCCTCCCACAAAGGCTGGGCACTTTCGAGTAGATTTAATAACAAGCAGTACAAATAGCTATATGCACGATCCGAACGTCGCTTCGTAGATAACTCTAACTGTCTGGTAAATAGCCGCCAATTTTCGCTATTTACAGATAAAGTTCCTCTATATTTACTAACTAATTGGCTATGACCGAATGGATAAGATCCCCGACTACGAATCAGTGGCGATTTGTGTTCGGGGTTCGTGCCTGCCGACCGTTGAGAATTAGTTCCTAGACTGAAGATTGCGTTAGCATGAAACATCGATGTCTCTAGGTATTTAAATAATTAATATTTATTTATAAAAATATAATTGTATGTGTATATATATATATATATATATATATATATATATATATATATATATATATATATATATATATCTTCTCTATATATAAAATTGTGTTCCCTTAGATTCAAATGTAATTTAAATGACCATAAATTATGTCTACCCAAAATTGCAGCACATTTTGATAATAATACGGGTGTTCAACCCCCCTACCACACTGAAAACTGCTTTCTCTTTGACTGAAATGAAATTTGAACACTACGTAAATGACCAAAAATAATGTATATTCCCAAAATTTCAGCAAATTTTGATAATATTAAGATGGTCCCCGGGGCACAATCCCTCTACTGAAAACCGTCTTCCCTTTGATTCAAATGATATATCTATCTATCTATATATATATATATATATATATATATATATATATATATATATATATATATATATATATATAATCAAAGAGAACACCTCTCTGTCTGTCCCTAAATACTACTAGGAAATGTACTTTCAATACATACTAGGAAATGTACTTTCAATATTATTGTTTTCACATGCAAAATTTGCATGTCAACATAATGGAAGTATATTATATGACAATTTTCAAACATGTCACACAATGAAATTAATCTATTTATTAGGGTAAGTTAAAGAGTATTAACATATATGTTAATAGCTCGGTGAGTAAGATATCTAGCTGACAGCATTACAGTTGCTGTTGAATTAAAATCTCCCGACAATGATATTGCATTTGATGCTATCCAACAGTCTAACATGGGTATCACCGGGTAGCTCTGCTAGTATATATATATATATATATATATATATATATATATATATGAACATATACATGACTCTAAACTTCAGCGTCTCATCGAATCATGCTTAATCCTACGTCATAATAACACAATTATTCAAATACAAGGTTTCTATAATATTGCCACCTCTTCTGCTAGATCGATTCTAACTGAAATGAACTTAAATCAATATGACAACGGATAGCTTTTAACCCTATCTCCTCCTCCTCCTCCTCTGCCTCTTCCTCGTTTGTGTTAATTCCTCCGTCATTAATTTAAAAATTACTACTAATTGCGACGTTCGACAATCAACTGCTAATTGTTCTCTTCTTCTTCTTCCCCTTGTAAATATTTCTTTCTTTATTTATTTCTCCCTTTCTACTGTTTATTACACGTGACTATTTTTTGTCAATTGCATTCTTTGTATAAATTTGAAAACTTTTCCGTTTTCAATTAAAGTTTGCCACCGATCGAAGATGGTCGTATTTTAAACGACCGAAATATTTCGGTATAACTATATAACATGAATTTTTGAGTTTCTTATTGCTAGTTGTTGATTTGCTTATTCTTTATTCTATTTTTATTTTCACACACAGACACACACACATATATATATATATATATATATATATATATATATATATATATATATATATATATATGACAATAATTTATCTGCATTAGCGTAGATATGGAAATCCCACAGAGTGATGACAATCCAACAATGTCTGGTAGTATCGTAATATACTGCTAGCGTGCCCTTGGTTAGTTGTAATGAACCATGCCTGAACCCAGAGACATTATCTGACGTAGGCTTTGTTAGAAGCAATGTTGCTGCACAAGCAACACTTATTGTATATACATTTATATATATATATGTACATATAATCTTGTCATTTAATTCAAAAGAAGTTTATGCAAAGTGTTGAAAACATATCTTCTGTCCATATGTGTTTAATAACTTATATTTTAACAACTAATTTTAGATTCATTTTATTATCTTAATGAGAAAGTTTGATAATACTGCCCATCACAAATTCTATGAGCAATTTTAAATAAAATAGAGAGAACATATTACTTGTACTATATTACTTACAAAATAATATCCTCTCCTTTTAGAGTTTACACGAGCTATCGTTATTATGAGCTGGTAATACAGCATTAGGTTTTTAAAATGGTTGTGTATTCAAGAGGTTCGCATCTAGAGTGTGTTACTGTTTGTAAATCTTAAGTTCTTTATTAATTTAAAATTAATTAAATCAAAAGAAAAAAAGGTATCAGTTGTTTATAAGAAGTGTTATTGTATATTATACATTAACTAGCAGGAAGACATGACGTTGCTCGGGATTGGATTAGGATAACTACTATGTAATTATCCACTATTCTCTTGCCACTATATTACTTTTTTTTATTTCCTCCCTCCCTATGTTTACCCCCTAATATTGTCGGAAGAAGCTGAAATTTCTCGAATTCGTGTCTTATACATATGGTTATACAAAATTCTATTACAATCTGATATATGTACTTTAAGTTTTAAGGCGATCGCTAAGAGATGGACACATGTAGATGTTCGGCACGTAGATAGTGACATAGATTCACGCTAACTTCCATAGTATTCCACGTATAAATGTATTCATATGATATACATCTCATCAAAATAGGATATATTTGAAGTTTTAAAAGACGCTCAGCCCCTATAGCTTTCTTAGGTTAGGAAGATTATCACGTTGACACACTAGTTCTCGTCAGATGACAGACGTTAAGCAACGTTAAGCCTAGTCAGTACCACATGGGTGACCATTTGGGAATACTAAGTGGTTTATGTAGCAGGACGTCGACACTTTCCGGCAAGAACTGCAGAAACCTAACGTCGTCATCTCTCCCAACTGAGATATATACACAACTGGGGGCCGCTTGTTAATTTAATGCTGTACCAGGTAACTTTTTTCTTCAGATAGATTAGAAATACACTTGGAGATGTTGAACGATGTCCATTATCTTCCACATAAAACTATATCTATATGATTTAAATTTCATAAAAATATGATATATTTGAAATTTTAAAGGGGTTATGCCCTCAGAGGCTCTTTATGGATGAACGTAATGTTCGAGAACACTTCCATTATCTTCCCCTGTAAATTTTACATGAAGATACACTTTCAGATTTTATGCTAATTCTTAAATACTTTCTTTCTATAGGGAAGACACAAACATCAAACACACATGCGTACATATTAAAAGCCCTTTAACCCACCCGTGACGTCACCAGTTGGCCGCTCCTGGGCTAGTTAGTCACGTGATCCTGTTGGTACAAAAGTTGCTGCTCCGAAGAAAGCCATGGTTATCGAAGAGGCCTCTCATAAGGTCACATCCACCCCCACGTAGTGTTTGTTTAGATAAGTGGGTGACCGTTGAGGGGGGATCAGCGACTCGGGATCCCTGTGGAATGAAAGGTCATTCATGCAGAACTGTTGAAGGGAAGAAATCAAGTCCGTTGTGGTTTTCTTAGAAAATAATTATTCTTAATAATGAATAATGAAACAAAATATACACTTGTTGAGTCACTAGGCCAGTTGGCCAGATAATGTTGAGTTCACTCTGGTATGTAATTGGACCGATGGACAATTTATCCCTCCATCAGTGGCGTGCTATTCTAAGCTTGGGCGAGGGCACACATATCCCGATAGGTGTGATCTCTTTCACGGATAGAGAAGGGTTCTTATGTCTGTTTCTCTCATTGATTAATTCACGGTCTGCTTGGTGTAACTCTGGCTAGTCCTCGTCCAATGCTTATCACCGACTGGCTTGTCTTCTCCCAGTGCTTATCGCTGACTGGTTAGTTCTCTCAACTTCAACTCTTCGCTTGTGAATCTAACAACAAAGTTAAACTTCGATAATGTTATTGAGACATAAGATGTTTATAGATCACTCTGATAATATAAAGCAAACTTGAAAATTGTTTATCCTTATCCAAATTATAAGTATATTACATTTCCACTGTTTTCCAATTCGAAACAACAAGGTTCAATTCCGATAATGCCATCTGAGATTGAAGATGTTTTGAGGTCACTAACTATATAATTTGATATATGAACTTGTTTATCTTCAGTAGAGAATTGTTATTTATCAAGCTAATTCTCATTTTGTTTATTTGAGGTCCAATGTCGGTTAATGTATATGAATACATAAGAGGTCTATAGGTCAATATAAATTGATACTCTTATTTCAAACCAGAAATTGTATTATATTCTACTGGGCCAATTTATACTCGTCGTGTATGCTGGGCGCCGACTTCCGTAGGGCCAGTTAATATTGTCACACAGACATTTAGTTGTATATATATATATATATATATATATATATATATATATATATAGGATAATAACCTATGCAAATATTTTATGGCAATTAAGCTACACATAGGCTCCCGCGTTTCATTCCCGGGGGGAATCCTCAGGCTAAAATGCCTTTTAGCCTGAAGATTTCCCCCCGGGGATCAGACGCGTGAGCCTCTGTGTAGCTTAATTGCCATATATATATTTTCATAGCTTACTACCTAGCTCTACTTACGTATCGAGCACTGTTGAAGTAAATACTGAGAATTAATACATAAAAAATTATATCTCCTTATAAAATTTTATGTGGATACATGAAATAGTAATATATTAATATATATATTTCATGTATCCACATAAAATATATATTTCATATATCCACATAAAATTTGATAAGGAGATATAAGTTTTCATTCTCCATTACTTAATATTTTTTCAAATTTTAAATTTTGTCTTTCCACTGCCAACTTATCTATCTATGTAATTCCTCTGGTGATAAGATTTTAATCTTTGAAAAGCCTTGGCTGAAGGAAAGAAAAATAAACATATTTTTTTACCGAGAATACCTTGCATTGAACAATCGAAGTTGAAATAAATTTGTCATTCGTACATGTTTACCGATCTTCTTTCATCTATCTTCCTTAAGACACGTATTATTAAAAATAACCGACAATTTTTGTCTGGTTATTTTAGTCTTAATCCCTTCAATTTTCCGGATTAAAATCTTAATCTCGGAAGAAAATTAGCTGATGAATGCTTATAATACCTAATAAATATAGTTTCATATTTTAATTATCCCGCCATAATTAATTATAAATCTCAATCCAGGTCGTTACCTGTTTGTCCTTATTATACTGACGATGGACCCAGACGGGTCAGAAAGTACTCTGGACCAACATGTACATTACGGCAGTTTCATCAGCCAATTTTCTTCCGAGATTAAGATTTTAATCCGGAAAATTGAAGGGATCAACACTAAAATAACCAGACAAAAATTGTCGGTTATTTTTAATAATAATATATATATATATATATATAATACCTTGTGATGTTAAATATAGATGTCAGCTGAGAAGCCTATTGCACCAGACATGCCTAATCAACAAGCCAGGAAATAACAGCCTATTCAATTTTCTGATGCCTCATTTGAGTAGCGCCTGATTCCTATGCCTGGTCGGAAATGAAGCATTCTGCAGAACAATAAATTCTCGTTGCAGCGAGTTTTCATTGCAAGTCTGACCTTCGCCAGTGTTGCGTTTGCAACTATAATAAGACAGGATTGATTGTTCGCAGAACATCAGACAGTATTGATTCAACAATCGCGTTTATATCGATCCATGATAAATGGTTTCACTAAAATAAGGAATTGTACCTAGAACAAATCAAACATATTCTAAGAAAATTTTAAAAAACACAAGAATCTCTAAAAAGAGAAAATTATAATATTTTCTATTTAAAACGTAAATTGTTAGCCTTTAAAAACATTAGCCAAAACTATTTACAATAAGTTATAGAAATTAAATGTACCACATGTGTCTTCGAAATTATATTTCCCCCAACATTTTTTATGGAAATAGCTGCAGACAAGGTTAGGAGCTAACAAGAACAAATATGATTATTGCAAAGACAGACGATGCCTATTTGTCTTAGCCTTAGAAAAGACAAAGATTATATGTAGGAGGAAAACAGTCAGCATGAAGAGAGTTCCACAAGCCTACAATTCTTGGAAAGAAGCTACTGGAAGTTCAAGATGTATTACATAAGGTATAAAAACAGCGAATTGATAGAGACGTCTAGACCAACGAGTCAAACGAGCTGGACCAAAATAAGCGGGGAATAGATTTGATAATTCTGAAGAACACGTGTCATAATAGTATTTATAGAAAATACTGAGACTAGCCACATCACATAGGTAGAAAAGAGGGTACAGAGTAGAAGAAAGGATAGGGCTAATCAAATTACAGAGACGTTTCTGCATCTTATCAAGAACCCTCAAATGGACAGAGATTCATCAGCCAAAATATGACAAAAGTACTCCATATATATTTCTGATTTTAGATGTGCACATATAGAGAATAGCATCAGAAAGTGTTCAAGCTATAGAGAGAAGTAGAAAGAGCAATTGATCTAATGTATGAACTCTAAAAAAGACCAAGCAGTTTCAGAGTCGATTTCTTCTCAAGACCAGAGCCATTCATCGGAATCTCAGGAATAAAAGGGACACACCTACGATTGAAAGACTGGAGGTTATTCTTAACTTAAATAAATGAAGCAATCCATTTCGTACCCCAATCCAAAACTGAACCCAGTTCAAGTTCTAGATCAGTTACATATTTCGACTGATCTTAGGGAGATGGGCGAGAAGCACCACCAGAATAAAGATTGGTATCATCAGCATAGATGTTCATTTTCTGGGCCTAGAATAGAGCCCTGAGGAACACCAGCATTGATAGGAAAAGAGAATGGAGAGCGGTTACTTATTAAACTGATCAGGATAGATAATATGTGCGATTGAAAATGTTTTCAAAATGTCTAATAAAAAACCGTAAATCAAAATGAAAGTAAATAAGTCATTCGAAAATGTCATATAATTTTGGGATGTTCGTCATTTCACAAAACATTTTAGTTACATTAGCTTACATTCTGATGTCCAAATATTTGCCAGACATCCACATAATCTCCCAATATTCTGTTGAAAAGTTTTAAAAGCATATGTATCCGATATCTACTAGAAGGATACAGATCTTTAAATTTAGGTATACATAATATTTGGTGCTTATATTGATCAGGGCAATTATGAAAAGCATTTCCAAATATAAACTAGTATTTACACTTACGTATCAGGCAAAAATATGTACCCTCAAGAAAAATTATCAAGTAGAATTTTAATTAAAAATAAAAATAAGTTATTTCGTATTTTGCCCACCGCAATTGATTAATTACGCTTTTATATGACATACTGAGTAATGGACCCCTGCCGTAGCTCTTTTTTCGGTTTTCAATTACCTACCAGTCGCTAGAGAAGTCCGTGTTTTGGGAAAAACTTTTTTCAAATATTTTAGAAGGGGGATCAGTTTCCTATATAAATTTAACGTAAACTGATGACCCACTTTTTGACCACGTTGCATGTTGTTGCATGTTGTTGTTTGTTCACCGTTTTTTTTCACCTTTTTCCCAGACCATTTTTTTTTTTCGTGTGTACAATTACCTATCATTCCGCTAGAGAATTCCGGGTTGTTTGGAAATTTGGAAATAAATACAGAGACAGAAATTAATTCAAGTTGGTTTAAAATGCTTTTCCTGTATATATATATATATATATATATATATATATATATATATATAAATCATTATGGATGGTTATAGCGAAATAGGTTTGATCGTTAGTCTGTGTAATCCTCGTAGTAGAAAAATTACTGTTGTCATCCATGATGATATTGTTGTTTTATCTTCGAAATATTAATAATGCCAGAATATTTTAGAGTAGAAGATGTTTTTTTAAAAATGTTATCATTTAGTTTGAATTTCGAATTATTGTATGTAATACATACATTGTTTTACATTTTGCCATTCTTTTATAATTAAATATATAATAAACAAATTGTCAGATGTTTATTTTTCTCACTATCTGTATCTCCTCACTCTCCAACTTTGCTTCTTCGTTTCTCAGCCCCAGCGAAACTCGCTACTGTTTCCTATCCGGTGCGATCAATTTTCCACTCCCCTCACACACTTCTTTCATATATCTTAAACGATAACTATTTTTTCTACACTGGTTATCTCCCTCTGTCATTCACTGTTTGTTTCACTATATCTCACTATCTCTGTCTGTCTGTCTGTCTGTCTCTTTCTCTTATTATAGCAGATTTTCCCTCATTAGGTAAGTAAAAGGTTTACTTTAGCTTTACTTTAGACAGCCTCGTAACTCTCGCTTCCCTTATTTTGTCCTTTAGTCCTCACATTCAATGAGCGATGTTATTGACAAAGGGGGAATAATTGCTGTTTTTTAGTCCGAATCTATACACCTAACAGTTTCCGTTGGCTTGTTTCTTACCTTGAAGTTGTGATTTTAAGCTCCCTACATCAAATGGCTACATGCATTGTCTTGAGCGATATCCATAAAACAGAAGCTTCCATTTTTTTAAAAATGAAATGTCTTTCCCGATTACTAAACTCATTCTTTATTTATGTATAGCTGCTTACATCAAGTAACTTCATGACTTGTCTGGAGCGATTTCAATAAATTGTACTTAACTTTCCCGTCTCTCTAAAACTGTTCACGTTTACTGCCTCGCTCTTTCTGATAATCATAGCTAGTATTTTCAACTTAAGAGATTTACTTATTTCACCCTTTTCTTCTTCTTCTTCTTCTTCTTCTTCTTCTTCTTCTTCTTCTTCTTCGTTTCTTCTTTTCTTCTTCTTTTCTACTTCTTCTTCTTCTTCTTCTTCTTCTTCTTCTTCTTCGTTTCTTCTTCTTGTTCTTTTTTTTCTTATTTTCTTATTCGTCTACTACCAATCCTTTTCCTGTCTTATCATTCTTCTTGTTCTTCTCCCTCTCATTGTGTTTTATTTTTCTTTGTATTCTTCTTCATCTACCTTTTAAGTTTCTTCTGTTTCGTATTATTCTTCGATTTCTGTTTATTCTTCTTTTTCTTCACCTTATACGTCTTTTACGTTTTCTCCTTTTCATTCCCTTGCTTCATCACCTCCACATTTCAATGTTGATGGGCTCCTTTCGCATTCCTCTTCTTCACCATTCTATCCCCTCTTCACATTCTTATGTCATATTCCTGTTCTTCTTCTTCTACATCATTCAACTTTCTTCTACATCTTTTTTTCTCTCTGCTTCTCTTTCCCCATCATGATTATCTCTCATCATCTTTTTTTACTACATTCATTATTATTGACCAAATCATCTCCTCTCCTTCTTCTATTTCTCCTTCTTTATCTTTTGTTTCCTTCTTTCTTCTTCATCTTTCATCTAAGTCTTTTCCGCCCGGCAATCGTTTTCCATCTTCGTCCCTCATTCATCCGACTTATCTCCGTTTCTCGTTTGTATACGAATCAAAAACATCTTTTTGCCAACAGTTATCTCCCTTCACATAAATAAAACCCGGCCAGCTTTTCAAGATAAGACGCGGTCTACACTGATAAGCCAGCACAATAAGTGACTCCGATGCCAAAGACATTTGCTTGGGGAACACCGATAAACAATGGACAGTGTTTTTGTCTTATTTACAAACATGGTCACCGTAAGAAAACCAGTTTTGGCTGGCGTCGTGGACAGATGATATCACGAGCGAAAGCACCGCCAATTTCTTGCGAGGCTCGCTTCTTTTATAATTTATTATCATTTATTTAATGGTTATGCGCATGGCCGAAAGCCTTCTTTTTTACCTATTTTTGAATATTTATTTCATCATTTCTGTTTCCGCGTTTAAGTATGAGGCATTATATACTAGAGTTTTGGAC
>OY744535.1:37482844-37510344 GCA_963556195.1 Sepiola atlantica | reverse complement strand
AAAGGGGGAAGAATTGCTGTTTTCCAGGTCAGAATCCATCCGCCTAACAGTTATTGGCTTGTTTTTTACCTTGAAGTAGTATTTCTTTATTTAGCTCCTTGCATCAAGTGGCTACATGCCTTGTCAGGAGCGATTTCGATTAAAAAAACACCCTTAAAAATGCTACAAAGAAAATGATATCTGAAGAAATTTATAAATTGATGTCAAATACGTATTGTTAACATTTTATAAAATTGGCGCTATTTGAATTTTACTTAAGAGCTGTGACTACCTTATTAGCCGTTGACATATAACTAAATTAAACTCAGTATAGTCCTAATTACCCACCATTACGCCTCGGATGTATTCCAAAATGCATAATGATCGCTTAAAAACTTCAGGATTAAATCCTATGCATAGTAATTTATCAACCTATGCAACTATCTAATTTCTATCTATACAAAGTAATGTATGTATATATGTTTATATATTTTTATATACTTCGGGACAACATTTGTCCTTTAAAATAAAGTACTTTGATAGTTATAAATGAACGTGAAACTTTTATAAAAACTGCACATTTGAAACTATGGACACCGCTTATTTAAACTGTCTGTGGATGACGCTCCCGTGCCTACACGTTTCCGTCGGCCTACCTGAAGCTATGTTTAAACCGCAAAGATAATATCTCGTTTTATTGTTTGTATCTAATCTTCGACGTACTGACGTCTGTCATATTCTTATTACTGCCAAGCACAAACAATTCGCTCAATTCACAAGTATCATTCTCGGTCTGTAAAAAAAACATATATATTTAACAAAAACTCATGTTGAAAATAGCTATTACTATTACGTTGTCCTGAAATTTCGTGAACACTTGCGAAAAATTGAATTTCTATGCAATTTTTAATTGTTTGGTTGCGTCTATATTACTATAGGTATCTTCATCTTTATATTCCAGATGCCAATGAATAAAATCGATCTGCGAGTTTTGTTTTGTCATATCCACGTGTTTACGAACATTTGGTACAACCTAGTGTTTACGAACTTTTGGGACAACCTAGTGTTTACGAACTTTTGGGACAACCTAGTGTTTACGAACTTCTGGGGCAACCTAGTTTTTACGAACTTTTGGGACAACCTAGTGTTTACGAACTTTTTGGACAACCTAGTGTTAACGACTTTTTGGACAACCTTGTGTTTACGAACTTTTTGGACAACCCAGTGTTTACGAACTTTTGGGACAACCTAGTGTTTACGAACTTTTGGGACAACCTAGTGTTTACGAACTTTTGGGACAACCTAGTGTTTACGAACTTTTTGGACAACCTAGTGTTAACGACTTTTTGGACAACCTTGTGTTTACGAACTTTTTGGACAACCTAGTGTTTACGAACTTTTGGGACAACCTAGTGTTTACGAACTTTTGGGACAATCTAGTGTTTACGAACTTTTGGGACAACCTAGTGTTTACGAACTTTTTGGACAACCTAGTGTTTACGAACTTTTTGGACACCCTAGTGTTTACGAACTTTTTAGACAACCTAGTGTTTACGAACTTTTTGGACAACCTAGTGTTTACGAACTTTTTGGACAACCTAGTGTTTACGAACTTTTTGGACAACCTAGTGTTTACGAACTTTTTGGACAACCTAGTGTTTACGAACTTTTGGGACAACCTAGTGTTTACGAACTTTTTGGACAACCTAGTGTTTACAAATTTTTTGGACAACCTAGTGTTTACGAATTTTTTGGACACCCTAGTGTTTACGAAATTTTTGGATAACCTAGTGTTTACGAACTTTTTGGACAACCTAGTGTTTACGAACTTTTTGGACAACCTAGTGTATACGAACTTTTTGGACACCCTAGTGTTTACGAACTTTTGGGACAACCTAGTGTTTACGAACTTTTTGGACAACCTAGTGTTTACGAACTTTTTGGACAACCTAGTGTTTAAGAACTTTTGGGACAACCTAGTGTTTACGAATTTTTTGGACAACCTAGTGTTTACGAACTTTTGGGACAACCTAGTGTTTACGAACTTTTGGGACAACCTAGTGTTTACGAACTTTTGGGACAACCTAGTGTTTACGAACTTTTGGGACAACCTAGTGTTTTTTATGTTCATATTGGTGGCTGATCAGGTGCAAAGTATGCATTTCACATGTCTTGTTTTGGATCAAAAGTAACTTTAATTCTAAGTTACATTTAATATCATTGACTAAACTACTTCATATTTGTAGGCGTTTTGAAAGAGACCTCCCCTTAATTGATTCCTCTAAGCATATTTATAGAGCATTCATTACGGGTTGACATTTTAATCAACCTCCTGGGATTTTAATTCAAGTGCGCCGAGAATTGATCAGTACATAAACTTAGCCGCTAGTAAGACTCTACGGCAACTCATCATGAACTGAAATGAATACGCCTCTCACAATAGCAGGTTCCTCTGGGATTAATTAAATAGATTTTACTTTTACATTGGTCGGATATACATTGTTAGTCGTTGGTCCAGATGGAATCAGCTGACAAAAATAATGAGATGCTTAAAGATGCCTCCTTTCATGCCAACAATCAATGGGTATGTTAAAAAGATCGGTGTTTATGACATTGTAAAGATTCAGCTTTAATTGGCTTGCGACTGTAACTTGGAAGAAGAGTAAGCGAAAATATTTCTATATTATTCGGCTTTCATTTAGCCTTATGATATTGTAAACAGAGTTACATAATTAGTTGTCAAACAATCTATCTATATGTAATCACGGTTGTGATACAGCGAAACACCCTTTATGTGGATGAGTAAATATCACGCCCATCTGTGGGTTAAACCTTTTTGTAAGTGAAATCGCCAACTCGCTCTGATATATAAAGTCATGCTCAATGTGTAAGGTAATGGAGATTTCGACATTTGATAATATTTATCATTGTGATTTTCGCTTAATCGCAGCAGCAGCCTATATATGAAAAGCGCTGACTGTCGTCTAGACGGTAAAGTTTCGATTCTGACTTAATGCAGTTCCTTTTTAAACCGCACCAAAGAGCTGTGATACCATAACCATATATGTAGATGACTAATATATATATATATATATATATATATATATATATATATATATATATATATGTATATATATATATATGTATATATATTTATATATATATATTGATATATATATATATATGTATATGAATTTATATATATATATATTTATATATATATATATATATGTATATATATATATATTTCTTTATGTACATATACATATATATATATATATATGTATATATATTTATATATATATATTCTTTCATGTTTATATATATATATATTTCTTTATGTATATATATGTATACATATTTATATATATATATATATACATATATATTTCTTTATGTATATATATACATTTCTTTATATATATATATTTCTTTATATATATATATTTCTTTATATATATTTCTTTATATATATATATATATATATATATATATATTTCTTTATACATATATATATATATGTCTATATATATATATATATATATAGTGTGAATATTTCAATATTGCGTTGAAAACCTGAATAAAAGAGCTCAATGTACCTTTACACGGAGCAAAACAGAATTATTAAAAGGAAAATACTATACACACATTAAGGTTGTATACATTATACATTATTTCGACCTTTTAATTAGGTCTCCTCATATGTATAAACAACAACGTTGAACCACCAAATAATAAGAGAAATTGATCATTGTCGTAAATAGATGAATTCACTTTGTTGCTTGGTCGATATAAAAAGGGGGTAAATAGTAAATTAATCGAGGAGGGTTGACAGAAGAAAATATATATATATATATATATATATATATATATATATATATATATATATTTCTTTATTATATATATATATATATTTCTATATTATATATATATGCATATATATATATATATTTCTTTATTATATATATATTTCTTTATTATATATATACATATATATATATATATATTTCTTTATTATATATATATACATATATATATATATATTTCTTTATTATATATATATATATTTCTTTATTATATATATATATATATATATATATATATATATATATATATATATGTATATTAATTTCTTTATTATATATATGTATATATATTTCTTTATTATATACATATATTTCTTTATTATATATATATATAAATATATTTCTTTATTATATATATATATTTCTTTATTATATATATATATATATTTCTTTATTATATATATATATTTCTTTATTATATATATATATAAGTTTATTATATATATATATATGTATAAACATATATATCTATATATTTTTATCATATATATATATATGTATTTCTTTATTATATATATATATATATATATATATATATATATATATATTTATCATACATATATATCTTTATTACATATATATATATATATATTTCTTTATTATATATATTTCTTTATTATATATATACATATTTCTTTATTATATATATATACATATATATGTTTATTTACTATATATATATATATATATATATATATATATATATATATATATATATATATATATATTTCTTAATTTCTTAATTATATATACAAGCAAATATATGCTCCCTTCGGTCGCATATTTTTGCTAGGCTGCCGCGTCAGAAATGAACGCTCACGCGTAAACCGATGGAGCTCCAGTCATATTTCTTCGGTGGTTAGACATTGATTTTCTTTGTTTTTGCCTAATAATTATTTTAGTTGAAAATAAAGAAAAACAGAAATTCGACCCTACCCCGATTTTTGTTTTACTCTCCCCTATAAATATAAATATTTTTACTTTAAAAAGAAAGAAAAACATTTTTTCGCACCCAATTCATTTTTGTTTTAGTTTACCCTCCCCCATACATAGAAATATTATTAGTTGAGAAATAAAAAATTTTTTGACCGCCTTCCCCCAATGTTGTTATCCTCCCCCATACATATAAATATTTTTAAATGAAAAGGAAAAAAAAGAAAACCTAACCCTAACTCTAACCCCTACGTTGACCTAACCCTAACGACGGAGTCAAAGTTAACACGGGTCCTAAAATGAAAAAGCACCAAAAAATCAAATACAGTGAACATTGTGTGTGTTTGTTTGTTTAATGACCTTGTTTTAATTAAACAATTTGATTCAATCAATTTGTGTATTAAAATATGATGACTAATAAGATTAAGAAAATAAACAAACTCAGAACGTTTTAAAGTAACACGGTTAAATGCCAACGTTTTGTTTACATTTGAAATTACACGCCGTCTTGCGTCCATATTAATTTGACGGAGGGAGGTCGTTTCAATGGATAAACGCTGTTTAATCAGTTGGGCGTAGATGAAATAACTACGTAACTCATTAATTTTTAAATCAATTATTATTTTAATTAAAGACTTTGATTCAATATTTATAATTTATAAGTACAATTCTTAGGAAGAAAAATTGCGTAAATACATGTGGAAATGTGAAGATAAGAATCATGAGTGAATATTTGCAAATACTAATTTATTAGAAGTTCAAATGCAATGGATTATGTAAATTGAGAAACGCGCATAGTATTTGCAGGTTTTTTTTTCATAGTATATGAAGAAGCATGCGGAATTAGCAAATAGTCATACTACTCTGATGGAGTTTCGGCTTCAGACAGACAGATAGATAGACACGTAAACTCCATTATTAATAGATATACATTTCTTTATTATATATATATATATATATATATATATATATATATATATATATATATATATCTTTATTATATATGAATATATACATATATATATATATATATATATATATATATATATATGTGTTATAATGGGATAATTCCAGGAGGAAATGTGGGTATGAGAGCTCAATGTAGTAAACAGAGCAAGAATAACATAAAAATGTAATTGTCTGAGTGATGCTTGAAAAAACCGCACGGTTGAAATAAATTATTGCATCGACAATTATGTGATTTCGTGTTATTATATTTTGTCATATATATATATATATATATATATATATATTTCTTTATTATATATGAATATATATATATATATATTTATTTAGTATAAATGAATATATATTTCTTTATTATAAATATATTTCTTTATTATTTATATATTTCTTTATTATTTATATATATATATATTTCTTTATTATTTATATATATATAAATGGTATTTTATCGTAGTCTTTTGATAATGAAAGTTTTTCTTTCGAAAATGTAAATTTACCTTTTGCCGAACTTGTTATTTACCTGTCAGTATTTACTATTATAGTACTTAATCAGTTTTTCGTGAAATATTAATAAATCGTTTTGAGATTCGTTTTCTCTTCTTGTTTATTTCTGTTCTCCCTTTCCACCTTCTGGAAACTACATCGCATTGCTACAGCCTCGGACTACTAACCTGCACTTATATTTACCAGCAATGCTTCAAGCAAACTACAATCTCCTTTTATATATATATATATATATATATATATATATATAGATATATAACCTACAACTTATGTCTGGATATTTTTCCGTAGATCCTATCCATTCTCCGAATCAAGAACTTCATATGGGAGGAGAATTTGCCTATAAATCTGCCAAAGTTTTCATTTCTTTCTCAAGTACTTTAAAGCCCATCCGGGTCCATGTTAATGGGAATTAGGTGAAATTGATGTGGTGAATGCAATTAAGATTCTGATTCGAACAATACAAATGACCTACGAATAGATATCCAGACATAAGTTGTCGGTTAGATTAAATAACACTTGCCTTCAAGAATAGATGCTGCCTTATATATAATATATATATATATATATATATATATATATATTATATATATATATAAAATGTATATATATAAATAAATATATATATATAAATATATATATATATATATAAATAAATATATATATATATAAATATATATGTATATAAATATATATATATAAATATATATATATATATATATAAATATATATATATACATAAATATATATATATACATAAATATATATATATAACTATATACATATAAATATATATAAATATATATATATATAAATATATATAACTATATACATATAAATATATATATATATATATATATATATATATGAATAAATATATATATATAAATATATATATATATATGAATAAATATATATAAATATATATATATATATAAATATATATAAATATATATATATAAATATATATATACATATAAATAAATATATATTAATATATATATATAAATATATATACATATATATATATATATAAATATATATATATATATACATATAAATATTTTATATATATACATATGAATATATATATATAAATAAATATATATATAAATATATATATATATAAATATATATATATATACATATATAAATATATATATATACATATATAAATATATATATATATATATATATATATAAATATATGAATATATAAATACAAATATATAAATGTATATATATAAATATACATATATATATATATATATATATAAATATATATATATATATATAAATATACATATATATATATAAATATATATATATATAAATATATATATATATAAATATATATATATATATATAAATATATATATATATATATATAAATATAAATATATATATATATAAATATATATGAATATATATATATATAAATATGTATATATATATAATTATATATATATATAAATATATATATAAATATATATATATATTAATATATATATATATCAATATTTATATATATATATTTATATATATATTTATATACATATATATATATATGTATATATATATATATATATATATATATATATATATATATATATATATATATATATATAGTAATTTTCAGACAGTCGGTTTCGTTACGCTGTATTATATATTTTACGTGCGGATAGACAAGCAACTACCTCAAACGAGGTAGACGAGAACCAAAGCTTCTTTGCCAGTAGCAACCTTCTGTCTTCTGCTGAAAGTAAGTGCAATCACAATGATAAGAATTGTCAAATGCAAAAAGCTCTATTTGACTCTGTAGTCGAAGCGCGTACCGATGTGTCTAGCACGTATTGCCTAGAAATGGGAGAGTATATTTACGTCTAAATGGCAAATTCAGCGACATTAACTGCAGGTCGTCAAGAGAACTCAATAGGCGGGTCCAAAATATCGCATCACGAACGAACGCTTTAAACAATGATTTACAAATAATATTTTCAAATTAACCCATATACACATGGGTTTCATGCGAAACCTGCACTCATATGTACAGGATGAGACAATCCCTGCCGGCTAAATGGTTCGAACCCCAATACGAAAACCATATTCTACATCATATTCAGAGCGGGTATATATATATATGTATATATATATATATATATATATATATATATATATATATATATGTATATATATATATATATAATGTATTTAGATACTGTATATTACATATTTCAGCAATGTAACCCGGTTTCACCCAAAAGGGCAGATTTAGACATCTTTAGTAAATCTTCGTGCCCAGTGGAATCATCGGGCACGAAGATTTACTAAAGATGTCTAACTCTGCCATTTTGGATGAAACCGCGGTACATTGCTGAAATATGTAATATACACTATCTAAATAAATTATATTAGCTGTCTTATATGATCGAGCACTTTATTTGATTTCTTTTCATATACCACCTGACACTCTCTCTCTCTCTCTCCATATATATATATATATATATATATATATATATATATATATAATATATATATTAGAAAATGTAATACTACCGTCCTAATTGACAAACCAGAACAATAAACAATGAGCAATTAACTGGATCTTTTGATGTCTCAAGCGGCTCTTTAGATCTAACTAAAGTAACTGACTCTTTTGGAGTTATATATGTTATACACCTCACTAAAATATTGATGTATAAACAATAAAATTATATAGAGATGATAGCCTTTTAATCGTAAAACAATACAATGTACCGTAATACTTAAAAACCAAAGTAAAAGTAGCATGTCACACTTAACATGTAACTATTTTAGACGTAAGTTTTAATTCGAATAATAGAACTTATGAACCATATACCAACTTCTAAACCATCCATAAAAAAAATTCTATCATATACACCAATCAATTGAAAATATAACTAGTAAAAACGAGGAAATCTTAAATGCTCATAAGGCTTTTTATAACAAAGCATTTACGAATAACGACTATAAAAATACTCAAATCAAATTTATTAAATTAATACTACTTCTTATTAGATGGTGTTAGTTAAATACATTTGATTTGAGTATTTGAGAACTAAACTAGTAATAAATAAAAACATTATTTGGTTTAAGCCACCATTTAGTCAAATGTTTAAAACCAAACTAGGTAAAAGATTCGTAAACTCAATAAACTTTCATTTTCTTCCTAACAATATCATCGGTACCATCTTTAATAGAAGTACACTTTAATTGAGTTAAGTTGTAGTGATAACTACGAAAATATCATCCAAAAAGGCAACAATGAAATATTTAATGGTACTATAAACCACCATTCAAACGATAAATCTAAGGAGATAAAGACTTGTAACTGTAATAATAAGGAAACCTGCCCGCTACAAAAGAAATGTTTAGCAACATCCATAGTTTATCAAGATACTATTACAACAAAGTATAAACCTAACCCAACACAAATTCTATATATAGGTATCGCTGGTATACAGTTAAAGAAAGATTTAACAACCGTAAAAGGTTGTTTAATAATACCAATGATCAAGAAAAATAATTCACTTTATTAACACTTTTGTAATCTAACGACAAGCAATAACACACTAATAGTTATATAGAATATCATTAGAAAAAAGATGCATCTATAGATTGATTAACTTAAAGGATCGAGTATGAAATATTATTTAACGACACGCAATAACACACTAATAGTTAAATAGAATATCATTAGAAAAAAGATGCCTCTATAGATTGATTAACTTAAAGGATCGTCTAGGAAATATTATTTAACGACAAGCAATAATACACTAATAGTTATATAGAATATCATTAGAAAAATGATGCATCTATAGATTGATTAACTTAAAGGATCGTCTAGGAAATATTATTTAACGACAAGCAATAACACATTAATAGTTATATAGAATATCATTAGAAAAAAGATGCACCTATAGATTGATTAACTTAAAGGATCTAGTAGGAAATATTATTTAATGACAGGCAATAACACACTAATAGTTATATAGAATATCATTAAAAAAGATGCACTTATAGATTGATTAACTTAATTGATCGAGTAAGAAATATTATTTAACGACAGGCAATACCACACTAATAGTTATATAGAATATCATTAGAAAAAAGATGCACCTATAGATTGATTAACTTAAAGGATCTAGTAGGAAATATTATTTAATGACAGGCAATAACACACTAATAGTTATATAGAATATCATTAAAAAAAGATGCACTTATAGATTGATTAACTTAAATGATTGAGTTAGGAAATATTATTTAACCACAAGCAATAAAACACTAATAGTTATATAGAATATCATTAGAAAAAAGATGCATCTATAGATTGATTAACTTAAAGGATCGAGTAGGAAATATTATTTAACGACAAGAAATAACATACGAATAATTATATAAAATATCATTAGAAAAAAGATGCCCATATAGATTGATTAACTTAAAGGATCGAGTAGGAAATATTATTTATACGACAAGCAATTACACACTAATTGTTAAATAGAATATCATTAGAAAAAAGATGCATCTATAGATTGATTAACTTACAGGATCGAGTAGGAAATATTATTTAACGACAAGCAATAACATACGAATAATTATATAGAATATCATTAGAAAAAAGATGCACCTATAGATTGATTAACTTAAAGGATCGAGTAGGAAATATTATTTATACGACAAGCAATAACACACTAATTGTTAAATAGATTATCATTAGAAAAAAGATGCATCTATAGATTGATTAACTTAAAGGATCGAGTAGGAAATATTATTTAACGACAAGCAATAACACACTAATTGTTATATAGAATATAATTAGAAAAAAAGATGCACCTATAGAGTGATTAACTTACAGGATCGAGTAGGAAATATTATTTATACGACAAGCAAAAAATACTAATAGTTATATAGAATATCATTAGAAAAACTGCACTTATAGATTGATTAACTTAAATGATCGAGTAGGAAATATTATTTAACGACAAGCAAAAAAAGACAAATATGTATATAGAATATCATTAGAAAAAATGCACTTATAGATTGATTAACTTAAAGGATCGAGTAGGAAATATTATTTAACGACAAGCAATAACACACTAATTGTTATATAGAATATAATTAGAAAAAAAGATGCACCTATAGAGTGATTAACTTACAGGATCGAGTAGGAAATATTATTTAGACGACAAGCCAAAAATACTAATAGTTATATAGAATATCATTAGAAAAAATGCACTTATAGATTGATTTACTTAAAGGATCGAGTAGGAAATATTATTTAACGACAGGCAATAACACACTAATAGTTATATAGAATATCATTAGAAAAAAGATGCACCTATAGATTGATTAACTTAAAGGATCTAGTAGGAAATATTATTTAATGACAGGCAATAACACACTAATAGTTATATAGAATATCATTAAAAAAAGATGCACTTATAGATTGATTAACTTAAATGATTGAGTAGGAAATATTATTTAACCACAAGCAATAAAACACTAATAGTTATATAGAATATCATTAGAAAAAAGATGCATCTATAGATTGATTAACTTAAAGGATCGAGTAGGAAATATTATTTAACGACAAGAAATAACATACGAATAATTATATAAAATATCATTAGAAAAAAGATGCCCATATAGATTGATTAACTTAAAGGATCGAGTAGGAAATATTATTTATACGACATACAATTACACACTAATTGTTAAATAGAATATCATTAGAAAAAAGATGCATCTATAGATTGATTAACTTACAGGATCGAGTAGGAAATATTATTTAACGACAAGCAATAACACACTAATTGTTATATAGAATATAATTAGAAAAAAAGATGCACCTATAGAGTGATTAACTTACAGGATCGAGTAGGAAATATTATTTATACGACAAGCAAAAAATACTAATAGTTATATAGAATATCATTAGAAAAAATGCACTTATAGATTGATTAACTTAAATGATCGAGTAGGAAATATTATTTAATGACAAGCAATAACACACTAATAGTTATATAGAATATCATTAGAAAAAAGATGCACCTATAGAGTGATTAACTTACAGGATCGAGTAGGAAATATTATCTATACGACAAGCAAAAAATACTAATAGTTATATAGAATATCACTAGAAAAAATGCACTTATAGATTGATTAACTTAAATGATCGAGTAGGAAAAATTATTTAATGACAGGCAATAACACACTAATAGTTATATAGAATATCATTAGAAAAAAGATGCACCTATAGAGTGATTAACTTACAGGATCGAGTAGGAAATATTATTTATACGACAAGCAAAAATACTAATAGTTATATAGAATATCATTAGAAAAAATGCACTTATAGATTGATTAACTTAAATGATCGAGTAGGAAATATTATTTAATGACAGGCAATAACACACTAATAGTTATATAGAATATAATTAGAAAAAAAGATGCACCTATAGAGTGATTAACTTACAGGATCGAGTAGGAAATATTATTTATACGACAAGCAAAAAATACTAATAGTTATATAGAATATCATTAGAAAAAATGCACTTATAGATTAATTAACTTAAAGGATCTAGTAGGAAATATTATTTAATGACAGGCAATAACACACTAATAGTTATATAGAATATCATTAAAAAAAAGATGCACTTATAGATTGATTAACTTAAATGATCGAGTAGGAAATATTATTTAACGACAAGCAATAACACACTAATAGTTATATAGAATATCATTAGAAAAAAGATGCATCTATAGATTGATTAACTTAAAGGATCGGGTAGGAAATATTATTTAACGACAAGCAATAACATACGAATAATTATATAGAATATCATTAGAAAAAAGATGCACCTATAGATTGATTAACTTAAAGGATCGAGTAGGAAATATTATTTATACGACAAGCAATAACACACTAATTGTTAAATAGAATATTATTAGAAAAAAGATGCATCTATAGATTGATTAACTTAAAGGATCTAGTAGGAAATATTATTTAACGACAAGCAATAACACACTAATAGTTATATAGAATATCATTAGAAAAAAGATGCACCTATAGATTAATTAACTTAAAGGATCTAGTAGGAAATATTATTTAACGACAAGCAATAACACACTAATAGTTATATAGAATATCATTAGAAAAAAGATACACCTATAGATTGATTAACTTAAAGGATCGAGTAGGAAATATTATTTATACGACAAGCAATAAAACACTAAAAGTTATCTAGAATATCATTAGAAAAAGGATTCACCTATAGATTCATTAACTTAAATGATCGAGTAGGAAATATTATTTAACGACAAGCAATAATACACTAATAGTTATATTGAATATAATAAAAAAAAAGATGCATCTATAGATTGATTAACTTAAAGGATCGAGTAGGAAATATTATTTAATGACAGGCAATAACACACTAATAGTTATATAGAATATCATTAGAAAAAAGATGCATCTATAGATTGACTCACTTAAAGGGTCTAGCAGGAAATATTATTTATCGACAAGCAATAACACACTAATAGTTATATAGAATATGATTAGAAAAAAGATGCATCTATAGATTGATTAACTTAAAGGATCTAGTAGGAAATATTATTTATACGACAAGCAATAACACACTAATAATTATATAGAATATGATTAGAAAAAAGATGCATCTATAGATTGATTAACTTAAAGGATCGAGTAGGAAATATTATTTATACGACAAGCAATAACACACTAATAGTTATATAGAATATGATTAGAAAAAAGATGCATCTATAGATTGATTAACTTAAAGGATCGAGTAGGAAATATTATTTATACGACAAGCAATAACACACTAATAGTTATATAGAATATGATTAGAAAAAAGATGCATCTATAGATTGATTAACTTAAAGGATCTAGTAGGAAATATTATTTATACGACAAGCAATAACACACTAATGATTATATAGAATATCATTAAAAAAAAGATGCATCTATAGATTGATTAACTTAAAGGATCGTCTAGGAAATATTATTTAACGACAAGCAATAACACACTAATAGTTATATAGAATATGATTTGAAAAAAGAATGACCTATAGGTTGATTAACTTAAAGGATCGAGTAGGAAATTATGTGTACACAGTGATTTAATCATAAAAATAAAATGGTAAGCTAACACATCTCATGAAACATATGATAATATAAGGCAAACAAGGAAAGTAAGACAATATATGGTACACTAAGGAATTTTAACTATCGTAAAGTGAGGATACATAAGGCAAGACGACATATGGTAAGGTAAAGATACATTAGGAAATGTACGTTTACAAAACATAAGCTTAATTAAGGAAACATAAGGCAAGTTAAGGTAAGAACGCATAAGTTTTGTTAAAGGTAAAGAAACATTGCTATACTTGAACTATTGAATATGATATTGTGTTCACAGTGATTAAACTGTAATCGATTTTGAAGAATAATCGAATATCAACGGGTTGCTATTAGACAATCCTAAATTTAACACTCTCGGAGAAGAAGGCGAATTAGAAAATTGAAATCGCCTCAATATGTGCATAAAAAGGATGAAATTATTTTGCCATGAAAAACGGTAAAAATTTTGACAAACAAAATAAAAATAGACATAACCATAAAAAAACAAACGATTGCAATATGAGAAGTTTTACGCAAATAGAAAGAATATTCGATGGAATTGAATCAAATGTACAATAAAATAAAATTAAAATATTGATATACGAAATAATTTAAAATAGAGAAGGAAAACGTGTAAAAGAATTTTCAAAAAATAACTGAAACGAAATGTGCGTGGCGAATATAATCGAAAGGTCCGCGCGTGAAGGGATGAAAGAAGCGCTGAACGTGATGAGAAAATAGATTGGCAGTAAGAAAAACGTTTTTTTTATTAACTAAACATTGCGAACATCTGAACAGAATTGCTAATTCTGGTGGAGATTGTCGAAAAAGACGCCATAATAGCATTCGAATAACATCCCTGCATGTGAGGTTGCCAAGGTGGGTGCGTGCATCGTTGGGTATGTGTGAGAAGTATATAAGCATAATTTACTGTTCTTATCAACATATCAATGTCTGTCTGTATGCCTGTCCGTCTGTCTGTCTGTCTGTCTGTCTGTCTCTCTCTCTCTCTCTCTCTCTATATATATATATATATATATAAAAGGAAAGATCAAGATAACAAATTGCATAAAATTACACAAAATTGATACACATTTTATTACATCGAAAGTTCAGATGCAAGGAGTTATACTAATCCTTAATCCATGATTTTCAAAGATAACACTCTTCTCGTCAGAGGATAATATTCGGTAATGTTATATTTATAATAAATAAATATTACCTGTTCCATTTGTATAAATGTTATGTTATTTTATGCAATTTTTTATCTTCATCTTTCCTTCTTTAAATTGATTGCTCTACTCAACGTATTGAGCTTTACTTTATCACGATAGATCACTTTAACGATACTTCACTTATCGTTAATTCTATTATATATATATATATATATATATATATATATATATATATATATATATATATATATATATATATATATAATACATCTTACCCGTGGGTTGAGCAATGTTGGAAGTAAAATTGTCAGTTGCAGTTAGTGATAATGGAATTCTCTGTGTAAAAACAAATCGAGACAACTTGACTACTGATATCTCTATCTTATAAGTTACTTTTGTTTATGTTTATATATTTGCATGTACAAGTTGAACTACTAAACTAATTAACCGATTATTATGAATTTTAGAACACGGCTGCTAGGTGTAAGTGGTCTAAATGTGGGCTGTATTTAGTTTAACTTAGCTTTATGCAAGCATGATTTACTGTTCTTACCAACATATAGTGGGTATGTATTCAGCCAGCATTTTCTCATTTATTGTAAAAATTACAGAATACGTCTGTTTAATTATACCTTGTTTATATTTCCAATTCAAATGTTTTTTTTTAATTCTAAAATCTTTAAAAAATTAATAAATGTTGCATACGTTTCACAGGTTTTACTAACGTTTTCGATCCTACATCCAATCATCGTCAGGTGTCAAAAGCAAATGAACAAGAAAGCTGGAGAAAGAAGAGATTTTTCAAAAGACAGCGGAGAAACGCGCATAGAACTTTTTTTTCGAATTGTTCCAGGATGATTTAAAATTCAGCAACGCTGGATGGCATCACAGAACACAATCGCATTACGTTAAGCATTTTATAATGTTACCACTTGTTTCATATGTGATGTTGTTTATTTTAGGTTACTGTGAGCGAATAACTACAAATGGCCGTTTTGACTCTCCTAACAACCTGGATTGCATACATAAAACTTATTTAAAAGGAATTTTAAGGTTAATAGGACTTACGCCTCGGAGGTATGACGACATCTTTTTCCCAATGGAATGTGGGTTAAAATCAATTTATTCATTTCCTCCAACCAATTCATCCAGGAACTATATTCGATCATCGAAGCACAAATTCTGTTTGCTTCGATTTTCTCCAAAATAAGTCCTAAACGGCCGGACTCTATTTACAATATTTCCTGAAATACTTCACCCTCCCACATCTAATGTCATTCCAGTTTGACTTATTGGTTTGAACGCCGAATTGGTATAGGACCAAAATGGGAAATAGATGATATTTATTTCCTGTAAAGCGCGTCCTCCACTCCTTATGAACCAGTGGAATTAATAAGAAACTTTTTCTCCTCCCCCATATCTCACATGTACTCATGCACTTGTCTGTGCAGTGATGTTAGTATAGTCCCAACTATACTCCCATTCTATTACATCCCTTATTTTCTGGTCACCCTTGACCCTTCTCCTATTATAATTTTTATATGGTGTTTTTCTCCCCCTAAAAATTACCGTTGTCCATACCGTTCCATTTGCTCTTCCTCCTCTCCTCTTACCCTACTCATCTCCTTGCGGGATGATTTCTTAAAAAACCTTTAGAAAAGCAGCCTTGACAATATTCAACATTTTTTTTCTAAACTGATTTATGTTTATATCTTATTTTTATTTATATTTCTAAGTTGTTATTAATTCATACTATTATTTTATTTATTTATTTCATTTTATTTTAATATCAATTATTTCTTTATATTTATCTTAAATTTTCATTTTATATTTCTAATTTTTATTGTCATCTCCTATTTGGTACTTTTCTTTTCATCTTTATTTCTAATTCTTAATTTTTAATTTTACCTTTATTATTTCTAATTTTACCTTTATTCTATATTATTAGTTTACTATATTATTCTTTATTTTTTTATTTACTTATTTATAATTTTATGAACTTTTTTATATATTTATATATATATATATATTTTTTATTTTTTATATTTTTTATTTTTCATTTTTTATTTTTTATATTTTTTATTTTTTATTTTTTATTTTTTTATTTTATTTTTCCCTTCATATTTTATATTATATTTTATTTTTTTCTTATTTTTACTTTCATTTTATTTTCATAATTTTTATAATTTTCATAATGTTTTATTATTATTATTATCACTTTATCTTTCTACTTTTATTCTATATTTGTAAATTTTTCCTTTTTCTTATATTTGTCTCTGTGGCTCCTCCTGTCAAATAGATGTTCCTCTACGACGAGCTTTTTATTTCTTCACGGCCGATGTAACCTTTGACCTTATTCAGTTGCGTCTTTTTGTAACTAAGGAATCTGTACAAATTTCGAATGGAAACTTTTATTTAAACATCAAGTAACATAACGAAACATAATGTAAAGAAATGGAAACCTTATGTAAGAAAAGAAAACATATGTTAAACAAAACATAAGGCTAAGTAAGGGCACATGATGTAAGATAAAGGAAACGGTAGAATTATTAAGTAATTCGTAATTTATTTCAAGTATCACCTGCAACATTGAATCTTCAACCTTCAGAAGACCGTCACGTTGAACTGATTACCACTTGGCACTTTTATCCGTTGCGCCACCGATCCATATTCACCAACATAAAGATTAAAGCGTTCGACAAGACGCACTTGTAGAACGTCGAAGGTTACATCGGCCAAAGAGTTGTGAGAATAACATCCAAGCTAATACAATTAGTCCGAATAATCCGATTTATACCAATTCTTCTGGTTTGTTTATCGTTTTAGATCCAACATACAATTCGATTTCCCTATCTACATTTTATTAAAGTCGCGGTTAAACTGACCATGTCGTCGTCGTCGTCGTCGTCGTCGTCGTCGTCGTCGTCGTCGTCGTCGTCGTCGTCGTCGTCATCATCATCATCATCATCATCATCATCATTATTATTATTATTATTATTAGTAGTAGTAGTAGTAGTAGTAGTAGTAGTAGTAGTAGTAGTTCCTACTATTAACTTTCAGACATATCATTATCAGTAATTGGTCACTGACATTAACAAATAGTGTTCCCTGGAATCTGAGCGAGAATCGGTATTCGAAAATTTTCAGCACTTTTTGCCTCTTTCGATCACCATTGCTAATCATTTTACATTATCGCATCAGCCGCTTATCATCTATTTCTCGCTGGCAAAACGCGGAATGTGACTGGTAATAAGCCTCCCCAAAGTTCTAGTACTCTAAGCAACCTTCCAAGAGAGGTCTAGTTCGTGCTACCCCTCTTGTTATTTTCATCTTCCTTGACCCTTCACGACCATTTTGTATGGTATTATCCAAGGCTGGTGCCACCATATGCATGTATGGTTTCTTTTTCTTCTCCTCTCTTTGGGGGGGGGAGTTTATTATTATTATCATTATTATTATTATTATTATTATTATTATTTTTTATTTTTATTTTTTATTTTTTTGATTTATTATTATTATTATTATTATTATTATTATTATTATTATTATTATTTACAAACTCGAAATTCTCACACAACTTAAGGAATCTCACACTAGTCAAAGTGACAAAAAGTCTCCTTAGATATCTAGTACTCTCTCTCTCTCTCTCTCTTTATTTCGATAACCGTTAAAAATCATGTTTCGTTAATGCAACAGCTGTTTACCATTGGTTTCCCACCGATAACGGTATTTGTCTTTCGTTGAAAATTAAGTTAAAATAAGCCTCTTCCTTATTCCAGTGCTCTCTCGTCTATCACCCTCCCATAGGAAATTACACAAAAATACAGCTTATAGCTGTCACTATTCAAGTGAACGTTTTACTTTCAATCGGACTGTATATTTTATTTGCTGTATGTTTTCTTATTTCCGATTTGTGGCCGATTTTCGAGGCCTCATGTGGTGTTCTGACGTCATTTTTTTACATTCTCACGTGACGTCTTAGCACCGTAATTTTTTATTGAAGTAAAAACGCTTTAGAATAAGTTAAAACGCATTAAAAACTCATCCAGGTAGGATGAAGAGTAACTTACATTGCCTTTGGTAACATGTATTTGTTGCATATTTGTTTATTGACGCCTTTTTGTTCTGTAGAGTTTAGTTAAACATACTTAAAATGTGTGTTTACTTTTTCAGTACGCCAATTTCAATTTTAAATAGTTAATGTTGGCCATTTACTTTTTTATGAGATGCAAACTTGAAGAAAAATAATTTAAACAAAATGACAATAAAAGTAAATATATCAATGAATCGTTTTATTTCCCAAAATTGTACATAAAAAGGACTCAGAAACTAGGGATTACATATTTTGGCAACATTTTGTTTCGTATTCCAGAGAATATTTACGACTGCGTAAGTTGTTACAAAATAAGTTTTATTCGTTTATTTTTATTCTTTTTACTTTGCCGATCTTATTAGCATAAACAAAGTAACCAGTCTGTCACACTTTTTTTTATAACTTATTTGGTCTGCAAAGCTTAACGTTTAAATAAAGTTTTCATCAGTCTGTCACGTTTTTCATCACTCAGCGCTTAGATGTAATGGACGCATCTTACTTTAGATGCGTTTAATCAAGGGAGGCGCGATAGCGCTCTATCACTTAATAGACTTCAAAAACGACCAATGCTAGAAATCTCATTTCTTTGATCAGTCATAACTCAAAAACCAATAAACCAAATTATTTAAAACTTTGCACAAAATTTTCATTTGATAGGTTCTATAAGTGTGTAGAATTTCAGCTTCATTCGTCAAGGCAACCCAGAGATCCAGAAAGGTCAGGAGTGATTTTGTGTTATCCGTGTGTACGTACGTACGTGTGTGCCACCCTGTATCACATCAACTATTTGATGGTTCAGCTGATTTTTGGCAGAGATAGACGTTGTAGAGTCTAGTTGATAGCATTTTAATTTCAGTTTACCAGAAAATCAAAAAAAAAAATTACCATTGTCTGTAGGCATATCCTGTACAAAAGTAGTGACATTCCATGATAAATGCCAGTATACTGAAATCATATGCCATTAATAGGGTTAAGATGAAAATTCATATACACTAAATGTACAAAAGCAAGGAAATTCCCAAATTTTTACACTTTTATAGTCATTAAGGGTATGACTACATATCAACCAAGCCATTTCATTATCACATCACTACAGTATAAATCTCTATGCATGAGTGGATGAAGTGTGTTAGGTGCGCTGAAGAAAAATTCCTACCAGTAAAATACATCACCCTGTTGTGCTCACATAGCCTTAATTACAATAAAAGTGTAACAATTTGGGAATTTCCTTGCCTTTGAACATTTAGTGTATATGAATTTTCATCTTAACCCTATTAAGGGCACATGATTTCAGTATACTGGCATTTACCATGGAATTACCTTTATACGTTGATATGTCCATCTGTTTGTATGTCACAGTTAAGTTTAAAATATAATTTCATTGGACTGTAACCTAAACATTGTATTCAGCTTTTTCATCGCTATACGCGCAGATTGAATGGACGTATCTTAAAAAAGTATGTTTCTTGTTTCTGGTTTACTACGAGATGGCCATTAACGGCCGATCGATATTTAATCAGAAAACGAGATAATTACAAAAAAATTCTAAATATAGAAAAATCTGACCATTTCAATTTGTTTTGTTTGAACAAGATTTTCGTCTTACACCTTTTTTGCTTACAGCAATTCCATATTAGATTTGTCTAAGACATTCTTTCTTTTATTTCACCTAATTTCTGGATGTGCGTTTCTTTCTGTTTTTTTCCGCATGTGCAATTGACATACGCGAATACGCAAAGAAATGTTACTATAAGCGCACAGAGCACCTATACAGATATTACTAACAAAAAAAATACGCATTTAATTTCAGAATCGAATTAAATTTTTATATTTTTTTACTAGAATTTCTAGACAAGAGAATTGCTAAAAAAGTGAACAATCTGAGTATTTGTATCATATACTCGTTTTCTTTATTGTCTTGCCCTGTACACTCTGATGATACGTCCATATTGACGTACCCGTCCTTCTCTCTCCAGTCTGTATTTAAGTTGTTCAACAGATACATAAGTTCAACGAATATATATATATATATATATATATATATATATATATATATATATATCCGCCCCGTCATATCTCGACGACTATCAACGAAAACACCACGAGCGTGTTTTTTGTTTAATTTCTATCTATGTACAGTTTGTATGTGCATATGTTTATATATTTTTATCTACATGATTCACTCTTAAACTAATTACCCTATCATCATGAATTTTAAAACAGAAATGCTAGGTGTAAAATTTAATTTAATGAAAATAGGGATCAAAAAGTGGTGAGAGTGATTCGGAATAATTATAATACCATTACTTTCAATTTTTAAATATAGATATAAAATAAAAATAAATAAATATTCTCACAATACTATTTTTAGGAGCATTTTAAAGCTTGTTATGGGGCATAATATGGGTACGATTTCTCATTCGAAAATTAAAATACTTTATATTTGCGTTAAATGTGACTCATTATCAGCAGACACTAATTAAGCAAGAGTTCCTGCATTAAGATTGATCTTGTAACACCAGTTAAGCTTAAGTCTTACGTTTAAAGCATTTTCGAAAATCAAGATTCATTAATTTTGTATGTATCAGACGATTCTATCGTTGGCATTGGTTTCCCTGATATATTTCTAGTTAGAATTCTTTCTAGAAAGACATCGGGTACTTACAGGAGGAACCACGTGAAGTTTGCCAAAATCCTAATTGAAAATGTTTCTGTGGAACGAACTGGATTCGTACTTGGCATACCCAAGTTGTCAGTCCATGTCGTTAACCACAAAGCCAATGTCACCTCTAAATATCAAGATGATTTAATGGATTTTGAACGAAATTGGAAAAGCATCTTAGACAAAAAGATAGCAGTATATCTTGTTTTAATTTTCGTAAGGGGGCATAAAAGTGGTGCAAAACTCATGTTCGAAAATAATTACTTGTCCGGAAAGGAGTATTCTTCTAGATTTTAATTAAAGAAAGCAAGCATAAATTATTCCTCAACTTAATAAAATTGTTTGCACAGCAGAAATATGAGCATAATGGCGCGCGTATACCAAACAAGCACACATAATAATAGTATTCTTATATGTGAGTATATCATAGTGTTATTTCGATGAAGGTAGTGTGAGTTCATATGTAGAACCACAGGAAGTAGGACTACCAGAAACGAAGAAGGCATTACAAACAAAATTAAAAGTTAAAAAAGATATCAAACCTAAACACACCATTATAGAGAGTACCAGCACCTCAAAATTGGCACTACAGTAATCGTCCCTAAAACACAGGCTTTCACGGAGACCACGCAACAAGAATCATTTACCGACTCACACATACACAAATTAAGGCAAATATTTGTACACTGTCTGCACATAGGAAAGTATACTTACATAAACCGCCCGCTACTTGACTGAAACTGATCCTTGACATACGTCAACACACACGGCGACAGCCGAAATGAGCATGCCTGCTCAACTTCTTCTTACTGACAAAACAACTTTTTCACTGGGAACGTCTTGAACACTGCACTCTCATTTACTACTAATTCAATACTTTTTATTCTTATAATAAGTATTCAATTAAATATGGTATATCTTATAGGTATACACCTTTTCATTTATAGGTATATACCTTTTTATTCATAGTTTTCATATAGTTTTTCCCTTCACACTAACAATGACAAAAGCTTTTATATAAATTTTTTTCTGTTAAGTGAATATTAAAAAATCAAACCGCATGATTCAAACTCGCTTTGCTATCTTTTTTTGTCTACCATAAACATAACCCCATGTCCGCGTCGATGATTTTGGTTTACTCAAAGAAAAATATAATTGTTAGTAAATACTTTTTACGAAAGTTATGTGAGCGAGTACGAAGAACATTTAGGAACACCATTCAAAAAGTGCGCCCACCAGACTAAAGAGAATGTATTAAGCTCGAAGGCACATCGCCTCGCTTGGTGATTTTTTCTGAAAACCGCCATTTATTCGTTCATTATAAATCTGTTGTGTAATGTTTAAAACAGGACACAAACCAGAATAGATATACTTTAGAAGCGTCCCTTAATCCATCGTCGTTTCAGTATAAATTTATAAATATTCTCTTAATTACAGGATTATTTTTAATATTTTAAAAGGTATTCAAATATATCAGATTTGCATTCAATTTGATTCGTAGTCATTAGACACCAATTAAGCGAGATTCCTTGAATTTCAATTTCTTATTAAGATCCCTTAAGCTTTAGCCTTAAATTGTACAAATTATAAGAATCAAAATCCTGTAAGAGATTTTGATCCAAATTAGAATTAGGAGTCTAGACATAAAGTTTAGTATAATTATATCTTGACTTTAATATTCGTAAGGGGGCCGAAAAGTGATGCATAAGTGTTCAAGGTATTAATTTTACCGTCCTGAGACAGGTATTTTCGAAGTTTTGTCTTGAACCATTTTAAAATTAAGCGTAATAGACGGACAAACGTAACCCTTACATGCTTTATTTTTTTATATTGGGTTGAACAAATTATTAAGTGAAAAACGTATCATCGTGGTAATATAAAGTAGTATAAATGATTTTTGGAAAAAACGAGTTATTGAACAAAAATAAATTATGTTACAAATGTTCAACAAATCGCATAACATTTTACATATATAACAAAACAATACGATATATAATCCAAATAATCATACTACACTAGAGAATCATAAAATAACTGTTACTTAATGACAAGATTTAAGAGTTTATGCTGTTCAATTAGGACTTATTACATGTTTAGCGGGTGTGCCGGTGCAACATCATACTTATACATAATCACATTTGCCAACAGACTCGTTGCAGATTTGAAAACAAGTTGCAGTTTGACACATTTCCGTTGAATATTATATTAAATAGGCATTTTGTTGGAATGTGTCATATTTGAAACAAAAATCATTTAAGGGTTAAACATTGACAATCGTAGACCTGCTATCTGCTTGAATGATTGGCGGAGTGTATGTAAAGACCCTACGACAATAAATACATAATTTAACTTTTTATAAAATATTACTATTAGATTTAAATTTAAAAGTTCATAAAAATCATTCTCAACCACTGAATTCATGAAAACCAAATTTGGAACATCAGGGAGGTTAATCGAATGTTCAGATGGTTTGCCCGCCGGACGTAGGACTAGGGCTCTCCCTCAAATAATTGTGATGGAGGTGTCCTCATATAGCCACGTCAATTGACAATAGTCCCAGGTGTTTCATGTAGAAATATATTAATAGATTGTAAATATAACATTAATGGAAACTGATGGCGTATTAAATGTTTTTTAAACTGAAGTTTGGGGTTTCTTTTACTTTACTCAGCAGACTAAAAACGCTCAAAAAACAAATATACAACAAATAAAAGTAACTATAGGCGATAAAAGTTATTTTCAAACTTACCTGTGGCATTTGTTTGTATTTTAGCCCGTTCGAAGTGCTATTTATTAGAAATTAAATTATTCGTCACACCAACATCGCAAGATCCAAGATGGCGATCGTAGGGGGGTATGTAAGAGAATAAGGACCGTCCGCCATTTTCTTTTTGTGCAAGAAAAAACAAGATTTTTTTTTTACATCTAATAAAAAACCCATGTATACTACGTAATACAACAAATGTCATAGCTACATAGGAAAATATATATTCTCGACGTAGGTCGCCTTTACTTGTAGCATATTTATAGTTTTAAACACTTTCTCGTTCGTTTTTTTTGACCCCGTTCACGACTCTGCGGAGTAAAGTAAAATATACCCCACGTTTGTCATTCTTCGGAAAAAAATGTGTTTTGCTTCTTTTAGATTCGGCCTTTTCATCTCTTTGTCTAATAGTAAAACATACTTCTACAAACTAAAACGGGACCAACCGACCGTCGAGTATTATGTTTAGAGCACGAATCTAAAAAAAGAAATGTCGAAAAAAAGTTTGGATAACTTTTTTCTAGATAAATCTATTGGACTCGCTCGACAAATTTCTAACGCATATAATTTTAGTTTGTGCTTGGTTCGTTGGTTTCAAAAACCGGATCTTCAAAAGTCGCCATTATTTTCTATAGAATAAAAAGCAATAAGCGTGCCTTGCGTTTGGCATTATCTCGGAGGATTATTTGATTAGGCGACTTCAAGAAAAAAAGAACACTGTTGATTAAACACGATTCCCTCTTTATCGAGCAACAATGCGTAAAGATGAAAGGTTGATATTCGCGAACAAACGTATATGTTAAGCAAGTTATAGTGCAAAACACGCTTTCATAAATTTAGTCGATGGTAACAACGTTTGCTGAAGACGTCCATGTTTAGTTCTACCTTCATTTTTATGCTCCACTCTATAATTAAGACTAATGTGTCTTTTCTGTATTATCTTTTCTTTTTATACTTGTTACGGGAAGGAATATAAACATTCATGACATTTTATTAGGAGGAGGTCATTGAAAAGTATTAAAAACGAGAGAAAAGGTATAATATTGGAAGTTTAATAGTAGTGCATGAGTTTTACGTTCAGCTATTCACTCTGATTATTGTGGACGAAAGATAGGTCAGTACATATATGTGATTATACCTTCAAACTGTTTTTTAATACTTTTCAATTTCACCCCCCACCCCCAATAAATGTCCACCATGTCTATATTCCTTGCCAGAAAAAAATTTTGTATCACTCAATATTTATTTATTTACTTGTGTTACTTTTCATGTATTTCCATTGCTCTTCTATTTGGTCCCCCGATTTAAAAAATCGGGGGACTTATGTTTTGAGGCATGTCCGTCCGTCCGTCCGTACGTACGTCTGTCCGTCCGTCCGGATTTTTCTCCACAACCATCCATTGAATTTCTCTGAAATTTTGCATTAAGTTGTAACTTTGGTCAGGTTAGAAAGTGACATTCTCCGATATTTGAAAAAAATTATCTGGTTCGCCCCCAGGGGGTCAAAAAGCCCCGAAATGGCAAACAATGACATTTTTTGGCCCCATAACTTTTCATCCATCCATTCAATTTCTCTGAAACCTGGCCAAAAATGTGGAGGCAATTGTTACTAATAGAAAATAAGTATCGCTGACCTTGGAAAAAAAACCTTGTTCGCGCCCCCAGGGGGTCAAAAGCCCCCAAAATGGCAAGACATTACTCTTTTTCTCCCATAAAGTTTGATCCATCCATTCAATTTTTCTGAAACTTGGCCAAAATGTAGAGGCAACTGTTCTGGATATAAAATGAGCATCCTTGATCTCAGAAAAATTCTGGTTCGCGCCCTCAGGGAGTCAAAGGGGGGGGGGTCAAAAATGCATCAAATTGCCCAAATGTATTGCATTCGCCACATCGAGTAACATACAGAGAGGGACCACGCACGCGCGGCTTGTTTTCAATGTTCTTATCAATTTTTTGCATTCTGAATCTTTTTTATTTTCACATTCATTACGCGTTTTCGTGTATTTCTTTATGTCTTATTTATTCTTTTTGTACTTTCATCGACTATTTTAATTTACTTTAATCTTATTACATTTATTTTACTCATCATATAATTTACTCTCGGTACTGATATCGATCGTGAACCAGTTTTCGTGAGGTTCGACTCGGAAGCGTTCGGCTGTCCTACGCAAACGCCCGAGTGTTGACGAGCCTAATGGTACCAGACTACAATTTTGATACGGTGCTGCGTCCTGTGATTGTAAGTTATATTTTCAAGAAATTTTCGAAAAGAAACAACAAAAAAACAAACAAAAAAAGCAAAACATAGCGAAGTTACTGTTATCAAATAATTATTTTTTTTAAATTTTTATACGTTGCTGCGTCCTATAATTTTTAGTTATAGTTGCA
>OY744535.1:37470344-37475344 GCA_963556195.1 Sepiola atlantica | reverse complement strand
TTGAAAAATATCTGGTTACCCCCTCAGGGGGTCAAAAGGCTCCGAAATGGCAAAAAATGACATTTTTTGCCCCATACCTTTTCATCCATCCATTCAATTTCTCTGAAACTTGGCCAAAATGTTGAGGCAATTGTTCCTAATAGAAAATAAGTATCGCTGATCTTGAACAAATCTGGTTCGCGTCCCCAGGGAGTCAAAAGACCCCAAAATTGCAAAAAATGGCCCTTTTCTCCCATAACGTTTGATCCATACATTCAATTTTTTCTGAAACTTGGCCAAAATGTAGAGGCAACTGTTCTGGATATAAAATGAACATCCTTGACCTCAGAAACATTCTGGTTCGCGCCCCCAACAGGTCAAAGGGGGGCTCAAAAATGCCCTAAATTGCCCAAATTTATTGCATTTTACACTCGCCACATCGAGTCACATACAGAGGGGGGGGGGCAACGCACGCGCGGCTTGTTACTTTTTCTCTTTTCTGCTTTTTTATTATATTTAAGCAGATGCTAAGCATTCAGAGACAGGTTCGTTTAAAAAAGTAACATAACGGAGAAAGAAATAGAAAGAGAGAAATGAGAAAGAAGGAAGAGACAAAGAGAGACAGGGAGAGGTTTGAAAAGAAAAGAAGTTACACTATTTTAGTTATTCCATTTCTTTTTTATGTATCCCAGACGATGCCGAGTTGCCCATATCATATATTATTATTATTATTATTATTATTATTATTATTATTATTATTATTATTATTATTATTATTATTATTATTATTATTATTATTATTATTATTATTATTTTTACTAACTAGGAGTTATCACACAGGCCGTCATCAGTGATTGCTGACTGATAATCACCCGCGGTGTTCTCTGGAATCTGAGTGACAACAAGTCTCCCCAGTTTGTCAGTGCTCTTCACCTCGTTCAATAACTACTGCAGATGAATTTGCGTTATCACAACATACGTTTACCATAGATTTATCGTTGGCAACAACCATTGGCTTTCTTAGGGATGTGTCATGGCAATAAGGCTCTCCATCATCAGCATCATCATCATCGTCACTATCACCATCATCATCATCATTAGGAGTTTTCACACAAATCATTATCAGTGATTGCCCACTAACAACAACCAGCGGTGTTCCCCTGGAGTCCGAGTGACAACAAATCTTCCCGTATTTTCATCACCCCCTTACCTCTTTCGATAACTTTTGCAAAGTATTTTGCGTTATAGAAAACGCCGTTTACCATTGATGTTTTTGCTAGCAACGACAGTTGGTATTCTTTGGAATCTGAATGACGTAGGCCTCCATAAGTCTACATTATTCTTGCTCTCTTCCAGTGGAAGTTTGGTTGGTGCTCTTACTTCTTGGTCTCTCTATCATTCCTTGACTGTTCATGTACAATTTGCGTTGTATTAGCCAAGACTGGTGCCACCGCACATACGTGTGTTTGTTGTTACCCCCTTTCCATATATGTGTGGCTTGTAAGCTATTGTTGTTTATCTAGTCTTGTTTCCGCATTCAAAGATTTTCCGATTTTACCGGAGTTCGTGTTATCGTCCTGATTACTTCTATGATTCCAATTTCATTTTATCTTTGACCCCAGTTTTTTTGTGATTGTTTCAAGTGCTCTTACCATTATTGTAGTATAGTGATTTTCCTCGTGTTTCATATTGAATTCCTTTCAGTTCTCTGGCAAGGCTCATGTATTTGGTTCGTTATTATTATTATTATTATTATTATTATTATTATTATTATTATTATTGTTATTATTATTATTATTATTATTATTATTATTACGTTTCCCTTCCGCTTTCTCTGTTTAGTTTTGAACACAATTGTTTATTTCTCTTGTTTCTCTGGGTGCAGATCAGAAAATATTTCCCTAATAACACAGCGAGAGCAACTTGTATTTTAAATTGGCAATGATTTCAAACCACACTGCCGGAAGTGGCGGGAAGCCATTCTGTTGTATCTTTGTGTAAGTGACTCAACACGACAATGATTATTCATAGCCATTTGCCCTCAATTGACCAGGGGGGACTAAGTACATTTATGCACGAATTGGCATCGAGATTTCGAATGAGCACGTTAAAAATAATAACAACTACACCACGATTCGGAAGAATCGCCTCGGAAATGGTGCTACGAATTAGATATTTGTTTTGCTATTTCTTTTTTGCTTGAATGTTTACAACATAAAACATGAAAACAACTGTGAAACAAAAATAGATGATGAAAAAAAAAAACTAACCAAAATAAAACTGAGACTTGAGAATATTTCGTTCCATCTGCATATTCAAGCTGAAAGGCTATGCCTAAGAACGGAATCGGTACGTGAAAAAGATGTGGACATTCCTGTAATGAACACACGTTTACCAGAATAAAAGAAAAAAAGTATGGTTACAATGGCGAATGGAACCGGAAACGAACAGCGGAATCGGGGAAAAAACGGAATTCTTGTTTATTCATGTATATATTAATCAATGCGCTACTAAAAAAGGTGATGCTGCAGTCTTGTTTGCTTGCTTGTCACCGTGTTCACTTCATCTATAAATGGATATTTAAGGGGTAATGACCTAAAAAAAGGTCGAATGATGAGAGAAATGGAATGATCTAAAAAAATTAAAAGAAAGAGGAATAAGGTACAAAAGAGGGGTAGAGGGAAAGAGGGGGAATGAGAGAGGTAGAGGAAAAGACAGAATGTCTATCATAATATCACAATGCATCATGACGTCGGGATGTCAAAAGAAAGATAAATAGAATATATCATGACATCACAATGTATTATGATTTTGTGAAATACTTCGACTTGGTAAGCTTTGTAAAAACATAATAATCAACCAATTTTAAAATTAAGAAATTATTGAAATGCATATTTGGTTAATTAATTCCTATTTCAGTCACGATCATTATTTAGAGTTAGAAGTACACACAAAATGCTAGCTCTCAGTATAGTCGCCTTTGTCTAGTCCGGATCATTTTCTTCGGTCTTCCGTATGGAGGTCTCATGATCTTGTTCAAAATCTGATTTCCAAAAAGATTTCATATCATATTACTGTATAAGCAAACGGTGTACAGTGTGATTATTGTTTGCGATTGCCATGCCAGTCAATTTCCAAATCGATGGATATTACAGGAGAAAAATTCACGTTCACCTCCGCGGAGTTCTTCAAAAGCATCCCCCTCATCATAAATGTTTGCATAAGTTTTTATCAAAGTAATATTGTATCAGCAAAACATTATTATTTAATTCGATTCAAAAGGCATACGTTTAACATTGTTAAACATGACACTTAAAATTATTCAAAATGTGTTTTACAATAAAAACATCCATTCAAATGTGAATAAACACGGACTGATCTCATGCTTATTCATTTAAACATATTTTGCATTTTTCTTCTTTTCGTTGTCTTTCTTTTTCATTATTGAACGAGACATATAAGTTTTTATTAAAACTCCTAAAAAGAAAGGAATGTTGGCATGTGTAAGGTCACATAGTGCATAGTACCCGAACCATTTGTAAAGGGTACAATGTTTTACATGACAATACACTTTAGTACGGTGTTTAAAGTATACAATTGTATTTCATCTGTTATACTAAAGTTTCAAATAGCTTTTTCACTCTCTCAGACGTTTAAAATATAACTTTCATCGGTCTGTCATGGTTACGCTTGAAGTATAATTGTTATAGCTTGTAAGGCTAAAGTTTAAAACAACTAATGCAGCGATAGAACAGCTAAGAGTGGCACAATGCAAAAATGGAACGCATTATGCTCGGCATCAATTTATGTGATTGAAAAAAAACCACCTGGATCAGACAACAAATTGGGGCAAATGACATAATCACCACAATACGAACGGACAACCCATAGATGTGCAGGCCACTTTTCGAATTGTATAGGTTGGAGATATAGAGTTGCAGAATAGACCTCGAGGAAATGGAAAATACCAAGGGGAAGGCCACAATCCATGTGGAGAGACGATCTCGATAGCCAACTGGGTGATAGAAAGCAGGGATAGTTGCTCCACCAAGACTGAAATAAAACATACCCTGATGATGATGATGATGATGATGCTGATGATGATGCTGCTGCTGATGATGCTGCTGCTGATGATGATGATGATGCTGCTGCTGCTGATGATGATGATGATGCTGATGATGATGCTGCTGCTGCTGCTGATGCTGCTGCTGATGATGATGATGATGCTGCTGCTGCTGCTGCTGCTGCTGATGATGATGATGATGCTGCTGCTGATGATGCTGATGCTGATGATGATGATGATGATGATGATGATGATGATGATGATGATGATGATGATGGTGGCTAAGTTTTAAATTACCTTTTGCTTGATCGGTCACGCATATGTTTAAAACTCATTTTTATCGAGTGTCTGTAACACTTATGTTTGTAGGAGAATTTTCATAACTACATAGGTACATTTTTCTATGACGAAGACATAGACCCAGGCAGATACAAAACAGACAAGACCATCAAACCAGACATTGTCATGTGGAATAAACATGAATGTAATGCTCTGCTTGTCAATGTAGCTGTCCCAAATGGCTATAGCCTCAATAGAGTCGAGCACAACAATCATATAATATCAGGACCTCAATAATGATTTATTTACCTCCTCTCCAGGAGGTTAGGCACAAGGCCAGATTTATCTTACTCGCACAATGTAAGATGTGACCCAAGGTCGGGTCGAGAAAGTGGGGCTTGAAAAGCCAGCGCCCGAGAGGAGAGCACTCTGGCCATTAAAAATTGCCTGGGCAGCTCCGTCGGCATTCCCTGGTAGGGGCGCCTCAGACAGTAAGCAATAAACGTACTCTTCCACAAAGAGGGGAGGCAAAGCCTGGGAGGATTGAACTCCTAGAACTGCATAGGACAAACCCACAGATCGGCGTAAATCAAGCTCTGAAGGCCAAGAGAATACCAGTCTATGTGGTGCAGTATCCATCGGAACAGATACTACACTTACTTCCTAGCCAAAAGGCCAG
>OY744535.1:37447844-37465344 GCA_963556195.1 Sepiola atlantica | reverse complement strand
GAATCTCGTGATAATGTGTTCAACATATAAGACATTCTCGGAAGGAAACGCTGTTCATGGAAATTTCGTTAGTTTAATGTACACAGAAGAGGAAATTAACGTTTTTGCTATAGTGTTAGGGGACGAGATCTTCTGTGAATATAAATTGGCTTTTTTATTTAAAAGAAAATAAACGATTATTAAGACACTTAAGTTTTCGTGTTTTTTTTTTTCATTTTACTTCAGTCAGTTCTAATAAATAAAAGGGCCCCTTTCTGGAGTAAGGGTTAGGGTTTGATTAACACTTGGAACAAAATAAGATTAACCGTTAGTAGAAAAATTAAAGAGCATAGATTCCAAGATTAGATTAAAATAATAATATATCAGAATAAATGATTAGAGGTATAAAGGCCCAAAAAGTGGTTAGAGTTAGGGTTAGGGTTAGGGTTAGGGTAAATATTACGGTTAATATATGTAGCATACTGAAAGAGTACATGAATTTAAAATCTCAAGAATGTGGTTTCCTAAGGTTATGTCATTAAACAAGAGGGTACGTGACGATCACAGGTTAAAGTTAAAAAATCAAAGATCAATTTAAAACTATGCAGACTGAATTGAAATATAGAAATAAGTAGGGTATGCTTCTTCTTCTTTCGCGAACCAGATGATTCTGGTGTTGGCATTAGTTTCCCCGATGCTTTTCTAGTTAGAAATTTTTCTGGAAAGACATCGGGTACTTCCGGAAAGGACCACGAGAAGGTTGCTAACCTTCCTAAGTGAAAGTGATAGTGTGGAACTGACTGGATTCGAACTTGGAACACCCAGACGGGTCGTTATCCACTTAACCACCGTCACCTCCCGGGTTATAGTTAACGATTAGTATAAAAAGTTATGGGTTTAAAAACTATTCACACACAGTTAAAGAAAGTTCTAAACTTACGGAGGCAAAAAAGTACTAGTTGTTTTCAATAGGTGGTAAAGAAAGAAGTTTGAAAAGACCAGGCAAATAAATTGTTTTAAGCAATTAAAACAGTTTGTAGTCATACTGGTTCGTTGTTAGCTTAGGAAGGATTGGTTATTTAATGAGGGAGGGGTATCAGTAAGGCCTATAAAGATGATGTATTTAAATGTTGTTTCATGCCTGCATGCAGAAAGAAATTATTTTTAGAATTTTTAATTGTCTTAGTCTTTGCATCAGTGATTATCTTTTGGCCTTTTGGCTAAGATCAAAGTGTAGTATCTGTTCCGATGGATACTACACGCTACAGACTGGTATCGTCTTGGCATTCGGGGCTTGATTTACGCCGGTCTGTGGGTATGTCCTGTGCAGTTCTAGGAGGTCCACCCTCCCAGGCTTCGCCTCCCCTCTTTGGGGAGGAGTAAGTTTATTGCTTACTGTCTTAGGCACCGGGGAATGCCGACGGGGCTGCCCATGCAATTTTTAAAAAGCCAGAGTGCTCACCTCTCGAGCGCTGGCTTATCTAATCCCACTTTCCCGACCTTGTGTCACATCTTTCCTTGTGGGAGGTAGATAAATAATTATCATAACGGTTTCTAAAGTACATAGTTAGCAAAACCTAGATCTTGGTGTATAGGACCTAGATTTTTAGATCTTCTTTCTCGTTAGTCGTTTATGTGGTTTAGGTTTTTGGGGTTCTATTGTTTTCTATTGTAAGTAGGGTTTCTTTGTCTGTTTTTATAAGCGTTATTATTCTTAGAAGCTGGTGTATTCTTCTGTTTTCTATCTTTTACTGCGATGTTATGTGTAATTATACTCAAATGTTTTCTCCTTAGCTAATGGAGTTCTTTTTTTATTTAATTGAATCATTGTAACCTTAATTAAGTAAGGCGTCATTGTACAAATTCGAATTTTGGTCGAACATTGACTTAGCAGATAGTTTAGATATTCTGTTGGAGGCTATGGGGACTATGGATTTAATGATGGGTTTTAGGTGGTAAAATAGCTTATTGACGTGCAGTTGGGTTCATGGTAAGCGCTAAATAATTCAGAATTCAAGTTACTGTGTAATATATATATATATATTTCTATATATATATATATATATATATATATATATATATATATATACAGGGTGATTCAAAAGTCACTTAGCTATTAAAAATGATTACCATATGAAGCACAAACATACTATAAACTTTTGATGAGTGTTATCTTACTCTCAAATTACTGCTATTTGTTATTCTACATTTGTTCGTTTATATATTTATTTTTATATATATATTTATTTTTATTTATTTAAATTTGTGTAAATCATCATATGTGTTTTTTTTCAGGCAGTATGTCATTTACAATTGAAGAGCGAATTTTTATTGTTATTCATATGGCGAAATTTGATGAATCTTCCACACTTGTGTAAAGGCAATGGAAACGTGATGTTAACAGAAAGCCTCCTTCGCGCAACATTCAATCAATCCAATATGCTACAAAGAGTCGTTAATTCCTTGCAAAAAAGAATGGAGCTATGCATGCAGAACGAAGGGGAAAATTTTGAAAATTTGATGTAATTGTAAACTCCCATCAATTAATTTGTTGAATAAACTTTCTGTTTTGTATTACCGTATGTTTTAACTTTAGAATTTCAAAAATAAAGAGCTAAGTGACTTATGAATCACTCTGTATATATATATATATATATATATATATATATATATATATATATATATATATATAGATTTAGATTTTTCACTTATAAAATAGATCATTCAGTGAAGACCGGGGTTGTTCCAATAAAAACAAGCTCGATGATACTCGATTACAGAGTACAGAGCATTTATATGTGATTTTATGAAGGCTTACCAAAGCATTCCTTTCAGGACACCAATGATCACCATTAAAGATATTTTTTCTTACAAATATTATTTATTCAAATTAAATGTTTTTTTCCTACACGTGTTTCACTACCAAGCAGTTACTTGCTTGGCAGATCATCAGGGAAATTAAATGTCTGGAATACTGGTTTCAACTGCCGACAATACACAATGTGGCGTTGCAATAGTTGAGGTCACTTAAGAAGAGAAGAGGAAAACAAATAAAAATAAAAGTCAAAATTAAAAAACAAGGAAGAACAACGATAAAAAAAGAAAGTCCTAGAAAAGTCTTAGAAAAGTAGCTCGTTCATTATTTCTTCCACCAAGCCAACAAGCAAATAATCGGTCCCAAATACATTTAAAAAAACCATAAAACCGGAACAATGTGCGATAAAACACTTTCACGTCGGCCGGCACAATGATGAATAAATCCCCCCCCCCCACAAAAAACAAAAGAACTAAATCATTCAAGATACCGCTCACAAGTTACCATTCCAATCCAATGATAGTATGGGAACTCTAAATCCAACTTCTCACAAAGAAAAGTCAACACAAATGTTCGTCCGAGTTCAAAGAGCCTTATTTCAATGGCTGATTTCTTGCCCTTCGAAACAAACACATATCTTTAATGGTGATCATTGGTGTCCTGAAAGGAATGCTTTGGTAAGCCTTCATAAAATCACACACACACATATATATATATATATATATATATATATATATATATATATATATATATATATATATATATATATATATATATACTTTTTTGTAATATGCTGAGGAAATCCTATCGGGGTGCTAGATTAATTTAGGATCAAAATAAAGAGTGTAATATTTATTTATTTTTTGGTACAGAAATAATAGTACAACATTAGTACCGTCGGTTTCGAGTCCAGAATATTTAACCATTTGACTTTCTTCAGCTTATGTTGTAACCTGTTACAGAAATGTCTGTACTCTGTTATATCATAAGCTGAAGAGAGCCGGATGGTTAAGCCCTTTCGTAGCTTGAAACCGACAGTACTAATATTGTACCAATTTTTCTGTACCAATATATATATATATATATATATATATATATGTAGTTACTTTATTGCTTAAACTGTAATAGATTGCTGGTGTACCTTATGACTTTCCGTTCCATCTGTTGCTGTTTTCAGGTCATAACAACCTGGTGAATTTAATCGTTACGCTTTCTATACACACCTAATTCAGTAGGATCAGAAGCTGTTTCTTCATACTCATCTGCTAATGGTAATTGCAATGTTGATGTTTCTTACAAAGTGCTTTTTAGCCAAGCGATGCATTCGTTTATGAAGAACCTTTTTATGCGCCTTAATTAGGGTGAACAATTTTTTTAAAGATGCCCCCAGTACAAAGTTTAAAGATTGTATCATCGGAGGGGAACTTGCACTTTAAATGATCAAAACATTGGATTATCTACGTTTCAAGCTTACTCTTGGGAAACACTGTTTAAAGAGTCGGCCCACATGATTAATGAGTTAGAATGATTAGACACACAATTATTATATGCAAAATATGTATTGGCATTTACAATAAGCAAAACAAGTATAATGTAAAACTATCTTCTTTGATCAAACTCTAAAAGGCGTATTCGTCATTTCATTGTCATTCACTTCATTCGCTGACTAAACAGTGAAGGAATTGTTGATTACTAATTATTCGTCACCTTGAACCATGAAGATAATAACATAATAAATATGCGACCGGAGGGAACATATTTATTGCAAATATAGATAAATATACATATTGACAGTATGTAATTTCTTCTGATAATACAGGGTGGGCAAAAATAAGGGTCCTATTTTTTTAAATTCATAACTTTTTTATTTATTGATTTTTTTTTTTTTTTTTAGAATAAGTAAAGGACTCCTTCCGAAGCAAGCATGAGCCGTATTAGCCCTAAGGAACGTACCCTCATTTAGAAAACATTATTTTTGCTTAAAAAACTCAAAACAGTGTAAAAAACAATACTTTAGTTTTTGTAAGTTTTAAGAAGTGTTTTTCGGCTAAAATTTGTTTTGTTTATTTCAAAAAATCTCGGAAGGGTCAGTCTACACACACATAAAGTTTGGTGAGTTTAACTTTTATTTTGTGGAAGTTATTCAAATTCAAGTTATTCAAATTTAAAGATAGGACCCTTATTTTGGCCCACCCTGTATATATATATATATATATATATATATATATTATTATTATTATTATTATTATTATTATTATTATTATTATTATTATTATTATTATTATTATTATTATTATTATTATTATTATTATGTTATGTATACACATGTAATATAAGGTGATATACTATATTGTGTATATTTTTCAGCATTTACTTCAACGGGGCTCAATACATGAGTAGAGCTTACTTTAATTTACAATTATCTGCGGAGATGAAACGCGTACGCCTCTGTGCAGCTTCACTGCCATAACTATATGTGCATACTTTACTCTCTCTATCTCTTTATTTATAAACAACTCGTCCGGCTATTTTCAGCCATATATTAGATCTCAGAGGAAACGTTATAGATCTTTCACAAACGGCAAGTGTCTGATTTCTGTGACGCGATGCAATTTCTACTCCTACCTACACGTATCTACAGTTATTCTACGCTTCAAGTTGTGTCCTGATTTTACACAAGATGGCGTAATTTGAGTTGATTTATTCCGATCAAAAATAATGTTCCTTACTATATTGTCGACCAAAAGAATCAACTTTCGCTGCTATATCTAAAAAATAGAACACTGCAATAATATACATCCTATCAAGAGAATGCTTTATTTTACACATTAGTTATTTCCTCCCCCACCCCCTCCACAACAATGCACCAGCAAAACAAGTTTTAACTTAGTTAATTATTTTTATTTTATTTAAAAAAAAATTGTTTATCTTCCTCTTACAGCGGTAAGATGTGAAACTAGGTCGGGAAAGTGGGATTTGAAGAGCCAGCGCCCGAGAAGGTGAGCACTCTGCCCTAAAAAAATGCCTGGGCAGCTTCGCCGGCATTCCCCGATAGGGGCGTCTCAGGCATTAAGCAATAAACTTGCTCCTCCCGCTTATTTACCTGATCGTAATTATTTTCCTCCACTCAATATTACTTTTGACCCACCATCTTTGACTCTCCTAAAATCATACTCCATATAAGTAAGTAGCAAACACTTCCCCCCAATCGTCACCTGGAACTAACAATCAACGTCTATTTTTTAAAACGTGTCAATTAGTATTAACAATTTGTTTGCTATTAATTTACTACATAATACAAACCATTACACAACATTTAATGGACGCTCCCGCTAATTTCTTTTAGTTTTCGAGAATATCGGATTGCGTTACTCAAACCTATTACGTAAAAATTTACATTAATTCCAGTTTTTATAGAATGCAATTAACGAAGATAGTTCCTTCTGTACTTCGACATTCAACATGGTGTCTACAATTTCTTTCGAATTTAGTCCCTATACCTCATGATACTCCACATAATTTCATAAAGTTGAAATTTCCTGAATCCTTCTTGTTTCACATGCATAATATCCAAAAATTAGAAAAAAATAAACGATTTATTGGCACAGAAATGATCCAAAACGTGCGATAAATAGCCCCTATATTTCGTCGTATTATTGTGTATCATAAATTATAACACATGCCCGCTACCGACTGTCTTGGTTTATATGACCTGGTTTTGCTTAAATGTTATAATCGCTTTCGTTGTCTCAAGGTCAATAGCGTAGTTCCAAGACCGAGAGGTTTATGGTTAGATCCCGGTCGTCTTACAGAATTTCATTATTTTTAAAAACATTGTTATACTTCCGCCTTTGATGGAGGAGGAGGAAGGACTATGGGCCGGAATTTATATTCAACGTTACCATGTAGTATTTTGAAAATAAAGAAGCCGCGCATGCGTGGTCCCCCTCTGTATGTGACTCGATGTGGCGAGTGTAAAATGCAATACATCTGGGCAATTTGGGGCATTTTTGACCCCATTTGACCCCCTGGGGGAGAGAATCAGAATTTTTCTGAGGTCAAGGATGCTCATTATAAAATTGCCTCCACATTTTGGCCAAATGTCAGAAAAATTAAATGCATGGATCAAACGTTATGGGAGGAAAGAATCATTTTTTGCCATTTTTTTTTGACCCCCTGGGGGCGCGAACCAGATTTTTTCTAAGGTCAGCGATACTTATTTTCTATTAGGAACAATTGCCTCCACATTTTGGCCAAGTCTCAGAGAAATTGAATGGATGGATGAAAAGTTATGGGGCAAAAAATGTCATTTTTTGCCATTTCGGGGCTTTTGACCCCCCTGGGGAGCTAACCAGATTGTTTTTCAAAAATCGGAGAATGTCACTTTCTAACCTGACCAAAGTTACAACTTCATGCAAAATTGCAGAGAAATTCAATGGATGGTTGCGGAGAAAAATCCGGACGGAAAGACAGACGGACGGAAATGCCTTAAAACATAGGTCTCCGGATTTTATAAATCGGGGAGCCAATTACTGTAATATGTAGTACTTTACCTATTATGAATATCATCATTTTTCTTCAAACAAACATGATTTGCTACTGCTCTCAAAAAAACCTTCATTATATTTGTGTTTCAGTAGTGCTACGAAGGCATATTCATTTTTCTTTTATTCTTTTTTCATTTTTTTTCTTTTTTTTCTTTCTATTTTTCCGTCCTCGCTAAACAATGCTATTTCTTTTTTGTTCATTTACTTTTTACACTTGAGGATGACTCGACGAAGAATCGAAAACGCTCGTGAAACCTGTCAAACCTATGGAACATTTATAATTTTTTGATTTTAATACAAAAATAAACCATCAGAATTTTTTTTTTTTAAAAGTATAATTAAACAGTAGAATTCTGGTATTTTCACAATGTTTGCATAAATGAGAAAATGCTGAGTGAATATATATATACATATATATATATATATATATATATATATATATATATATATATATATTTGTACACACACACATGATATATATATATATATATATATATATATATATATATATATATATATATATATATATATATATATATATTATAATGTAATATAATATATTGCGTATTTATACATTTAGTAATCACTTTGACAGTGCTAAAAACTTGAATTAAACTAAGTGGTAGTAGTAGTAGTTGTAGTAGTAGAAGTAGTATTAGTATACATTTATGAAAGGTAAGCTACACAGAAACAGGCATGTTTCATTTTCGAAGTAAATCATCAGGTTAAATAAAATTTACTTCATCACGTTTTGCATTTGAACTATTCATATATAAATACATGTACGATCAATAATACATTATAATTAAATGTAGTTTACTACAGTTTCACGCCATTGCTGATTCTTAGGAGAGTCGAACGTGTAACTTGTGTTTAACTCTGCAAGCCTCATAACTCTCAATTCCTTTAGTCCTAAACTTCTATGAGCGATGTTTCTGACAAAGGAGAAACAATTGCTGTTTCATGTGTCGAAATCTTTCCATCTTATCGTTGTCTAGTCATTTACATTGAAGTGTTTATTTCTATATGCTTACATTAAGTGGCTTCATGTATTGTCATAAAAAATATAAATAAACGTTATTGATTCTCTAACAACTGGCATTACTCCTGGGGGTGTAAAGAAAAGTATTATATCGCGTTTAGCCAGATAGTAAAAATCAATAAGAGATCCTTTTGAGGTATGCTGTGAAACTGTGATGAAGGATGAAGATAAAAATAATTTGATATCATTTATTATTAGTAAACCCGAAACGTTATCGTCTGCAGGTATGAAAACATTTTAATATTTAAAAATATTTACATTTAGTGCCCCTTTAAGATTTAACAGTCTTAATAGTAGATCCGTCTTTGGAGTTACGAGATTGATGTCACCAGGGATTCTGCAAAGTCCCGCTCGAGCGTCGAACACTGTCCACAACAGTATGCTTGCCCCGCCTCTCCGGTAAGGGTACGTTAATTTCAATTACTGTATGTGGCGATTTCTCGTGGTTGTGTGGGCATTGACGTAACCTTCGTGATTTTACTCTGAATCTACGAACTTCCTTCGATCTCATACGACGGGCTGCAACCGCTACTCGTGCACTGATGAGAGTAGAAAACTCGAAAACATATCGTCTGTAGGTAAAAAAATATTTACAGTATATATATATGTATATATATATATATATATATATATATATATATATATATATATATATATAAATATATATATATATATATATGTATATATATATATATATATATGTATATATATATATGTATATATATATATATATAAATATATATATATATATATATAACATTGAATATACATTTCAAGATAAATTATCTATCTTTAAATAAGACTCTATCGTGATAATTGAAAGTTCAGTATATTGGATAGAGCAACAAATTAAGAAAATGAATTATGAAAACAAATGTTGTGCAATTACAATATTTATTAAATCATCCAAAGTTCTAACACAACGATGGATCTCATTATCTTTTATCCATGGATTTTCAAAGAAACATTCACTTCATCTATATATATCTTCATTTATATACCTTTTCATATATATATATACATCATTTTAGCATATTAATACCCTGCACATGGGCGCCCTCTTTTCCGTCTTTTTATTTCATCATTGTAGTTATTCACGTTTGAAATATTTAATTACAATAATAAAAACTATACAAAAACAACGACATTGATTTAGGCTTTAACCACCACCCGTTCATCATTATGAAAATATACACCAGGCGCATATGCAGAATACCACTCTAACCTCTCTCTCTCTCTTTCTCTCCCTCTCTCTACATATATATATATATATATATATATATATATATATATATATATATATATACATAATTATATATATATACATATGTATATATATATACATATGTATATATATATGTATATATATATATATATATGTATATATATGTATATATATGTATATACATATATATATATATATATCTATATATATATATGTATAGTACATGTATTTGTTTCTGTAGATGTAAATCCGTTGAAACTCAAGTGTTTATAAAAAGTCCTCAATAACAAGTTGAGCTGTTCTTAAGTATAATTTTTTATGCATACAAACATTATTGGTCAAATATGTGCATACATGTTTCGGTTGTACTCTTCACAGAGAGTCTTCCTCTTCAGACCAAAGATGCTGACTCTCTGAATTGAGTACAACCGAAACATGTATGCACATATGTAACAAATAATGTTTGTATAAATAAAAATGTATACAATATATATATATATATATATATATATATATATATATATATATATATATATATATATATATATATATATATATATATATGGGAAGAGAAGGATGAAGGTAATCCGACGTAATGTGAAAATGAAAAAGGAAAACCAAAAAGGGATGTATTTTATGTGTACATCAACGTTTCGTCTTTATTTATAAGACTTCATCAGGATGATAATATAAAGAAAAATGTCATGCAAGTACAAAGACATATAGGCTTACCATATTGGGAAGAACGGAAGAAAATAGTAGCCACTACTGGAGAAAACAGTAGGGTGGACGTCCGTGCTTGGTGGAGTCAATAGTGAGGAATGAAAAATGAATGTTTATGAAAATGAGTGGAGAAGAGTAGAAAGATGAGGTTGAGCAAGGATAGTGTGACTGGTTGTAAGAGAAAGAGTTGGGGCGATGAGCGGGAATAATGTGGATGGCAGTGAGTGAGGGAGTGGAGGGGTGGAGGAGAGGATGGAAGGAGGTATTTGAACAGGTGGCTGCGTTAAAGACTGAAGGGGAAAAATAAGTTGGAATGTTTCGGTTCATGGTGAATGGGGATGTATGTGTGGGGGTGTATGCAGAGAAATGGAGGGTGGGTAGAGAAATCCCCTTATTTTCTCAAATCCTCTCTAAGACCGTGACTTTCACCCATCTACCAAAATCACAGCCCCCCCCCCTCCTTCTCTACCCACCCTCCATTATTTATTATTGATACAATAGTTGCACTTTTCTAAAGAAATTAAAACTTTGATATTTGGAAATGAGACAATTTCCGCAACGTAATAAATATTACGTTTAAAAAGAATTGTGAGTGACTAAAAAATTGTGACTGTGGGCGAAACTCTCTATTTATATAAGGTAGGCGTGACACACGGACTAAAATGTTATTTAAAACAGAATCGTGTAAGAGAAACGAATTTTATATTTCGGGCATAAGTCTGACAACTGAACGAAAATTTTTAATTGAAGCGTGAAAAAGCCACGAAAAAGCTATTTAAAGCACAGGAACGAAAATGTTATTTACAAATTGTAGCGTAAAAGAACAACGAAAATGCGTTTTCAAATTTAGGCGTGTCAGAATACCGAAAATTCTATTTCCAATTTAAGCGTGGCAGACCACCGAACATTCTATTTAAAATTTAAGCGTGGCAGACCACCGAAAATTATATATTGAATTCAAGCGTGGCAGACCACCGAACATTCTATTTCGGATTAAAGCGTAGCAGACCACAGAAAATTCTATTTCGAAGTTAAGCGTAGCAGACCACCGAAAATTCTATTTAAGATTTAAGCGTGGTAGACCACCAAAAATTATATATTGAATTCAAGCGTGGCAGACCACCGAACATTCTATTTCGAATTAAAGCGTAGCAGACCACAGAAAATTCTATTTCGAAGTTAAGCGTAGCAGACCACCGAAAATTCTATTTAAGATTTAAGCGTGGTAGACCACCAAAAATTATATATTGAATTCAAGCGTGGCAGACCACCGAACATTCTATTTCGAATTAAAGCGTAGCAGACCACAGAAAATTCTATTTCGAAGTTAAGCGTAGCAGATCACCGAAAATTCTATTTAAAATTTAAGCGTGGTAGACCACCGAAAATTCTATTTCGAATTCAAGCGTAGCAGACCACCGGAAATTATATTTCGAATTCAAGTGTAGCAGACCACTGGAAATTATATTTCGAATTTAAGCGTGGTAGACCAGCGAAAATTATATTTTGAATTTAAGCGTAGCAGACCACCAAAAATTATATTTCGAATTTAAGCGTAGCAGACCACCAACAATCATATTTCTAATGTAAGCGTGGCAGACCACCAACAATCATATTTCTAATGTAAGCGTGGCAGACCACCAGAAATTCTATTTAAAATTTAAGCGTAGCAGATCACCGAAAATTATATTTCGAATCCAAGCGTCGCAGACTACAGAAAAAAGCGTGGTAGACCACCAAGAATTTTATTACGAATATAAACGTGGCAGACCACTGTCAATCTATTATTATACTAAACGTGCGCAAATGGATGTTTTTTTCCCTAAGGATTTTACCTTTATACGTTAATCACACGAAATACATACTTACATATACTTTCCTTCTGGGATTACAATTCTTTTAACTTGTTTTAATAGTTCGATAAAGGCCTAAGTCACCCATCTCTTAATTTAAACTCACTCTTCATCTTCTTCTTTTTCTTCTTCTTCTTCTTCTTCTACTTCTTCTTCCTTCGTGTGAATCAGATGATTCTGGCGTTGGCATTAGTTTCCCCGATGTTTTTCTAGTTAGAAATCTTTCTGGAAAGACATCGGGTACTTACGGGAAGGACCACGAGAAGGTTGCCAACATCCCTAAGTGAAAGTGATACTATGGAACCGACTGGATTCGAACTTGGAACGCCCAGGTCGTCAGTCCGCGTCGATATCCGCCTCCCAACACTTATACTATCGTCAGCGACATTATAATATGACTCATTGTTTCTGTGAGCATGTAAAGAAAGAGAAACCTTTTGTTGGCGTTGTCATCTACTTTATATTGTGTTTTTACACACAACAAACACGGTACACACGAACTTTGAAATAGAATAAAAGTAAAATATGCCACGCTGTCTAAGTGGTTACCGACACAGACCGAGGACCTGGTTCGAATCCAGTTCGTTCCACAGAAACCCTGTCATCAAACCATCGTCTAAACTTGTGTCTTACCTCCTGGAGAGGAGGTAAATCAGTAAATGGAATACATTGTGCTTATGACCCAACAGGTAAAAAGTGGGTCTCGTATTATACTATGTCTCGTATTATACTATGTCTCGTATTATATTATGTATCGTATTATATTATGTCTCGTATTATATTATGTCTCGTATTATACTATGTCTCGTATTATATTATGTCTCGTATTCTATTATGTCTCGTATTATATTATGTCTCGTATTATATTATGTCTCGTATTATATTATGTCTCGTATTATATTATGTCTCGTATTATATTATGTCTCGTATTATACTATGTCTCGTATTATACTATGTCTCGTATTATATTATGTCTCGTATTATATTATGTCTCGTATTATATTATGTCTCGTATTATACTATGTCTCGTATTATATTATGTCTCGTATTATATTATGTCTCGTATTATACTATGTCTCGTATTATACTATGTCTCGTATTATATTATGTCTCGTATTATACTATGTCTCGTATTATATTATGTCTCGTATTATGTTATGTCTTGTATTATGTTATGTCTCGTATTATGTTATGTCTTGTATTATACTATGTCTCGTATTATATTATGTCTCGTATTATATTATGTCTCGTATTATACTATGTCTCGTATTATACTATGTCTCGTATTATGTTATGTCTTGTATTATATTATGTCTCGTATTATGTTATGTCTTGTATTATACTATGTCTCGTATTATATTATGTCTCGTATTATATTATGTCTCGTATTATATTATGTCTCGTATTATACTATGTCTCGTATTATATTATGTCTCGTATTATATTATGTCTCGTATTATATTATGTCTCGTATTATACTATGTCTCGTATTATACTATGTCTCGTATTATATTATGTCTCGTATTATATTATGTCTCGTATTATATTAAACTTAATTAAAACAAATCGTCGAAAATGCTGTTCAACGTGAAGATCAACAAATATTATAGTTAACATTTAAGTAAAAAATAGATTGGCATACACACAAGCTGAGAAACACCCTTATCAACATTCTTGTACACAATTAAAATGAAATAACTCAATACAATCCAAATGTTTAACGATAGTAATGCAATTATCAACTTAAGCATGACACACCCAAAGCAATATATTCATGTACGAACGTATACTTTCCGTCAAAAATGACGGAAAACCATTTTGCTTCGCGGGGCATTATTAATTTTCATATAAAAGGATGTCTGAATCTTATGAAGAAAAGGAATAAATAAAAAGAAATGAAAAAGAAATTACATGTCTTAATCTGGAAAGTTTTTAAAAACGGATAACTATATATATATATATATATATATATATATATATATATCGGCGTAGAAACCAGAAAGATGAAAGAACACGTCTGATTATTGGAATACATTGAAGGCGCGGGGTTGTCTGATAAGCTATTTCCCCTCGCAAATCGCATCAAGATCGGAAGATTTTTACACTCTGAATTATCTGTGACGGGGTGAATATATATATATATATATATATATGTGTATTGTCATAGTTTCATTGCCAATAGAACCATAGCTTTCTTTTTAGTATTTACCCAGTAGTTAGTATTTTCATTAAGTCGACATTTTTAATAGGACGTGTAATTACTTTTTAAGTTTTATATACATATATATCTATTAATTAATGTTTACATACATATTAAAGGAATCTATGGGCACGCGTTTCTGGCTATCACCCGTCATTAGCATGGCTAACCTGGATCGAACCTACGATATAACTGTTTGCAGGTAGGCGTTTTGCCACTAGTCCACAAACCCCTTGCCGAAATGTGTGCGATTTTTTATCGCCAGGATATTACGTAGATATTTGTCATTGTTTTCCACTGGCGGTAGAAGCATACCTTTTTCTTAATTTTTTATATATATATATATATATTCCCTTTTATTGTTTATTGGACGATATTGTTGTATGCATACAGGACAAAGGGAGATACTTTTCTCTTTTAAATTCTACACACCGACGAAAATACTATTTGAGACTAAAACCGTTCAAAGCCAAGAAAACCCTATTTCTATCATAGCCGTTAGAGACCTATCGCCGGACGGACAGATCCCTGTATAGAGATGCGTAGACGCAACTAAGAACGAATACAAATACCTTTGAACGAATAATAAAAAAAAACAATATAAAGGCAATCAGAAAGGTTCTAAAATATGCACTCGAGATAAGAATAAGCGCCGATCTCTTTGAAACGGTCAATTCTAAACGAATATCGATGCAGATCAAAAGGCAAGAACGATCCGATATCGTGATAAGGGAGATGCAGCTGGTGTTTTCCACACTGCAATTGCTCTTAAATATTCTGAACAACAACAAAAATGCATGTGTATTTCGAGATACGAAAGAGGAGAGCTTAAATCATGCTGTTACGTAATGGTCAACAGGATGAATTATCTTAACCGTTATTAAAAGAACCAAAATTAAGAACAGCCAGGACAATCACATATTAATTAGCAAAAAACGTAAGTCAATCGTGTGATTGCATATCCCCGCTTTCCATGTGAGCATGAACCACTTCTCCATGAAGTATTTCCGAATTAAGTCCATGGAACCGTTTATAACTTAAAAAAAGACTCTATATCTACAGGGGTTCGTGATATGCTTATTGGAATAGTTCATTGTATAAAAAACGGTGTAGGTTCGTTCTCTGCAACAGTTTTATATATTGAATAACGACGGAAGTACCTCTGACCTGGCTGTCTCGTCACTAGCCGGAAGCCAGAGCTCTAATTGTTTTTTCTCAGGTGCCTGTAAGGTGCCTCTCTGACCTTCCGGAAAATTTGGTTACATATAAATTATGATTCGGTTTCACGATTCATGAAATGTTTAACCTGAGCTTAGTAAAATTAAAGAACTCTTAGTTCTTGTTACGTTGTATTCTACATCGCCGCTGGTTTCTGCCAACGTGGCAACACAATTAATGATGGTGACAAATAATCATTGGAATAACATCGAGAGTGAGACAACAACAACAGGTTTGATAAACACCCAACCATTTTTAATAAATAGAATTCCCACAGTTTTATGTTTTGTTTAGAACTGAAGACAAGCGTACCAATCTTTGAATGGGAGTGGAACTTTAGTGGGAGTAAACACATTTGGGTGGATATAGAAAGTGGGTAGTTTCCTCTCAAGATGAAATATAATAGGAGTAGCCAAGGTAAAAATAAAAATAAGGGGAGTAGGCATATTTGAGAGATTCTGTTAACAAACACTTTGATCCCAGTCCGATTGAACTAAAGCTTTCTGAAGAGACTTTACGTCTATCTATATCAAAAACAAGAAATGCCATACGATGGCACATGAATACAAATTGCGCAATATTATCAGCCAATCAGCATTTAGTATTTAGAATTCTTGGTTTCTCTATGAAAAAAAAAATGTTTTCAAGTATTGGCGTTGGCACGGAAAGTGAATTCCCCTTTTTTATGCGGTACAAATCTGTTTGTCCATTATTATTTTTATTGTTTATTTAGCAATGATTGGGATCGGTAGAGACAGAAGAATTTATATTAAATTGGATATATTGAATTAAGGCTGAGGGTATCGAGGTCGTAAAGTGGAGGGAGTGTATCTATAATTGATATATGATAAAGAGATCGATCGTCAGATGAGCTATTAACTGATAGCAACGAATAAAAATGTGAATAATTGAAAAAATATTTTGTTTTTTCTCATGTAAACGCATCTATCAATCTATGCCTTCATCTACAGTACTCACATGACCAAATCTATTTTAGATGGAATTAACGAATGATATCTGTCAATGACTGCCTACGCACGCGTGTACGTATTGTACGTACACACACACACAAATACACACACACACAAATACACACACACAAATACACACACACAAATACACACACACATACGAGACCTGTCTAAAAAGTACAGGGTGGGCCAAAATAAGGGTCCTATCTTTAAATTTGAATAACTTGAATTTGAATAACTTCCACAAAATAAAAGTTAAACTCACCAAACTTTATGTGTGTGTAGACTGACCCTTCCGAGATTTTTTGAAATAAACAAAACAAATTTTAGCCGAAAAACACTTCTTAAAACTTACAAAAACTAAAGTATTGTTTTTTACACTGTTTTGAGTTTTTTAAGCAAAAATAATGTTTTCTAAATGAGGGTACGTTCCTTAGGGCTAATACGGCTCATGCTTGCTTCGGAAGGGGTCCTTTACTTATTCTAAAAAAAAAAAATTAAAAAATCAATAAATAAAAATGTTATGAATTTTTAAAAATAGGACCCTTATTTTTGCCCACCCTGTATAAGAGCTTTTATTTGTTTCCGTGCAAAATAGCGACGAAAGGGTGACGCCACTCTACACAGTAAAAGGAGACTCCTTCATGAGCACGTGTGAATTTTACCACTGCCTTTCTGCGCGTTAGTCGCTCCCTATCGGTCGCTGAGTGAGGTGCTACACAACGTATTCGTCGGATTACCATTCTCTCAAGATGACTGAACATGTTGAGCAAAGGTACTGCAGCAAATTGTGTCAAACACTTAGTGATTCTCAAAGCAAAACAATTTGTAAAATTCAGCAGGTGTCTCGAAGATAAAGCGATGGATGTAATGCCAATTAAGGAGTGGTTCAAACGATGCCAAAATCGCCGCACATCAGGGGAGAGT
>OY744535.1:37387844-37442844 GCA_963556195.1 Sepiola atlantica | reverse complement strand
ATTTTCATAGCTTACTACCTAGTACTACGTACGTATCGGGCACTGTTGAAGTAAATACTGAAGATTGATACATAAAAAATATATCTCTTCATAAAATTTCATGTGGATATATGAAATAGTAATATATATATATATATATATATATATATATATATATATATATATATATATATATATATATATGAAAAGTTATAACTAAAAGGTAAACTTTTAGAGAATTGGACCTATTGTGAGGTGAGGAAAGCTCACTATATTGGATAGAGCAAAACTATGATAAGTCAATGAAAAATAATTAGACCTGCAAATGGAAGCAAATCCATATCTTCAGTTGTTCAACACAAGGAGCATTTAGTGAATGAGAATATTTATTTTATCTTCTCTTTGATTCCTTAAGCCAAGTTTTTCAAAGATTAAAATCTTATCATCAGAGGAGGTTAATGATTGATTAGTTGACAGATGAGGACAGTCAATATTCGAAATTTGAAAAAGTTTTAAAGTGCAAACGGGTATGTTCCAATGTAAATGAAAGTCACCAAAAACGGAAATCCAAGTAGTATGGGGTTCAGATATATTGGTAAATCCAGAAGAATCTGTGTAGAAATCCAACGACGATGATTCCACCCAAGTCTGTAGTCCTTGGAGCGGGGGACCAGATAAAAGTAGCTATGTTGAGAAAACGCAATTCTTCCTGTTTTCTATTTAACGGATTCAAAGGCAAACATAACGACAAGTTCTCAATAAAACTTAAGACGAACTGTTGTATTGTATGAAAATTACTTGGGGTTGTGGGATAGGAGACAAACAGAAAGAGAAAAGGCAAGGACAAAATGGAGAGACAGAAGAGGAGGGTAGGAACCAAAGAAGAAAAGAAAAAAGAAAATAGAGCGAAAAGGGAAGGCAATCCAACAGGTAGTGGAGGGGGATTAAAGGGGACCAAATAAAATGATATTTAGGCAGAAGATGGAAAATAAAAATAAAATAAATTCTAGGATCGCCGAATCATAGAATATTAAGTTAAATGGAAAAATGTCTGATCAGCACGGTAAAAGTGGGTTCCCGTGGGGGTTAAAGGTTTAGATTGAATACAGATAAGCTTCAAGTGCATGTTCTCAGGGAAGATTTGGCTAAGATAATTAGATTGTTGGTAGGAAATCAGGAATATATGGCGATAGGACGAATGAAATGATATGAATAGATAAAATTAAAACTTGGGTGGGAAAATGGGGACAGGGGGTTATGGGGGTGTAAGAAGTGAAATAAAAGAGAAAAAAAGTACTAGTGTCGCTAGTTAAGTTAATCAAACAAGAAAGGGGAAATGTCTCTGTTATTATGATGGCTTTGAAAATCTTAAGGTCTCAATAGATTTCTTTTCGAAGGAAAAAGTGGTGTTGAGGGATTTTTAACTAATTGTCATTCTATAAATAAATCGAAAATGTAGGTGGTCAAAATAGGAAAAAGAGGGGAGGGTGTTTAAGCAGATACAGAGCAAATTAATAAAACATAAATTATAAATAAAAAATAAAAAATGAAAATAAAAAATAGAAAATAGAAATTATAAAATGGGGGTTAATAGGTATATAGTGGCATTGCTGTCCCCATCCGCTCGCGGTGGTAACCTAATGCTACATACATCCTATACAATCGGACATGAAGTGTACATAAAGCACATGCAAGTTACCGTGTGAACATAGTCACACATACATGTAAATGCACATATAAAATCAACACATATATACATACATATATATATATATACATATACAAACGCATACACAAACACACAAGCACCTAAGTATCTTCCGTACAATTGCACAGCAGACACACGCATATACACATATCCGCAGCACCAATATATACACTCGAAATCTCAGGCAACTACATATATAAACACATGCACACATGCATAAAAAGCAATTATTCGCATATCCGTAGCACTAATACATGTACTCGAAATCTTAGGCAACTACATATACATACACATGTACCAAGTATAAAAGTTTATTATTCGATGTTAAAACAGTATGATAGCTTAGACAAATGGTAAAGATAGGGAAAAATAACAGGGGTTATACAGGACAATCCAGTGGGAGAAAGCGACAGAGGATAGATTGTAAGAGGCTGCAATGTGGAGAGCATGGGGTGTATGATCTAGATTTTTTCAAGATGGACCAATGCTAGGAGTAGGGTGTATTACTGCTTTTAAGGTTTCTAATTAATTTAGAAAGCGAAGTGCTAGAGTTATCGTTATTTAATTTAAATGATTGCATGTGGTTAAAGATTCTTATCTTAATTGGGAAAGCGCTCAGACCTATGTATGTGTGAATTTTATTAGGTGTGGAATATTATAAGGGATGGCAAATCAGTATCAAGATCAGAGAAACCGCGAGGCAGGTGTCCGGCTGCAATGCAATTCAGCACTAGATTTTAGGGAATTAGTATAGGGACACCGTGGGATTGATAAATAATTAGTGCAGAGATTATAAGTTATGGGGGGGAGGAAAATATCGATTAATTATTGCTAAGTAGGGGTATCTGAAGGGGCTAAGAAGTTGGTATATTTGAATTTACGCTTGTGTCTGCAATGGGAGATCAATTCGTTTTTAGAATTAATAGTATTTAAAGATGTATTAGCTGTGGCTATTGTGTAAGTTTCCAGAGTGCAGAGGCTGCAATGTGGAGAGCATGGGGTGTATGATCAAGATTTTTCAAGATGGACCAATGCTAGGAGTAGGGTGTATTACTGCTTTTAAGGTTTCTAATTAATTTAGAAAGCGAAGTGCTAGAGTTATCGTTATTTAATTTAAATGATTGCATGGGGTTAAAGATTCTTATCTTAATTGGGGAAGCGCTCAGACCTATGTATGTGTGAATTTTGTAAGGTGTGGAATTTACATTTGAGTAATTAATGTCATTGGTAGCTGTCTGAAAGGATGAATCTGAAACTATATTAAGTTGGAGTGCTGGAGGAGGATCAAGAACAGCCGGGGTATTTCTGCTATTTGAATCGAGTTCAAAATTAATCGATGAAGGTGATTATTGCTGGTATTTTGAGTTGGCAGAGCATTGGTACAAGAGGCAGCATGCAATGGTTGCAGGGCTGCCGTAACGGTTTCAATGCATAGCCAGAGCTCTGTCGGAATTCCCTAATGGTGCACGCGTATATAACATCACTATGAATACAGTCACTATTTAGGGGGCAGTCTCTGGGTCTACGGCAATAACATTTATTTTGGGGAGAAGGGGGGAATTTGCTGAGCAGTTTTTATTTTTTATTATTGGAGGAAATTATACTTTGCGCTATGTTGGGCATAGTGGAGTAAGATATCTTAATGGAGTTTTTATTTAGTATTGTGCTATATTTATGGGGGTACCTAAAACATTTGTCTAAGATTTTTAAAAATTCTTTTGGGATGTTGGTTTTAATATTACAGTTGAAGGGTGGGTTAAACCAGATATTATTTTTCCTTCTTGACCTTTTATCTCCCTCAGATTTCCGGTTAGTATTTATAATTTCCAAGCTATCAGTATTGTAACGGTTAGGATTCGAGGGGATATTAGAGTTACCCTGTCTTCTGGAATTTAAAGCCATATTATGGGTAATTAAGCTAGTGAAATTATTTTTACGGGTTCTAGGAGTGTTGTTGTACCTAATTTGATCGTTATATCCTGGGGCACGTAAGGCGTTATTATAAAAATTACAATTCTGCTAAAAAATAGATTTATTTGCAGGAAGTTTAGAGATTCTATTAGAGACTGGCCGGGCAATTGAGTTAATTATTGACTTAGGGTGGTTACAATATTTATGTACATAGAATAAACTTAGGTTTGGCTTATGATAATGGCTAAAAGTTTCAAAATTGAGGTTTAGAGTTTAATCTAAGAAGTTAGAGGTACTCTTTTCTGGTACTACTGTAATTGAAAGTCCGAAATTTAAAAAAAAAACTATGGAGATATTTTATGGTATTGTTATATTGTCTTGATCTTTCTCCAGACACAAATAGTGCATCGTTCCTGTATAGACCACCTCTCCAATGTCCAAAATTATATTTCAGTCCTCTCATTAAATAGATCCCCACTAAGTCAGTCACTCAGAGATTAGAGAAATAATATTAATGCTAAAAAAATTACGCTTTAAAGTGCTTCTCATTTCATGCATCCTATGTAAGTGAGTAAGTCTCCCCCAAATTCCAAATATGTCATATCACGTTAGATAGATATTATGTTTAAGAAAATTAAAATTATGAAGCTGCTCAAATGAAAAAAAAGAAGATAACAGAGTCAAATTAGAGAATATAAACTTAATTTATCGATTCTACAATTAGAAAATATTGATAGATTTTTCCGGATGAAACAACATTTCCGTTAATTTTAATATAGTTGTAAAAAATGTGTGTATATTTTAAAATAAGAAAGACCAACATCGCTAGAGAAAATGAAATTATTTGGATTGTATAATCACTTATCTTTTATTTGGTTTCGTTTAAATCTCTCTACGTTTAGACTACTGCTTTCTTCGTAGTAATATAGGATTTTTCATGAATTCAAGAATACAGCATAAATAATTGAATTACTACTATATTTTTAAATATCAGAGTAAACCATTGCTGCTGCTTAAATACATTTGAATACGTAAATAAAACATGTAAAAATCCGTCCAGTAACGATAATTTCCCTAGTATATCTTTAATGATTTTTGATATTCAAACTTTCAGAAAAAAAGTATCTTCAAACTACTATATTTATTCAATACAAAATTAGCAGATTATTAACAAGCATTTTTGTGATAGTAACTGTTTAATTTTTAGGTGTGTATTTTAGTTTTCTAATTAAGTATGATGTTTCCCTTGCTTGAAATTCAGGTAAGTTTTTTCTAATAAAGAATGTTGGTTAAAGAGGTACATCTCCAGGTTAATCCAGGCAAGTATTTGAATATCTAAAAGAAACTGGTGTTTACAACATAATCTAACAGAAGGTATACTTTCTAAAAAAACTTGGAATGCTTCGATAAAACTTGGAATGATTCATAAAAAACTTGCATATGCTGTGAAATAAAACAAAGAAAGCATGAATAAATATTGTAAGAGGCTAAGAACTTGAAGCACATTTTTTTTATTGCAACTCTCACTTTATTCAGCATTAAAAAACCCGGGAAATATTGATACGCTGTATCACAAAACAAACAAGCATGAAACCTATAAAAAAAAACCACCAAGTTAAGGATTATTATCCATTGGGAATACATAGACATATGAATAGAAACACTGTAAAATATATTTTCAAATACATATGAATCAGCATGGTACATCTTTAAATCAGCTTGCTTCTTGTTATGGCATTCGTTTTTCAAGTTCTATCTTGAATCAGAAACGTACAACAGTCACTATAGAGACACCGATTCACATCAAATAAATTGACAATCCACTGTGTGCAAAGTACATTTTACAATTTTATTAACAAACGTCAAACGGTACAGCGAGTTAAAAGTTGTGTAAGACAATCGAATTGAATCAAAACTTTTTCGTTTTAAATAAGTTTAACAGACGTCGGTATCCTGCTAGTTGTTTGGGTATGAACAGTTTAACTTGTATGTATTTTTCTCTCACGAGTTGTTCTAAGTCGTGCTTGTCTGGCTTGGTGAGTTCATATGTTTTTCAAGCACGTACGTTTATGTTGTTATGTTAACGAGTTAAGCTAAGTCGATATATTTTATACTGCTGACATCGACACCCATTGGCTTAACGCCAAAGTTTTAATAAATTATTTTTATCATTTGCTGTAGAGCTTTTGAATTATTCTCACTGACTGTAAAAATATATTTTTCTACTATTTTATTTTATTTACATTTGGTACTTTGTGTTTGGACAAAGATCATTTTTAATAAATTTCGTAGTTTTTTCGCACAGGATGTTGAAGATTGCCAACATTCAAAAGAAAACGGTGTCATGAAACCGAGCGAATTTGAACTAAACAATCTAGGTTGTCAGTCTACGGTGATGCCCATCCTGCAAAGTATTTAACAGTAAATATTCCGATTTTTTTTATTTTACTATCTGAAAATTAAGTGTATATCTCAGAGTTTTTTCAAGGATTTTATATAGAAGATCATACATATTTAAGAATGGAAATACAACCGATCACGTTTCCCCGTGACGTTTTAGTCGTGAAAACACTTAAGTGATAAAAGCCGCGAAAATATTTCTGAGCAAGCAGACAGAAGCGACGTGTGCCTATGGCAGCAGCGGACATCATGTTCGCTATTACTGGAAGCCCACAAAGGTCATCCGTCTTGGAACTTCTCTAGCTTGCAGCGGAAATGATTATAGTGTGTTATTTTTTTTACTTCCGGTGCTTTTGCTGTTTGCCTTCCGCTAAATATATTCCTACGTTTATAAATTGTCATGAAATGTTCGCTCGTTTTATTTTCTTGATTTTTTAAATATTTATTTTTATACCGGCAACCATATTTAGCGTTCTTAAAGTTGAAATAACCATACTGATTTCTTTATTGTTATACAATAATGGAGGTATTACGTCATGGGGATCTTACTAAGTCTTTAAATGTCGAGAATAGTAAAATCTGAAAATAATTTGACATTTTTTATAAAATACAATTTCCACTCATCTCCATTTTACAGCGTGTGTAACTCTATTTATAAGTGTTTCCATTGCCTAGCTCCCTCTCTATCTATACAGACATGACATAAATTAATATGCACACCACAAATATAACTCATACATGTTTAAAGTTCGCGATTCATTTGTTGCCAGCAAGAACTCCTAACCGTACAAAGCAAGATTAAAAGTTTGAAACATCATATTAAATACTAATTTATATTTTTGTGTGTTTTAGATATCAATATACCTATCATATATCACTTTTTACGTATGACATCCAGCAAAGAAGCATTGGACTTCTCAGAGTTTTAGAGAAGTCGTATTATAGGTTAATCCAAAGGTGAGCTTAATGCGCATCAGATCGCTAGGGTTTACTTCCGGCAGCCTCGTAACTCTAGCTTCCCTTATTTTGTCCTTTAGTCTTCAAATTTCATGAGCGATGTTTCTGACAAAAGAGGAAGAATTGCTGTTTTCTGGGTCGGAATCTATCCATATAACACTTAGCGTTGGCTGGGTTTTGACCTTGAAGTGGTATTTGTTTTTGTTTTTTAGCTCCTTAAATCAAGTGGCTTCATGCCTTGTCTGGAGCTATTTCCATTTTTTTTTAAATCTCGGGTGGTCAATTCCCGCTGTTAACCGGTTGATTGTCCCAGTCATTAATAAATATTATTTCGCCTAGATCCACAAATACCCTCTGACAGCAGTCTAAACGATTAATTATTTATGATAAAAAATGTTTATTTACTTATTTCTTGTATGGGTATATCTTTAACTGTTTCTGTATTAATCATTTTTCTCAGTCTGTCTTTCTATATTTCTATATATCAGTTTACTAACATACACATCTTTTCTAATATATAAAGTAGAGACGTTTTTTCCCCTGTACCTTCTCGGATAATAGGAAAATAACCACATGCACCACACGCTACTAAACTCACCATTACATTACACTTATTCACTCGAGTGTGTTTTAGTATATCTGTTATTCTTTATTCCAAACAAACATTGAATATTACATTCGGCCCGGCCGCCACGACTCTCCGAAATACCAACTCCATATAGGTGGTAGTAAAAACTTTTCTCCCTAACAATTATGTACTGTGACTACACTCATCGACACCGGGAACTTATCAACACAGTATAATTTTAACAAAACACCCATTGTTATTTCGTATTTGTCTGGCATTATTTTACTACATAATATTAAGCAATACGCAAAAACTTAACAACCGCTCCCTTACACTGCGATGATTATTCGCGAATATCAGATTACGTTACTTTTAATTCTACCTATAACTTCTACATTTACATTCATTCCGGAATTAACCGAATGAAATTAACGAACACAGTTCCAGCGAGATTTAATCATTCAAGATGGCCTCTAGAATTTCTTGATTGAATCGACTTCTTACTTAATTGAATAAGCGCCAACATACTGGTAGAGCCAGAAATATTTACATTTTCCGAATCATACACCTACAAGACGTATATTATAGAAATCTTGGCCAACTCCTTTACTTCAGCACCAAATGCCGTAAACTCTGTCATAGTTGAACTTTATATTCGGTCGATAAACAAACTTAGCTTAATTGGGGTATTTACACATTTTTTTTAAACTGGAAACATTGGGGCTATGGTTTAGGAGATAGACTTCATAATCGGCAGTTTCAGCGTTCGATCCCAATCTACGCTAAGACATTTTTCTTTTTCGCTACGACTTTTTTTTAATTATTTAAAACAATCCCCAACACGGTAGATGAACAATAGGCCGTTTCTTTTTTTTATTCGACGTCATGCAATAGGTAGTACTTTCTCCCGTGCAACGCCGGGCGACGGGTTCCGCTAGTTGAAGATAAAATGCAAACATACTCAGCATCCTCTGTTGATACTTATGTTATCTCTATACCTCTTGTTTTCATATATCATGTTATAACATTTAGTAGAACTAAGTAACGTTGCTTTATGGGGGATATATTTATTAAATGAATGAAGTCATTTTTTACAAATATATGTCTGAGACTTTCGCTGTAAAGCAGAATTTTCAAAGAGTATTTACTCATTATTTTTCTTTCATCAAGTAAATATGAAAAAATTAACTTTACAAAAGTAAACGTAAAGTCGCAAGAAGATCTTGTCGTGGTACAGAAATAAGATCCAACGTCCGATTTTGATGACGTCCTTGTGGAAAGTTAACTCTAATGTGCGGGTAATTGTGGTTTTGCCACGGATTCTAATAAAAGATACGTTGCAAATCTTTAAGAAAACGTTTTGTGAAGGTTATTTTTAGAATAAAGAAAAACCAGGAAGCGTTGTATTTTTGTATATATTCATTAAATGAATTAAATCATTTTTTTAATGAATATATGTCTGAGACTTTCGCTGTAAAACAGCATTTTCAAAGAGTATTTACTGTCTTTTTCCTACTTATCTTGCTGGTTTTAAAGTCGCAAGAAACTCTCCCCATGTACAGAAATTATATTCAACGTCCGATTTTGTTGACGTCCGTGTAGAAAGTGAAATTTAATGTGCGGGTAAGCGTGATTTTGTCCGCTGATTTGAATATGAGACAGGTTGCACATCTTTAAGAAAATGTTTTATGAAGGTTACTAATAGAATTTAGAAAAACAAATGAAACGCTATTTTTAAAAAATATATTTATTAAACGAACAACATATTTTTTGTTATAAATACATGTCTGAGATTCCCGCTGTAAAACAGCATTTTCAAAGACTATTTACTTTCTTTTTCCCCCTTATCTTGCTGGTGTTAAAGTCGCAAGAACTTTCCTCGTGGTACAGAAATAAGATTCAACGTACGAATTTGCTGACGTCATTGTAGATAGTGAACTCTAATGTGCGGATAATTGTGGTGTTGCCATTATTTTTATATAAGATAGGTTGCAAACCTTTAGGAAAACGTTTTGTGAAGGTTATTTATAGAATTTAGGAAAACCAAGAAATATTATTTTCTTTTTAATATATTTATTAAATGAATGAAATTATTTTTTATAAATATATGTCTGAGACTTTCGCTGTAAAACAGCATTTTCAAAGACTATTTTCTTTCTTTTCCCCCCTCATCTTGCTGGTGTTTATGTCGCAAGGAACTCTCCTTGTCGTACAGAAATAAGATTCAACGTTCGATTTTGTGGACGTCATTGTAGAAAATAGACTCTAGTGTCCGAGTAAGCGTGATTTTGTCCGCTTATTTGAATATAAGATAGGTTTCACATCTGTAAGAAAACATTTTGTTAATATATTATATTATATTCTGTTCCATCTTAAATGCGGTTTGTTTCAATTATGACACATTCCAACAAATTGCCTATTTCATATAATATTTAACGAAAATGCGTCAAGCTGCAATTTGTTTCACATTTGCAACGAGCCTTTGGCAAGTGTGAGTAGGTATTAGTATGATGTTGCATCTGCACACCCGCTAAATAAGTAATCAGTATGTTCGATGTAAAACAAATATAAAAAATAAAGCAGTTAAGGGTAAATATCACATCATATATTTCGTGTTTATATTCATTGCAGTATTTATTTCGACATTGTTAATAACTTGAGTCGAGTTAAATATGCATATAAACAGTTAAACGAGAACACAAGTAAGTTGCGATACTGCATACTTCAGTCTGACTACTTTATGATAGGCCAAATTCTTATCTGGCCCTTAATTCTTCATATTGTATGGTGTATTCCTAAAGTTTGGCCATGGAATCTTTTATGACTTAAAAAATATTTATCTGATCAGACTGACATTTCATGTGATCGTTCCGGTTAGAAAAATGGCATCAGAGCCATACATAACATTTAAAAAAATCAAAGTTAAAATTCCGTCAAAATGTTGACTTTACCGTAAATGGGAATGCAGCTTTCAATCGTCAAGGTCGATTAAGATGCGATACTTTATTGGCTACAATATGGACCAATTGTCTCCCTTGGCCTTTTGGCTAAGATCAAAGTGTAGTATCTGTTCCGATGGATACTGCACCCCATAGACTGGTATTGTCTTGGCCTCCGGGCCTTGATTTACGCCGGTCTATGGGTCTGTCCTGTGCAGTTCTGGGAGGTCCACCTTCCCAGGCTTTGCCTCCCCTCTTTGGAGAGGAGTACGTTTATTGCTTACTGCCTGAGGCGCCTCTACCGGGGAATGCCGACGGTGCTGCCCAGGCAATTTTTAAACCCCACTTTCCCGACCCGACCTTGGGTCACATCTTACTTGTGGGAGTAAGATAAAAACTGGCCTTGTACCTAACTCCTGGAGAGGAGTAAATCAATACAATATGGACCAATAAGAACATCTGTACGATACACGGTGCAAAAGTTATCGACAAATGTGTAACTCTCATTTTTACTATGACCTTGAACTTGACCTTAAACCTAGATATTCAAAATTTAAATCATTTCTAATTTAGACTATGGCCGATATAATTTGACTTAGTTTAGTGACGATTGCTCAAGCGATTTGACCGCTAGGCTGTACTATAAAAAATGAACTTACCGTTACAAACCAGCTCGCCCAAAAGCATAACCTCCTATTGGCGGAGGTAATAATTTTAATAGACAGACAGATATAAAACAAGAGAGAATGCAAATGTTGCCATGTTTAATACTTTATATACGATGCTGTGCAAGTCAATTATTTATATTAATGCTATTGTCGTCAATAGGAAAATGTTTTCTTTAGTGACTACTCTGTATATCATGTTGATTTATTCACGGTCATTTCTATCATGTTCTACCTGTATGGTGTCTGTTTGGGGGAGAGTGACTGATGGAGGAACGAAAGTAGTAATTTGCCCGAGGTGGATGTAAGAGTGTAGAGTTGGCTAAGAACACGCTCGAGCGCATAAGCTTGATGTTGTAGTGATTGTAGTAACCTATTGAGTTCAAGTTTATTTTCCTATTCGACGCGAAGGTACAGGGGAAAAAACGTCTTTACTTTATATATAAGATGTTGTGCAAGTCAATTATTTATATTAATGCTATTGTCGTTACTAGGAAAATGTTTTCTTTAGTGACTACTTTGTATATCATGTTGATTTATTCACGGTCATTTCTATCATGTGCAGATGAGATACAGCAAACCATGATTGCCGTCAATGAACTACGGTTATGGAAGAACGGAGAAACATTATGATGGACAAAAAATTGTTGTTGACTTTATTGGTCCCCCGATTAATAAAATCGGGGGACCTATGTTTTGAGGTATGTCCGTCCGTCCGTCCGTCCGTCCGTCCATCCGTCCGGATTTTTCTTCGCAACAATCCATTGACTTTCTCTGAAATTTTGCATGAAGTTGTAACTTTGGTCAGGTTAGAAAGTGACATCCTCCGATTTTTGAAAAACAGTCTGGTTAGCTCCCTAGGGGGCCAAAAGGCCCCGAAATGGCAAAAAATGATATTTGCCCTATAACTTTTCATCCATCCATTCAATTTCTTTAAAACTTGGCCAAGATGTGGAGGCAATTGTTCCTGATAGAAAATAAGTATCACTGACCTTGGAAAAAATCTGGTTCGCGCCTCCAGGGGGCAAAAGCCCCCAAAATGGCAAACAATGACTCTTTTCTCCCATAACGTTTGATCCATCTATTCAATTTTTCTGAGACTTGACCAAAATGTAGAGGCAATTGTTCTGGATATAAAATGAGCATCCTTGACCTCAGAAAAATTCTGGTTCGCGCCCCCCAGGGGGTCAAATGGGGGTCAAAAATGTCCCAAATTGCCCAAATGCATTGCATTTTACACTCTCCACATCAAGTCACATACAGAAGGGGACCACGCACGCGCGGCTTGTTGGCATTGGTTTCCCCGATATATTTATGGATAACATAGAAGTAAAGACAATTGTGGTATGACTGCATCAGTCACGAAGATTTTTACAGTTAAACGTGTGAGAATATAGGTATGCTTTTAATTGTGCGCGTATTTTGTTTTGGAGCCCGTGCGAGACATTTCGACCTCCCATCAGAGGGGAGGTATTGTAACAAAATGTCGTCAGAAATGAGCAATATTGCATAACATTCCCTGTCTATTCTCTCTCATACTCTCTCAACAGTCCTTCTACTTTCGTTTAACTCCGCCAATATTTTTTCATCTCTCCCCCCTTTTGCTTCTCTTCGTCTTCTTCGTCATCTTCTTTTTCTTGTGCTTTCTCTTAACTACATCCAAGTTTCCCTCTTCTCGTCACCATCTACTTTCTCTGCTTTTTTCCTCACAATCGCCATATTCTTTTTCTCGTCGGAGTTGTTCTCCTCTTCTTCCATTTCTTCTTTTAAACTATTGCCAATCGAAGTTTTTTCGTCCTTCTCTTTTCCTCTTGTTCTCTTCTTTTTCTTCTTCTTCTTCGCTTTCTTCTTCTTCTTCCTTTTCTTATTTTTCCTCTTCTTCTTCTTTTCATTATAATTCTTCTCTAATCATAATCTTCTCTCTAACAAAATTAAACGAATATTTCTCACTCATTCCTTTATTAGGTTGTATAGTGTTTCTCCATCTTCGCATAATTCGTCACTTCCCCACCTGCATTCAGCTTTCTTATTAAGATCTTTAGAAATAAACATTATGTTTGTCATGGGAGCTCGTTTTGCACATGGTAAGGTAGAGTCGATGTTCTTTTAATTGATTCAAACCACATTACATGTTCAGATCATAACGACTTTTATTATTTTAGCCAGCGATAAAAACAAACATAAATTAAACACGAAAAAAAAATGTCTGTCATGTGAGAAGATCTATAAAACTGACTAATACACACATACGTGCAATGCTAAAAAGGTCGAGTTTAAACATTGGGCGGCGGAGTGAGTAAGTTGCGGTTCGTGTGAATGGATGTGAACGTGAAAGAAATTCATAAAGATTATTGGAAATGTGTTTTTATTTGGTTGTCAGATAGAAACACAATGAAAGCATCGTCTCGTAAGTCTGATTGGATTTGATTCTGAAGCGTGGTTTTATTTTTTAATTCATTTCATTTATTTTTTTTATTTAGTCATTCATCCTCCGATTGGTGGAATAAAATCCCCACGAAGGAAACAATTAGATAATGGGGACAATAAAAGAATATCTAACAAGACCGACCGCCGGTCTGTCTGCAGAGGTTCAGAAACTTTGTAATAAAAATGGCGTCTTTTTTGGCCTTTGGTCGCCCGCTACCTCGCTCGGTCAGTGTTACGTGTCTGCCCGACAGAATTTTGGATTACAGAACCGGGAAAGCAAATTAAGCTAGATTAACTTGATCGACTGCCTCTTCCTTCCCTTTCATTGACGCTTTTCTTGTATACAGCTTCGAAAAGAGAATTCTTTCAATTTCTGATATTAGCATAAAGAAAAAGAATTAAAAAAATTCTTCTATGAATATTAGTTGACAGGTATATCATTTAAATGGATACGCACATTGTCAGCACGACATATACACTGTAGGTATAAGCAATTCCTATCAGAAAGTAATACATGAAATGAGATTTGGCACAGTACACGGGGTAATAGCAAATCTAAAAATCTGAACAGGATTGTATTCTATGTACAGTGCAACCCGGATATAAGAGCCCAGGATATAAGAGAAACCCGAATATAAGATACATTGTCTCTGGTCCCAAATTACAGCCTGTGTTGATATCTATAAAATAGACCATACCCGGATATAAGAGAAACCCGGATATAAGAGACTTATACTCCGGTCCCGACAGCTCTCTTATATCCGGGTTACACTGTAATTACAGTAAGACTCCATTTGCTCATGTAGATATAAAGGGTGTTTGAAAAATACATGAAATAACCTCGGGATCGTCTATGTGTGTATAGACCTGGACACGCTTGATTTCGAGTTATAGCCGACTTACAAAAATTCTGATCAACATTCCTAATTGTAAAAATCTAACAGGCACAATTCCACATATGGGATAGATAAACATTATCCCAGTGACATATATCACAGGTAAAATATAGCCAGGTCCTAGTGTTAACACATACATAACGAAAACTATGAGACAAATAACACCAGACAAATATAAAAGCCGTGGGGCCCAGAAGAGAGATCTAAGCGTCATGATCGAGATAGGAATGTGAGCATCATAGTCGACGTTGGTTGCTTTTATAACCAATATGAGAAAGCGGGTCAGTATCCAACAGAAAACAAGATACTAAATACAGGTAAATACATCTGTTCAGCATAAATAAAAACTACGCAGAGGAATTAATGGGCGTCAATGGAAATTAGATAGAAAAAATGTGCTGTTAAAAAGCAACCTTCACACCAGGGGTATTTTTACCCTACCTAATAGCTGGTATTGTCCTGCCCTTTGGGTCTTGATTTACGCCGGTCTGTTAGGGGTTGTCTGGTCCTGTGCAGTTCTAGGAGGTGCATCCTCCCAGGCTTTGCCTCCCTCTTTGGGGAGGAGTAAGTTTATTGCTTACTGTCTGAGGCGCCCTTGGCGGGGAATACCGACAGGGCTGCCCAGGCAATGTTTAAATGGCCAGAGTGCTCACCTCTCGAGTGCTGGCTTATCTAATCCCACTTTCCCGACCTTGTGTCACAAAATGAAGTAATAAAATAAGGTGTCAATCAAATTTTATTAGAATGCAAAGTTCAAGCAAAGTATCCTTAAGTCCTTAGCTCATGAGTTTTCAAAGATAATTCTTCTCTTCAGAGGACCATTACCGCAGTTATACTACTACAGGTAATAAAATTACGCTTTGAAAATATATAAAATTATATACACAAATACATAAAAATACATAACATCAAACATATCAATCCAAAAACATACTTTTTGTTGAATCCATACAGTCCATCCAGGTCATACAAGTTTAGAAGCATAATCAGGAAAGACATTACTCCAGGTTACTGCTGTTTGTAACCTGGAGTAATGTCTTTCCTATATATATTTATATATATATATATATATATATATATATATATATATATATATATATATATATATATATATATAAGTATGTGTTTGTGTGTAATATGATAGATGAACACGTATTTACTTGTTAATTTCTCATGGTTTAGTTTTTTTAAATGATGTATATATATGTAGATTTATATGTGTATTTATATATAGAGATAGAAGAAAAAAGAGTGATAAATATGCGACGATTGTCCAAATTTATTTCAAATTTCAATTGTTCAATTGTATATATATATATATATATATTCATATGTTTATATATGTATATATATATATATATAGAGAGAGAGAGAGAGAGAGAGAGAAAGAGAGAGAGAGATTAATAGATATATATATGTATGTGTGTATTTATATATATATATATATATATATGTATGTATATGTGTATTTATATATATACATATATGTATATATATATATATTTATTTATATATATATATATATATATATATATATATATATATATATATGGGAAGAGAAGGATGAAGGTAATCCGACGTGATGGTAAAATGAAAAAGGAGAACCAAAAAACTGGATGTTTTTTTATGTGTACATCAACGTTTCGTCTTTATTTATAAGACTTCATCAGGATGATGATATAGGGAAAAGATATCATGCAAGCACGGATACATGTAGGGTAGACATGTTGGGAAGAAAAATAAAATAAAATGAAAAATAATAGCAGCGTCTAGCTGGACGTCCGTACTTGTTAGAGAATGAAAAATGAGTGGGAGAAAGAAGGGGAAGGGTGGAGGGAGCAAGGACTACTGTGGCTGGCGATGAGAGAAAGAGGTGGGGGATGAGCAGGGGTAAAATGGATGCCCATCCCCATTTCCCTGCACACACCCCACACACACAAACGTTCCAACTCACTCTTCCCCTTCGGTCTCGACCGCAGCCATCTGGTCAGACACCCCCTCCCCCTTTTCCCCCAATCTCTCTCTGCCATCCATTTTACCCCTGCTCATCCCCCACCTCTTTCTCTCATCGCCAGCCACAGTAGTCCTTGCTCCCTCCACCCTTCCCCTTCTTTCTCCCACTCATTTTTCATTCTCTAACAAGTACGGACGTCCAGCTAAACGCTGCTATTATTTTTCATTTTATTTTATTTTTCTTCCCAACATGTCTACCCTACATGTATCCGTGCTTGCATGATATCTTTTCCCTATATCATCATCCTGATGAAGTCTTATAAATAAAGACGAAACGTTGATGTACACATAAAAAAACATCCAGTTTTTTGGTTTTCCTTTTTCATTTTACCATATATATATATATATGTGTGTGTGTGTGTCTGTTGGTAATATGATAGATGAACACGTATTTAGTTGTTAATTTCTCATGGTTTAGTGTTATTAAAATGATGATCCATCTTAAAGTTATTTGCGCATACAATGCGCCCGTTCATTCACGGTGCTTATTCTTATTTCTTTGGTGAGCACTGTTTGTGGAACCACGTTGCCCAAGAAGAAGTCACCAACTGCAAACGATCTCTTTGTTTAATGTTCCTATTGAACTTCATGCGAAGGCACGAATAAAATAATCTAAACTTGTGCATTATAAATTAATCTTCGGAGAAATCTCGAGCGGAAAATCGTTCGCATCCAATTTGTATTTTATTCAGCTAAGATAAAAAAAAGGCGCGAAAAGAATGCGCTAATTTGAACGGAATATTTTACGAGCTTCCCGTCAAAGAAGCAAAGGAATCCTTTTTTTCATGCCAGAACAGAACGATGGTCGGTAAGATTTGGTTAAAATGAAAGACACATTTCTGATAACAGTACTTGATTATTTATTGAATTCAGATTGCCTAGCTTTTATTCTAATTCTGATTATAAATCGTAAAAGTTAAACGCCGTTTCGGAGATTAGGCTTCTCGTAAAAATATTGACTTTGATTTTTATCAAACTTAAGAAAGTTCCCTTTTTATACAGCGCCCGATTAAATGTGCTTAACTACAGGCGATAATAATTAAGAATAAGAGAAAGTAATACGACTTCTACCGGCCTTTGGTGACAGAATTAGTACACTCTACTCCTGTAGATTAACAAAAGGTTCTGTTCAAAATTATGTAAAATTTCTAAGTTGAAAATACTACTAGTTCTACCGGCCTTTACGGACAGAATGATTACAATCTACCCCTGTAGATAACACAAATGCTTCTGTTCCAAATTATCAACAATTTCTAAGTTCTAGTTTTAGCTCGGCAAAAGTCGGTTTTGTTCGGTTCAAATTCTGTAGAAGCACCTCTTATTTTGTTTAGGGGGAAATTAGGTGAGTGTGTTAATCTACAATAATACCCATTGGAAGTTATTTCCGACAATATATTATGTGCCGAACGTGTGGTATTGTTGACACTCTGTTTACGTGAGTTCTAACCTTAAATACACGATTAATTTATCCACGGGGCTGAAAATAAACAAAGAAAAACCGCAAAGAGAAAAGATAATGAGACTAGCGCAGTATTTGAACCTGTATCTCAGAAAACATGACCACTTGTAACTCAAACGTGATCTTTTCTTAGGTTATATATGTACAATTTCTGGAGTTAGATTCTCGAGTTTTAAAAGTTGCGCCTGTAGAAGGTCGAACGTTACATCGGCAGACACGTTGTAAATGCATTAACTAAATTAGGAATAATAGTTTGAATAATCGAAAACAAATCCACAATATGATCTTAACATTGAAACAATAATTTTGGATACAAATCACAAACGGCAGACTGGTTTAGTATCTGGGTGGAGAGTCTGCTTTTAAAGAGAAGAGTCCTGCTGTTAAGATCTTTTACCTTCTTATTATAATATATTGAAAGAATTATCGCTATGGGAGATGCAAAAGAACTTGAATAAAAGTCTGTATGTTATCAATAAATTCTTGTTATTGCCAAACAAAAATTGATAGTAATGCTGGTTCTAGTGTTGGTTAACGGAGCAAACAAATATTGACTTCATACCGATATCAGTATCATTTCTAAAACAACAAATAAATCGTTAAATCTGACAATTATTAAGGTACGCTTACACAGGCTTTGAGAGACGAATTTCATAATTTTCGGAAGGGAAAGCAAAAACGCGATATCTACCCAATAATTGGTCTATTCTCAAAATGCCACTCGAAATGAGCTTAACACTTGGGGCACGTGGTTTGACGATTTCCGAAAGACGCCTCCAGATTGCAGGCGTTAAGTTTGGTGCCATTTTCTTTGTAAATTTATGGAAATCGCTATAGACAAGGGAGGAAGCAATTTAATGTAAAGAGCATGCTCAATCGATGATCACAGACAAGGGAGTCTACTGACATTAGTTTTGAAAAGACCAAGCCAGAGTAGGGGGAAAACAGTCAGCAGGTAGAGATTTCCACATGCCTACAGTTCTTGAAAATAAGCTACTGGAATAGGAAGCTGTATTACAATATGGTATGTAAACAACGAATTGATGGAGACGACTAGACTAACAAGTAAACCCAGCTGTAGAACAAGAAAGCAAGGAATATATAACACAATTCTGAAGAACACAAGTCATAATAGTATTTATAGAAAAGACTGAGACTAGCAACATCACGCCTGTGAATGAGAGTGTACATAAATTAGAAGAAAGTGTCTCATCAATCCCCCCCCCCACCGCGGTCTTATAATAGTTAATGGGTTAGCAATCAAGGAAGTTGAACGACGTGATTTCTTTTCAACTGGTAAAGTCGGGGAAGTCCTCAGATAGCCACCTCTAGATTTTATACGTCTGACATGAAGAGATGAGTCCTGCTGCCACACGTATGACCTTCATGCAGCAACACTCAATATAAAAATTAAAATCAAATTTGTCTCGGACACATTGTAGTTCTGTGTTCAAAAGTTCATCTAGTATATTTTGTGTCTGTTTTCTCTTCTTGTAACAGCTAAATCTTCTGCCAAATGTTCTCAATGACCATTACGCGATACTTTGGATAACAATGATTCGCTAATATTCTATGCGATGTTACTTGGTTACGTAAAAAGATAGGAAAGGAAGATACGAATATGACAGGTGATGTAGATGATGAACATGATTATAAAGATGTAATGTTGATGACGTTGTTACTAACGTGGTTTAGAGAAAGTAACAAGAAAGTTACGTAGCGTACAGGAAGTGAGTTACAAAAGAGTTGACACCTATTGAGCTTTTGTCTGCGAAAGAAAGCAGACGTGTTTCTAATGATGTTACCCCGCACCCACAGGAGACGAGTTTATAGTAAACATCTAAGATCAAAGTATAGTATCTGTTCCGATGGATACTGCACCCCATACTGGTGTTGTCTTGGCCTTCGGGTCTTGATTTACGCCGGTCAATGGGTCTGTCCTGTGCAGTTCTGGGAGGTCCACCTTCCCAGGCTTTGCCTCCCCTCTTTGGGGAGGAGTAAGTTTATTACTTACTGCCTGAGGCGCCCCTACGGGTGAAATGCCGACGGGGCTGCGCAGGCAATTTTTAAACTCCACTTTCCCGACCCGACCTCGGGTCACATCTTACTTGTGGGAGTAAGATAAACACTGGCCTTGTGCCTAACTCCTGGAGGGAGTAAATCAATACTACAGTTATTTATCTACCTCCCACAGCGGTAAGATCTGACACAAGGTCGGGAAAGTTGGATTTGAAAAGCCAGCGCCCGAGAAGGTGAGCACTCTGGCCTACAAAAAATGCCTGGGCAGCCCCGTCGGCATTCCCCGGTAGGGGCGCTTCAGGCAGAAAGCAATAAACTTACTCCTCCACAAAGAGGGGAGGCAAAACCTGGGAGGGTGGGCCTTTTAGAACTGCACAGGACAAACCCACAGACCGGCGTTAATCAATCCATGAAGGCCAAGAAAATCGGAACAGATACTACACTTTGATCCCGACCTACTACAATCAACATTAAAACCTATATGAGTCAGCTACGTCATAAGACAGTACACTGCTTGAACACGTGTGGAGGTGCTGCTTTCAAACACTATTTTCTACCTTGACAAAGTAGATAATCGACTTCGAAATCTAGTGGAGGTAGTCTCTTCTCTATTCTTACATCCCTATAGTCACAAGCGAGATATTAGAAACAACTCTGCACTTGTTTCTAATCTCTCATTTCTCTCTAATTATTTCCAGGGAAAGTATTCGACTGAGCTCTAATCTTTAGTTCCTCAGTGTAAAAAAATCACAGCCAAAAAATTATGTTATTATTGTTACACCGGCCGTTCTAACAGAAGAGAAACTACACCGGTTCTCACTATAAATAGTGCGAGTAGACAATCACCAGGGAGAAAAAGGACAGTAGTGTAACTGTCTAGCCGCGTGCCAGTCAGTTTCCTTACCTTTGTACCTTTTATGTTAATACACTTGTTATCTTAACCCAACCTCGACTTGACTTCTTCATTTTACTGTTGGACTACTTCACAACAATTATCAAGATAGAAAGAGGATTTATTTTATTTTGCCTGAGACAGAGCTTATTCTGACGGACTTCCAATTTCTAGCAAACTTTTAAGATCCTATAAAAAGCTTAAAATTCAGGAATATTTATTAAATTATTTCTAATACAGAGAGTTAAAATTTCCTATAAATTGACGGCATCTCAATGTTCACGAAGTGATTCTACGTACCCCATACTCCTGATGCATACAACTAAATTAAATTAAATATATTCCACATTCCGGCACATTACGGCTTTACATAAATAACACATGACTCAATAAGTCCCGGCCTAACGGATGAAACAATAATTCTTACGGAAATTTCGATTTTATTTATCAACATTGACTCCTTTGAGGGAGGTAAATAGATTCAAATTCTTCTCTGATAATTCAATGCCGTTTTTGTTGAACGATTGGTCCTTAGTATCATACGCCTTAGTTTCAAAAATCTCTTTCGCTGTAGCATTAGTTAAGAGTCTGCAAACAGCCAACAGTCGCTGGGGTAAGATCTGAAGAATAGTTTGAGTGCGGAAGCAATAAAAAACGCAATCCATGTAACTGTTTCATCGTTGCAATCGATGTTTTACACGGTGCATTGTCTTGAGAATTTTTTAACATTTTTATTTGTGTGTTTGGCGATTTGCTCTTCAATAAGTCTATAATATATATATACGATTGAATGTATTTTATCTATCAAGGTATTATATATGAACACAATACTTTGCATATCTTAAACTAAACTCTTTAGTCGCTTGAGACAGCTTTCACATGCTGCTGTCCACTTAGCTCACTGTCGAATTTGACTATGGAGTAATGTTTAATCCATTACCACATACTGACGAAAAAAAAGTATTTTTTCTTGCATTGAAACTGTTGCAAATAATGCTCGTGGACGCCTTGTTGGGTTTGATAGACTGTTGCAAACTTTTCTCATTAACACATATTCATGCAAATTGGGTAATACACTGCCTACTGATATATTGAACTATCATGCTATCCCACGTAACTACAATTTACGATCAGCCCAAACGAGTTTCTTGATTTTTAAATTGTTTTGCGAGACATTTGTCAAATGTGTGCAACCTTAGCGTTCAGCTTCATTTGTGTCTGCATGACCGCGTTTAAAGTCAGCATACCAAATATTTAACGTTTTTTTTCCCGAAGGAGCAGTGAACGCATAAGGCTTGTCAAGTCATTACTTTACTTGAACTGTATTTTCATCTGTGATAACTCAATGCTTTTTCAACAAACAAAATTAAGATTTTCCTATTGTTTTGAACAATTAAAAGCAGTAGTTTTACTTAAAATTCTAAACTAATGCATCGATATGCTAGAGGTACGTATATATAGTTGTACACGGAACGCTTATACATCTTTGTAATGTTTCTGCGACCAGAATCCTTTTTTTTAATTTGAAATACTTAACGGTGTTTTATGAATGCATTAACGCTGTAGGTACAGTATTCAGTTTTACTAGGCACGTCATAGACGTACAGTTAATGTAATATTAAAAGAAGAAAATACTTCAGTGTATACTTGATTTTTGAGTAAATCAGTCAATGATGTGTTTCTGTCACTGACGTTTATTTTTTGGCTTGAATCATTTCATTGAGTAAACCCAATTGATGTGGCCTCTGTTAATCAACGCTGATCGTGACGTTAGTTCTTTTGATGTGTTCATTATGATAACGATGTCGTGAACGACAATTGATTGATTCCTGGTTTCTTTTCAAATGTCACAAGCATTCGGTTGTTTAGAATTGAACATCTCAAGATGTCATGTCCTTGAAACGCCTTCTTAAGTAACACCCGAACAGACACCAATATATTCCAAAATGTTATTCACGTCAGGTTGTCTCTAGATAAAATTGACACTCTCTTAAAGGCTTGACCCAAATGAAGTTGTTTCCTAAATTCATCATTCGTTTAGATCTTAAACCCTTCCTAATTTGAAATACTGTGTATCATCTATCTAGCAGATCGGGCCGGTTGCCCGGACCATATTTCCCCAACTTCTCCATACTTCCCAGTTCGTCATGGCTCTGTGATGATCTTCAAGTTTACTACCAGTATCTTCGGTCAATTGTTTTGTGTACGTTTATAGGGTCGACCAACTGTAACTGTTCCGTGTGTTGGCGTCCATGAAATCAGATCACTGATAACCTCTTCTTTGCTTCTATAACAATGTCCAGCGAATCTTATTCTCCTTTCTTTTATTACTGATGATATTTTAGACAAGTTTCCATACAGCCGTTTAGTAGATGGGTGCGTTTTCCAGTGCATGTTTAGAACAGCACGGAACATCCGTGTGCAACTTCCATCTAGTTTCCTATCCAGTTTATTTGTTAAAGTCGAAGCTGGTAATCCATAAAGCAGTATGGTTTCCACTACAGCTCTGAATACGTTTTTATTCTTATTTGTTCAGACAGTGAAGATTTCCAAATAACTATGAGCCGATTAAATGCACTCCAAGCATTGACTATTCTAACTAGAACGTCTTTTACTGTTGAGACGATGTGGCTGCTTAGATATTCGAATTCATTTACCTGCTTCAGATGTGTTCCGTTCAGTGTTTCTATTGGACCTGTTTTATGATAGCGGATATATTCTGTTTTCGTTGCATTCGTTGCAGTCCAATCTGACTCTTCCAAAAGATGGAGTAGCATTTGAGCATTAGTATTGTTATCAGTTAACAGTGCAATATCATCGGCGTAATTATAATGTGTATCATAATGACGAAATATTATTTATCGCATGTTGAACTTAGAAATATTATCAACATTTATTATCATAATATCTGACTTTGGATAACTCAACACACTTTAAGTGAAAAATAAATGACAAGCATCTATATAAAATGGTATACCTGCCAATTTAATTTTAAATATACTATTCATAATTTAAAATATAAATCGTTTGCATTTATTTTATAAAAAAAAGGGTCAACACTATTGATATAGTCGGTTTAATGGTCTTGGGCCAATGTCTGAATGATCTAAATACACTGAAAATAAATTAAGTAATAACATTAAAAACGACAAATGGGTACATAAGTTAATCAATCGGTTAGATGTATTTACAAACAAACAGATATTGATTTTGTGAATCTCCATACCTACACGCACATACAGATACACACCTACGCACCCACACAATACATTACAAGGTTTTTCGTAAAACATAATATAAGCTATATATAAAAGTTAGGAATAACATTCAACAAATATTGATATATTTAAACATGGCTCCAAAATTATCAGGGTTCCAATGTAATGCCTACCTGTACAAAAATACGATTTTAATTATCCTTGTTTGTGTGTACACATCTATATACACATTTTCAACCTATTCCTCATATATACACATACACACCTCTTATATATAGTACCCACGCATACACATATACACATTCAGATTTACGCGCATATACACACCATGATATATCGATTTTCCATAGACCTTTTATCGGTGTAGTCCGTCTATATAATTTTGAAATTATAACGTATGATAATTAACATGAAAAGAGTGATAGATTAACTAATTAAAGAATGAATTAATATTTAACAACCATTACAGGATAATTATACTCATAACCTCAAAGTTACGTACATTTAAAACCAAAGTAACAAATAATAACATTAAATGAAAATGAACCAAATAAAATAGACAAAATATAAAATTGAATCAAGGGTTAGGAACAGAGAGTTTTTTTCGCTCTTTCTGGGCAACTTACATTAGTCGTTTACCATCTGCTCGGTGTATATAAACATAATATATATATATATATATATATATACATATATATATATATATATATACATATATATATATATATATATACATATATATATATATATATATATACATATATATATATATATACATATATATATATATATATATATATATATATATATATATATATAGGGTGGGCAAAAATAAGGGTCCTATTTTTAAAAATTCATAACTTTTTTATTTATTGATTTTTTAAAAAAAAATTTTTAGAATAAGTAAAGGACCCCTTCCGAAGCAAGCATGAGCCGTATTAGCCCTAAGGAACGTACCCTCATTTAGAAAACATTATTTTTGCTTAAAAAACTCAAAACAGTGTAAAAAACAATACTGTAGTTTTTGTAAGTTTTAAGAAGTGTTTTTCGGCTAAAATTTGTTTTGTTTATTTCAAAAAATCTCGGAAGGGTCAGTCTACACACACATAAAGTTTGGTGAGTTTAACTTTTATTTTGTGGAAGTAATTCAAATTCAAGTTATTCAAATTTAAAGATAGGACCCTTATTTTGGCCCACCCTGATATATATATATATATATATATATATATATATATATATATATATATATATATCTACGTCTCTATATAATCACTGAACTCCGTAGAGTTATAAAACCTTGTAGGACTATATATATACATATTGTGCAATATATATGTGAATAATTATATAGCTCTAAGTGATATAAGATTATATAAAAACAATAATTATCTTATAGTTAGAGACACGATACACGTTAAATACAATCTAATTAGTAAGAACATACATATGAAAATGACGTGCACATTACTAAATACATTTAAGAGGTAGATTTCCTAAATGTCACAAATAAATATAAAACATTCGTGAAAGAGAATTTGAACCCTATCAATGTCAACCCGCAATCAAACCACCCACCCTCCATAAGTATACACGCACTCAAGCTCATTGAAAGCTTATTAGTAACATCTCCTTGGACGAATCAACTTTTACTAATGATTAAATCATTTATAATACAGCCTTAAATATGATAACACTAATGGAGATAAAACGTATGAATTTATGGTAAACCAAGTATAATAGATCCAGAAATCGCAGTCAGAAGATTATTTGTTTCACACCTTTTTCTATATAATGTTAAAAACAAAAATAGATAATTAATTCTTACACATAATGAACCAATACTTTCAACCAAGTAGAGCACTATACAAAATATTTAACGAAAAATACATTAACATTTAGCGATAACTTCATCGAGTACTTTGAATTAAAAGGAAACACAACAAAATATTAAAACGCAATTGAACAAAATTTGATATAAATTATAATGGAACCACTAGTAACTGTAATTGCCAACGACGGAAATAATGCCACTTACAAAACAATTGCCCTACTGCCTCAGTGATATACCGCGAAAAATATGTATTATAAAAAGTCCAACAGTGGAACATTTCTCTATAAGGAACACGCAAATGAGGTTTAAAGATAAACTTTATGCACATAGATCTTCGTTCAGATATGAAAGATGTAGGAAAACACTTTACTCTCTCAACACCACCGAAAATTAATTAGTGACAGAAAATATATATAATTAAGTAGGAAATGATTAAGAAAGCTAAAACATGTAGATCCCTTAACTCTTCTTGTTTATGTCTTTATGTGAAGTTTTATATTATAAGGTGTAAAGACGGATACAAAATACTTAATGTTAAACATGAGACCACGCTTAAATGCAAGCACTTTAATTTACATCCCCCAATCAGATATTTGAACAGACATCATTAGTTGCACACAAAGAGAGAAAACACACCTCTGTTTTCAATTCCTATCTACCGATAGTCTTTTTTATTTCATTTTTTCATATTTTTATTTGGTAAATTTCCATCATAATTAAAACGTTTGTTACTTGGATAATTTACCTAAACTTTAAGAATAATAATGCTTTAATTTTCTTTTTATTTCAATTTTACCTTAAATTTGCATGACATTCTAATACGATATAATTTTAAATATATATATAGCAGTATACCAGTTAAAATTCTATCTGCAATGTATATCTCACAATGTGTACGTACGTGCAAAGTTGAATGTGTATATGTGTATGACTGCGTACTATGCAGAGGGTGTATGTATGTGTATAAATGAAGTATATGTAGAAAAGTGTGTATATAGATGGGTGCCCACCAACAAAGATGATGAAAATCGTTTATTGTTAGGAAGGTTATGTTATTACATTAGAACACAGATAATTTTGTCTTTTTGTCAGCAAACATTTTTCTGAACGGAAGAAACTTACTTTACATAAATAAATAAACATTAAAGAAACTTGATGCCGACACTGGGAATCGAAACCACGAATTTGAGACCTGCAGTTTTAGTTGTTACTGGTTGAGCTTACTCATTCAACTTATTGATATATTTCAAATTAATTCACTTAAACAATTCACTGAACCCGCTCGGTTGACTGTGAAACTATTCAGTTACAGCAGGAAAGGACGCGGCCGCCTAGCTAAAATAGACGACCGTAGGGAATGATATTTTATCTAATCACTTATATTATTTTTTACAAGAAACAGAATATCAAGAATAGGACGCCAACAAAGTAAACATTTACATTAACATTTAACGTCTTATAAATGAACTGCTAATGAATAATTGACTTTCTCTAAGTTACATTGTCACATAAAAATACAAATGTACGTTTTTGAAAGAACAATTAACTTTTCAAACTCACATGAACGAACAATTAACTGTTTAAACTCACATAAACGAACAATTAACACATAACAATAACTTTCATACCTCGTAAATGTGTCTATATATAAGTATGTTAATTTAATAATATTTTTTTTCATTTAATGCGAAGACATACTTAATGCATTTTTTATATATTTCCATGCTAAAGAGTCACCATATACAAATGTCAAAAGCATCTCGAAACCAGAAGTCAGAAGGCGTCGTGGCTGGGGAGTAGGGAAGTTGGCGAACGAATGGAATGCCTTGTTTGGACAAAAAATGTTCGATGTATTTGGATGAATGTGCGGGGGGGGGGGAGTTATCGTGATAAAGTTGCTAGTTTTTCGCCGTCCACATGTCTGTTTTTTGGCGCCGAAATGCGTCACGGAGACGCCGGAGAACATCTTGGTAGTACTCCTTTATCACTGTTCGTCCTTCCGTTGAGTATTCGTGATGCACAATTCCACGGATATCCAAAAAGACAGTCAGGGTTAATAAAATTATCAGAGTGATGATGAATAATACCATTCAATAAGTGAAAACGGTAAGTGAAATTAACAACATATGATTAGTCAAGTGCGCGACACACAAGTATTTTTTTTATATTTGATGTAAAGATGGGCATATTGTAGTCGGCAAGAAAACAGCCCCGTGGTATATTTTTAGAGATGAGAAGTTCTTAGAAACAAACATTGTTCATGGAAATTCTGTTAGATTTTACATACACAGGGGAAGACATGAAATACCTTTGGAGTGGTTACAGTATGAGAGTTCGTGCTGCGAATGTTGTACGTCATGCAGATTCCATACAACTAACGATAAATAGGGAAAACCGAGCAACGTCCCTTTTGTTACAGTGCGCGGTCGATAAGCTTTAACTTCTTAAATCAAAACCGAAAGCAACATTATTTCCATGGTGAGAGCACTTGCTCTTCTCTCTAGAACTCTGCGAATGAAATAATAAAAAAAAGTATCTTGAGCCTCAAATCTTTTTATTGATTATCTCCCCTATTCTACGCAGAGAGTCTGATTGATCATGCGGCTTTTCTCTGCTATCGATGAATGAGAACAATCCTTTATCTACATTTTCTACTGAAGTGCGGGCTGAACATGTGGTGGTGTGTGTGTGTGTGTGCGTACGACGAGACACGGGTTCCAAGTTCTTTTCTTTAAAGTGTCTGCCTACAAATCACGTCCTCTCTAAATAGCGCGCTTTTATTGACAAAATGTCTATCTCGGAAGATTCTAAATCATTATTTGTCGGAGATCGATTTCATTCTCGTCCGGTCGCCGACTTACTCACAAAGTCGACATCAATACACACACCAACACACCCGCGTACATATATTCGGTCATCACAACATATATATATATATATATATATATATATATATATATATATATATATAAATATATATATATAAATATATATATATATAAATATAAATATATATATATAAATATATATATATATAAATATATATAAATATATATAAATATATATATATGTATATATATATTTAAATATACATATATATATATATATAAATATATATAAATATATATATATAAATATATATATATATAAATATATATATATAAATATATATATATAAATATATATATATAAATATACATATATATATATATAAATATATATATAAATATATATATATAAATATATATATATAAATATATATATATATAAATATATATATATAAATATATATATAAATAAATAAATATATATATATAAATAAATATATATATAAATATATATATAAATATATATATATAAATATACATATATATTAATATATATATATATATTTAAATATACATATATATATATAAATATATATATAAATATATATATATAAATATAAATATATATATAAATAAATAAATATATATAAATAAATATATATATAAATATATATATATATAAATATATATATATACATATATATAAATATATATATGTATATATATATATATATATATATATATATATATATATATATATATATATATATATATATATATATATATATACAAACACATTGTATTATTCTTTGGTTTATATACCAAATTGATAGTAACATAATAATGTTAAACATTCCCATAGGAACTTAACAAAATGTTAACACATTAAAAAATCGAACGAAATATTTATTAACTTTTGAAAAGTGAAAATATTATTTAACTTACTAATAATAAATAAGATTAGTAAAACAGTGAAATAACCATATAAAATTGGAACAACATTTATTTAATATTAATTACGTTTTAGTTGATGATATTTTTCAAACTATCATTATCAAATTTGAAACGTAACTTTTTTTTTATTTTGTGTCAATCTCATATACATCTGATTCACATAAAAACATGAAATAACATTGTAATCGCTGTATCTGGCTAATGTATTCATGAAACACACAGACCAGCCTACTTAAGAGGCTTTGTTCGTCTTTGTGTCAATTCTTTAATTTTAACTTGAAATAAATCTTCACGCAAATATAACGCCACCATTGTTATGCTTAATTATTTGGACAATTATTTCTGCAATCTAAATATATTTGATCGAAATAAATACTAGTCTTAATTATTAATGTCTAAGAGTCTTTGTTTCTGCGATATTAAATCATATGCGAGGGCACTTCGGTGCTCGTAAGCATTAGTTGTGATTATGATTGCGCGTTAGATTCATCGGCCATGAAACACCCTGATTTGCATCTTATTATTTATCTAATACATAATGTGTAAAAAAACACAGATCATTTCTTAAGTGAAAAGGAACATCACATCGAAAATATAGGCAGTGTCAGAAGAAGAAGAATTCACTGTTATTAATAATCTCGCACGTCATATCCCGGTTTTATCATCATTAAATGTGGATAAAAGTAAAACTCTTAGACATTTATGTCTAAAACTTTTTGAACACATTACACATAGAATGAATGTTATTTGCATGGAATATAATTACATTGCAGAAAAGATTGCGAATTGTATGAAAAAGTGAGTGAAACTTTGTCAAAGGTCACTCATTAGCATTTCCTTTAAAATAAAATGTTTTAACCCATGCCCATGTTTAGCATTAACGGAATGCTGAAGAGGATCGGTATATTTAAAAAAACAATAATATTTACAATAGAGGACTTTTTCTTGAACCATATAATAATTTTATTCCACCTTTCAAATCTATGTTCCTTTAATGGCTGTTGTGAACAGGTGTTTTGGTGTTCTTGCGTAATATTTTAAATGCAAATCATATTTTACTGCATTTCTAAGGATCGTGTAGTCCATCTAAAGTGCAATTGCCAATTTTCACATGAATCTAATGGGATCCTATAGGATCTTAGATTTGAGAGTTTAAATGTAAGCTTTTGTACGTTTTTGCGAATTCCTTCACATACAGACTTCCTTGTAATAATTTTGCTCATATTCATTCTATTTTTACATGATAAACAGTCTTTACCGACACTATAACTATTCCTGAAAACCCCTTTGGTATGACAAGTGTTTCAGCAAACCATGTACTCGTACTTTTTCCTGATTACTCAAATGGGCAAACATTTCTGCAGAGGAAAGGATAATAGTGCCAGGTATTTACATGTCATCAATATATGCTAGGTTTCAACACAATTCGCTTACTACCTGCTTAGGAAAAACCCAACTTAACGTTCATTGAAAATATTGCTACCTAACCCTGTACGGTCGTATGTATTAGTATGCATACATTTAAGAAAAGTAATATCTAGATATCTTTGTTTATCATGTATTTCTATGTCATATATATATATATATATATATATATATATATATATATATATATATATATATATATGTGTGTGTGTTATATATATATATATATATATATATATATATATATATATATATGTGTGTGTGTGTTATATATATATATATATATATATATATATATATATGTGGGTGTGTGTGGGTGTGTGTTGTACACTTACTTTTATATATACATGTATAGTATTTCTTATTTACTAGCATTAGTAAAATAAAAAAATCTGTATATACATGTATGTGTTTTATATGTGTATGTATATATGTATATACTATCAAAATACGGCACAATCACGTTGACACACCGGTTCCCGTTAGATCACCGAAGTTAAGCAACGTCGAGCCTAGCCAGTATTAAATGGGTGACTATTTGGGACTGCCAGGTGCTGTATGTGCTCTCTGTTTATCTCGGCATTGTTTCCAGTCGTCTTGAACTGCTTGCCATTGGAATCAAGCAGTGCCGACTCAGGAGAGGTGTTTTAGGGATTACCCAACCCTTGCTTCATAATTACACGCGCAGCCAGCCCCTTATAGGGGTATCCATAGTCTATCTAGACTGAACGGAGGGCCTACCTACTAGCAAAATACTACTATTAACATTTGATAGCCATAGTGTTATGTCATATATTCTAATGTTGAGATTTGATTTGGTATGAGCATAAAATAAAATCCTATGATAAAATGTATAAACGAAAAATCGGGGCGATTGTCAAGAATAACTAACAGAAAAAAGGTGTGTGAAAAACCAAAACAAATAATCAACAAATAACTTATACCAAATGCAATACAGTTACTTTTCTATCTACTTTCCTATTTCATGTGTGTTTTAAAGGATTAACAAGCGTTGTCATAGCATCTTTATAATTCGTAACAATCTGATCGCATTATAGTTTCATTTTAAATATTCGTAAATCGAACATCCCTAAAGTTTGTGTCATAATTTTCACGCCTGTTGCGGTTAAACAAATAATAGTCAACAAATAACTGTCCCAAACACTTTAACATTTACTTTTTTTCCTTAATTGAAAAGATAAGAAACAAAACAAATATAATAAGACTTCATAGACGGTCAGCGATCGACTGTTAGCCATCTTTGTTATTCATTCAAACGTAATATATTTGTACCGAACTTTTAATTCAAATAAAAAAAACGCTTTAAAATACTTTTTAAAATATCAAGCAAGTTGGTAGCAAAAGTAAGTGTTCTTGTCTTTGGTGACAGTTATTTGTTGACTTTTTAGTTTTTGCATCCCTTCTTTACTGTTGATTATTATTGATAACTGCCAAAAGCGGAACATCAATTGGTCAAATAAAAGAATGATATTTCTGAGTAATTTAAAATAGTTACTTTGTGTTTTTCGCTTTTATTATTAAAGATAGAAAAATAAAAAAAAACTTAATGACAATTAAAAAAATATTAATCTAGTGTTATAAGTATTTTAAAAATGAAAAAAAAAACACTTTGTTAAATTTGTAGAATAACACCTACAAAATACTTATCTACCCTCTTAAAAATATGATACTACGTGTTAGGGTAATTCTAACTTATAAGGCAGTCAACTGATATATTGTTGACACAAACCCTAAGTCCGACGTACACCTACACGAAATCACCTAAAAAGGTTGATACATTCACCAAAACATTAGGCACAGCATTTATTTCCAATTGCACAAAATGGTTCTAGCTCGCTATAGTTCCGCAAAGTCAGTAAGGATTAAGCTATAGAGTGAATGCGGTATTTTGGTAAGGCTGTCTAGCGTAGAGTAAGTCCAAGGTATTTTGAACAAAAGGTATTACTATCGATCCCGCAAACAAAGATTGGTTGTAAGAATTATATTGCCATCGTCCCCAACCTTTCCTATGAAAAAAGGGATTATGCCTAAGGTTAAAAAAATTCATAAATACGAGTCTTGTAAACACAGGACAACAACTTTCGTATTTATTCATGAAACAGATTAATATTTATACTATGGTCATTTCGATACGAATTTGTTGATCTTTTAAATAAGACATAAATAGATAGAAAAATAGAATTCAATTCGCTTGGGCGATGATGCGAAGCTCTTAAAAAAAGAATAACAAATAAAGTTTGGCTTTGGCGCCACGAGCGCACGCGCGAGAGAGAGAGGGGGGTTAAGAAAGGGAAATAAGGTGGCGGCAACGAGTCGATATATATTTTCTGTGTATAAATTATATAAGTTTTATTTAGATTACATTGACCTTTGAAAATAAATAAAATTGTCTTTTTTTAATCTAATAACTTTAATTGATTACTGTTATTATCGACAAAACTATTGCACATATATGTGAGCAATAGGCACAATATAATTTTAAATCAATAACATCAAGCATTCATTTATTATCGACTGGTTCCAAAATAGATATGCAAATTAGGATTCTTAATTCTTGTACACCGGTCTTTAATAAGTATTACATATATCGTATTTAATAATATTGTGTTGTATTATTAATTTAAATAGCACTAATCTGTTCTGATGGTAATAAAGGAGTGATTAATGAAATTATATTTCGTATTTATTTATTAAGATAGGTATGTATTCCTATATTTTTACGTGCATTTATTTATAGATGTAGGTGTTGTTTCACTTCTAGTCGTATGCGAGGAACTAAACAAGAATAGAACCTGAAACACCACCAGAGATGTCGAACACGAAGATCGGACCATAAAGATGAAATGGTCAAGTAAAGCCTTTCGTGCTCAAATGTGTGTGAGCATGTGCATATGTAGGTATATACACACAAGTGTGCGAATGTGTATGCATATGAATATAAAAGGTGTGTACGGATATAGAATTACATACCTGTGTTTGCGCGGATGTATACCTTGCCTCCTCCAATATGTTATCTGTCTTCCTCTACTTCGACCAAGACGATATACCCATATTGTAATTCATCTATTCCTCTAAAGAAGAGTCAGGATTTTGAATAAAGTTGCAGTTGAGACCGGTATACACGTATATAGCAAACTATGTTTGTATAAAAAAGTGAATATACATACCTATATATCCTAATATATCTATATCAATCTATATCGCTATATCTATAAAAATAGTATATATATATATATATATATATATATATTTATCTCTCTCTCATATATATATATATATATATATATATATATATATATATATATATATATGTATATATAATTATTAATGACAATATATGTATTAGCATATAATATTAGTGCCCTTTTACTTTGCAGTCTCCTTAAAAGATTCAGCTCGTTGATTGCATATTAGTGACAACAGAGAAAATATAAGTCAGGTTCATATTATATTCCAATAACCATGTATATGTGTGTATATATATATATATATATATATATATATATATATATATATATATGGATATAAAGTGTGTTTCCCGGCCATGGGAATCTTTCTATGAATTTGACAAATTAGTAATAGTTCTAAACAAAACAAAGGGTATTATTATAATTTAAATTGTTAAATATATGTATTTATAGCCAATCATCGTCAACATAGAAACCATGAAACGTCTATGTTCTCTGTTTACATGGATTACGTAATCGTTGTGTTTATTGAGAATTTGCAGTCTTATAAGGACGTGATGGTGATTAAGTAGATTACGACACAGACTGACGGTCTGGGTGTTCGAATGTTACCTACTACTCCTGCCTGGACCGCGGCAGTTCGCGTTTCGTATACTCGTCGAGTAGAGGTTTGGTCGTGTCATCCACTGAGTGGTCGTCTAGTGAATACATTCTTTCTTCTCTTCCGTCGTCTGTTGTTTGCAGTAAAAGCCATGTTCTGCACTCTGAAGACAAACTCTTCTGTTGAATTTAATTCATTTATTCAAGCGTTGTTATTTCATCTGAGGGAAATTCATCACGCCAGCAAATCCTACTTTATCGTAGTTAGTTATTAATGTTTTCTTAACTTTTCATAGCGAGTGGGGAAGGATTCTCGCGCTTGTCTTTCTCTGAAGGGAAATATTCCTTATCTTTACATTGTGAATCGCACTTCTCAGTCCGCTTTCCGTATCAGACTGACTAAAAACTCGCTTCTCACGAGAACGAGTGACGTCACAGATCCATTTGTTTCACACGCAAGGCCCGCGAAGTCACTGAGCCTTTCGCAGGTGTAGACTGCCCCTTGATCTGGGGTCTCGTCACCGGTAACCTTGTCACGTCTGCCAGCTCCGACTGTGAGAACAAGCCTTGTTCTGCACTCGACTGCCCCGCGTAAATTCGCGCAAGTCAAACCCGATCTCCATCAGATACGTCCATTCCCATAGGGCCATTATCTAACACGAATTCAACCGGTTTCACAATACCACTTACACTTAGGGATGTTGACAACCATAACGTGTTTCCCCCTGCGAGAATGCAAAGAACAGAATCAAGCTGGTCATCAATGTTATACCATGTTGATTCATACGAATTTACTTGACTATAGTCTTCTAAAAGAAAAATGTAATTATTTAAACCTGCTTTATTTAATGACGTATATCCTTTGTGACGTTTTCTCTCTGTGACGTCATAAATGATATGATTTGCCTCAACCCTATCTGCTTAAGATAATGGCGTTTACCCTTTAGGAGATCGTAGTGTTCGCGGAGACACACACACAAGCAAAAAAAAATCTCCAGAAGATGTAGATATTTTATAAAGATTGGTGGATTAAGAAAGAGAAACATGGATGGGTGAGGGGAAGATAATGAAATAGATACATTGAGAAAGAGATGGAGATAAAGAGAGAGAAAGAGAGAGAAAATAGATATAGACGAATTGGGAACACGAAATAGAAGAAAGGAGGAAGAGAAAGGAAATCAGAAGGAGAAAAATAAGAGAAAGTAAAAAGAGAAATATGGTTAAAGGAATATATAGAGATAAAAAGTAGAACATAAGAGAGGAAACGAGAAAAAGCAATATAATAAAATGGGAGTAATAGAAGAATGAAGAAGGGCAAATAGAATAAAAGGGAGATAAATAGAAGAATGGAGAAGGACAAATAGAATAAAAGGGGAGATAAATAGAAGAATGGAGAAGGGCAAATAGAATAAAGGGGAGATAAATAGAAGAATAGAGAAGGGCAAATAGAATAAAAGGGGAGATAAATAGAAGAATTAAGAAGGACAAATAGAATAAAGGGGAGATAAATAGAAGAATGGAGAAGGACGAATAGAATAAAGGGGAGATATATAGAAGAATGGAGAAGGACGAATAGAATAAAGGGGAGATAAATAGAAGAAAGAAGGCAAATAGAATAAAGGGGAGATAAATAGAAGAAAGGAGAAGGACAAATAGAATAAAAGGGAGATAAATAGAAAAATGAAGAAGGGCAAATAGAATAAAAGGGAGATAAATAGAAAAATGGAGAAGGACAAATAGAATAAAGGGGAGATAAATAGAAGAATGGAGAAGGGCAAATAGAATAAAATGGGAGATTAATAGAAGAATGAAGAAGAACGAATAGAATAAAAGGGAGATAAATAGAAAAATGAAGATGGACAAATAGAATAAAGGGGAGATAAATAGAAAAATGAAGATGGACAAATAGAATAAAGGGGAGATAAATAGAAGAAAGGAGATGGGCAAATAGAATAAAGGGGAGATAAATAGAAGAAAGGAGAAGGACAAATAGAATAAAGGGGAGATAAATAGAAGAATGGAGAAGGGCAAATAGAATAAAGGGGAGATAAATAGAAGAATGAAGAAGGGCAAATAAAATAAAGGGGAGATAAATAGAAGAATGAAGAAGGGCAAATAGAATAAAGGGGAGATGTATAGAAGAATGGAGAAAGGCAAACGAATAAAAAAGAGATTAATAGAAGAATGGAGAAATACAAATAGTATAAAGACGAGATAAATAGAAGAATCGAGAGAGAGGCAAATAAAATAAAGGAAGATAAATAGAAGAGAGGAGATATACGATAAGAATAAAGAGGAAGAGAGAAAAAGAAGAACAGGTAGAAGTGAATAGAATAAAGGAGATAATATAGGTTACAGTAGTTTTAAAAAACAGAAATTAATTGTGTCGAGAACAAAAAAGACACGTACTTCTCTCACAAACGCTTTTAAAATAGCGGCTATTTTTTTTTGATTGAAAAGAAACTTTCGAAAAGGGAAATATTAAGAAAATGAATGAAAGCTGTAAACAATTATTTAGAATAAGAAATAAAAATAAAAACGCGTCTACCATTAAAAATGGTGAGATGAAGTAAGCACATAATCATCGAAAATAAAGAAAATAAAAAAGAAAAATGAAGCAACAAAAATATTCGAATTTAAAAAAAAATGTAGCCAAATAAAACTCATGCGTACATAGCAAAAAAAGGGTTATCAATGTTTAGACTATAAAAGAAATTAGTGTTTATTAAATAATCAATGTCGTTTTTTGGTTCAGTTGAGGTTGTTCATGGCGACTGTTGTTTCAAATCACATGACCTATACGCTCGTAATGAGAAATTTGCTCTTTATTCAATGAAGAACGACACTCAGTTGCGAGTGTCGTCGCACATTCTCCTCCATTGTCAGAAGAAATAAATGAGCTTTTATTGCCTCCCTTGTTGCCATTTACCCACGTTTTAATGTTGATGTGTTTTTATTATGATCATTTAGTGGATGTTAGAAGCAGCTTCGGCCATTAATTGTAGCTTGCAGTTACAATGCCGGCCGTCGTGGTGTCAAAGAGCGACATATAATATTAACATTGACCAATCGTTGCTTTGTCCTTTTTCTCTTACTTCATGACCTTTCTAAGTCGACCATGACATGAAACGAAACATGATAGCATTTGTAATAATAAAACAGTATCCGTTGATAGTTAGACTCCATTTCTCTTCATTTTCGGTGAGACAAATACATTTTAACTGGCAAACTAACGATTATTAACTACCTGTGTAAATGTAAGATAACGTGTACTTCATAGGGTACACACAATTAAAGCAACTAATGAGATACACAGAAGAGGATATAATATGATGATGGCTGTAGAATTATAAGTTATTAGATGCGTGATAGAGATAGCCATTTTGTAGTAGAGTCACGGATGTATTCATCTAACCAGGCTTGTTTTAAATTAAGAAGAAAATAGTCATCAGGTCCCAGTTCAAAAGACGAACATTTTTTTCTAAAATCAAGGGAGGCGTGAGAGCGCTCTATCCCTTAATATACTTCATAAACGGTCTATGCTAGAAATCTCATTGCTTTGATCAATAATAACTCAAAAACCAATATCCTAAATTAGTTAAAACTTTGCAATTTTTTATTTGATATGTTCTATAACTGTGTAGGATTTCAGCATCATTAGTCAAGGCAACACAGAGATCCAGAAAGGTCAACCATATTTTGTGTTATCCGTGTGTACGTACGTACGTACGTACGTATGTGCCACCCTGTATCTCATCAACTATTTGATGGATTCAGCTGATTTCGGGCAGAGACAGATGTTCTAGGGTCTAGTTGATGGCATTGTAATTTCAGTTTACCATATGCCTAAGTTTTCCAGAAAATTAAAAAAAACAACTTAAAAATGACCATTGTATTGAGGCATAGCCTTTACAAAAGTAGTGACATTCTATGATACAAAAGCATGGAAATTCCCAATTTGTTATAGTTTTATTGTAATGACAAGGGTATACGAGCACAACAGGGCTATGTATTTTACTGGTAGAAATTTTTCTTCAGAGCACCTCACACACTTCATCCACTCAGGCATAGAGATTTATACTGTAGTGATGTGATAATGAAATCGTTTGATTGATATGTAGTCATACCCTTAATTAATGACAATAAAAGTGTACAAATCTGGGAATTTCCTTGCTTTTGTACATTTAGTGTATATGAATTTTCATCTTAACCCTATTAATGGCATATAATTTAAGTATACTGGCATTTATCATGGAATGTATATACACTTTAACAGGTGTATCAACACAGGATAGCAAAAAGAGACAAATGGAGACATTTTGTGTAGTTTATTCATCTTCACCAAAAAGAGACAAATGGAGACATTTTGTGTAGTTTTTTCATCTTAACCAAAAAGAGACAAATGGAGACATTTTGTGTAGTTTTTTCATCTTCACCAAAAAGAGACAAATGGAGACATTTTGTGTAGTTTTTTCATCTTCACCAAAAAGAGACAAATGAAGACATTTTGTGTAGTTTTTTCATCTTCACCAAAAAGAGACAAATGAAGACTTTTTGTGTAGTTTTTTCATCTTCACCAAAAAGAGACATATGGAGACATTTTGTGTAGATTTTTCATCTTCACCAAAAAGAGACAAATGAAGACAGTTTATGTAGTTTTTTCATCTTAACCAAAAAGAGACAAATGAAGACATTTTGTGTAGATTTTTCATCTTCACCAAAAAGATTGAGACATTTTGTGTATTTTTTTCATCTTCACCAAAAAGAGACAAATGGAGACATTTTGTGTAGTTTTTTCATCTTCATAAGAAAGACGGATTAAAACATTTTGTTTTAAATGTAACAATTTTTTATTTTTATTTCAAAATTTTTTTTAATGGAAATCGCTCCAGTCAAAGCATGAAGCCACTTAATGTAAGGAGCTAACAAGAACAAATATGTTTATCGCAAAAACATGAGAATCGATAAAAAGACATTGATTTTTACACGTTGAAATGACCTTTTGTGGTTTGTTGCGCCTCTTCTAATCTAACCCCGCCACAATCGTCCGTGGAAATCATTAACCCTTATCCACAAGTTGCTATTACACTTGATAAACATTGACTCATCATGAAAATAAATCTAAGAAAGCTTATTACCTCTCGTATTTTCATTATTTCAACTCATTACAGAATACTAATTTTTATAACCCTATATAAAATATTAAATTATATTTTATAACCCTATATAAAATATAAAATTGCATATAAACTGTTGTAATGAGATAAGAAAAATTAAAATTTCATTTTTTTAACAAAACTAAAAAAGTCACTACAAAAATTAAACAAATAATACGTTATAGATAATTTATAGATGGCTAATAACAACGCAGAAATATATATGTAGAGAGAAGAAACTGAATACTAAATAATAAAGCGATTGTGTATATATAATTCACATTTACTTCAGAATTTTTCTTCGATCACTAGAGTCGTATGTCTGAAGTCGGAATATTTAAATATTTCGCAGATATTACTACTTACTAAAAGCGTTTCAATTTCTTTAACTAAAACTTCTCTCTCACTCGTGCGAAATGTTTTGATATTAAGGACCGCAGAAAATGATTCGTCGCAGTAAATCAATGTCATAACGTTGTATAACAAAACATGTGGAAAGTGTGTGTGATATTTATTTCAATTTAATTTGCTTTTATTCCATTTTATATATTTACTAAACCACCCGTGACCCGTTGGGTCAGTTTGTTATATTAGCTATGGAATTCATGTATGAGCGTGACACTTGTGGCATAAAGAAAATAGTTTTTTTTTACATAACAGAAGCATTTCTATGAAAGTATATTAAAATGAAAAAAGAATATAGATAGATTTCTATGAGTCGTTATGTTTATTATAATTGTTTTTTTTTTAAATTACAGTTACTGAATTATAAGTGGTTTGTTAGGGCGATTTGAGAAAGGAAACGGGTACAGCAGGCATTCTCGCGTACGTAACGAAAACAGAGGGAGTAGGAGTGGTGAAATCTATGAGAGGGAAAGTGGGAGGTGGTTTCGTTCACCGACCGCTAGTATGGCTGATATTAATAATGAGTGTTGTTTTTTTGTTTGTTTGTTTTTGTTTTTTAAAAGGGAGGAGTTTTTTTGAAACTGCGACAGACTTTACGAAGTCCTCCCGTTGAATGTTTTTAACCGTGAAGAAAACAAATAAACTATTTGATGAAATTAAATGAAACTGTTTAAAAATTTCCAGAATGAAAAATTTCATGCGTTCGTTAATCATAATAGAGAATAACGGAATTGGAATAACAGATTGAAGACGATGCTATTTACGCATGCGCAACCGGATGTTGAAAACCGGAAAGCTGAAAGCTGATTGCAAACATACAAGAACAATAGACTTTTAATATTATATAGATTGTAGTATGTTTCGGAATTTTGAGATGAGGATTAACAATTTTCATTATTTTTATGATTTTTATTATCGGGACTACTGTTTCGGCTTATATGCCCTGCGACCTTATTTAGGTGCTAACTTTTGAACTGGGGAATCTAGATGTCGACCTGGGGAGTCTGGCTGGAATTTAGAATCATTTAGTCATTTCGTATGAATCTAGTGATACTATCGTTGCATTGGTTTCCTTGATATTTTTCTAGTCATAATAATTTCTAAGTAGAAATTGGACACTTGGTGAAGGTTGGTAACATCCTAATTGAAAGTGGAGCGAACCGGATTCGAACTTGGCCCACCTATATCGACAGTCCGTATCGTTAACACACACACACACACACACACACACATATATATATATATATATATATATATATATATATATATATATATATATCACTACTACTACTATTAACGTTTGATATCTTTTCACAATTGAAGCAAAACACTTACAAATTATTCGTAACCAAAGAGTCATCATCTCATAAACAATATCAAATTAATAAAATAAATAAATATAATTAGCTGAAATTTACTGTTAATTAGTTCTATTTTTTTTTCTTTTTCTACTTATTATTCTCCCACAGCGGTAAGATGTGACACAAGGTCGGGAAAATGAGATTCGAAAAGCCAGCGCCCGCGAAGGTGAGCACTCTGTCCTACAAAAAATGCCGGGGGGTCCCGTCGGCATTAACCCGGTAGAAGCGCCTCAGGCAGTAAGCAATAAACTACTCCTCCCCAAAGAGGGAAGGCAAAGCCTGGGATGGTTGACCTCCTAGAACTGCACACGACAAACCCACAGACCGGCGTCATCAAGCCCCGAAGGCCAAGATGATACCGGTCTATAGGGTGTAGTATCAATCGGAACAGATACTACACTTTGATCTCGACCAAAAGGCCGAGTTTATCATCCGTATTTATTTACTCCTCTCTCGGAGTTAGTCACAAGGCCAGTTTTATCTTACTCCCACAAGTAAGATGTGACCCAAGGCCGGGTCGCGAAAGGGGGGTTTAAAAATTGCCTGGGCAGCCCCGTCGGTATTCCCCGTTAGGGGCGCCTCAGGCAGTAAGCAATAAACTTACTCCTCCCCAAAGAGGGGAGGCGAAGCCTGGGAGGGTGGAGCGGCGTAAATCAAGCCCCGGAGGCCAAGACAATTCCAGTCTATGGGGTGCAGTATCCATCGGAACAGATACTACACTTTGATCTTAGCCAAAAGGCCAAGAAAACTGTAGCCAGGCCAGCTACGGTGTGATTTCTCTTGTATATGTGCGCACCGTCTGCACGTTGGGTTATCCAGGTCAGTTTTACGATGTGCGTTGACGTACAGATGATGCAGATATGAGTAATCCTACGTAGACGTGTCTCTTTGCTAGTTTTGATATAACTATGCGACCTGCATCCAAACAAATCTAAGAATGGAATAGACGAAAGGCGTTGGATCAGAAAGCACATGATGGGAGTGAACAGTGGATGAAGGGGGTGTTACGCTGAGATGAAGCGAAAGCCAAGGATAAAAAGTGATGATGCAAGGTGTGAAACAGGGAGATTGTACCGAGGCGGAAAATGCGCAGATGCGAAAGGATTAGCGGCTTTGTCGAGGCACTCGGCTCCGTCTGTCCTGTTCAGACATCCGTCATTTACTCCTCGATTGGTTCGGCTTTGTGCAATATCAAGTTCACGCGAGCTGAAATAATAGGCGGACACATTCCTGCTGATAATCGCTGGTAAAACTCTCCTGGCATTGCCAGCATTTCATATTACATAAGCATTTGGCACGTATAGTTTAAATCCGTCAACCCGGGCAAACCTGATCAACTTATCAATTAGTCTTTATCTAAACGATTAGTTTGTCATCTCTAAAAAGCCTCCACTTATTCTAAGAATCTAAGATTAAATCTTCAGACAATCAGATGAAGATAGTTACACATAATACCTATGAATCGGCGAGTTAAGAATATTCTACTTGCCTGATTCTGCTTTCTTTCTATTGATTAACAGTTAACCTTCTAATATGTTGTTTAAGTATTGGCGTAATATTACCATTTACTATGAACCATTATATATCTGTAGGGAAACAAGGTGTTATTCGTCTACTGACAAAACTACTCGGACGCCGATGTTGATTAAAAAAAAATACAAAGAGAACAGTTACCTAAAAAATTAGAAATACGCACCACTTGCTTACACATCAGAAAGAGAGGACAGACAGAGATATAGATAGACAGAGAGAGAGAGAGAGGGGGAGAGGGAAAGAGAGAGAAAAAAGAGAGAAAGACATACAGACAGACAGATATTATTTACTCCTCTCCAGGAGTTAGGCACAAGGCCAGTTTTATCCTACTCCCACAAGTAAGATGTGACCCAAGGTCGGGTCGGAAAGTGGGGGTTGAAAAGCCAGCGCTCGAGAAGGGGGCACTCTGACCATTAAAAATTGCCTGGGCAGCCCCGTCGGCATTCCCCGGTAGGGGCGCCTCAAGCAGTAAGCAATAAACTTACTCCTCCCCAAAGAGGGGAGGCAAAGCCTGGGAGGGTGGACCTCCTAGAACTGCACAGGACAATCCCATAGACCGACGTAAATCAAGTCCCGAAGGATAAGACAATACCAGTCTATGGGGTGCAGTATCCATCGGAACAGATACTACACTTTGATCTTGACCAAAAGGACAGACAGATATACAGATAGCTCGTCTCGCTACACCTTGTTAGAGTTAGCGCCCCACACACATATAAGGAACGAGGCGCTTGACACGCCTTCTCTGCTTGAGGCGTCACAAGAAAAAGTCGGAAGTTACATTGTTTCATCGACTTCCGTTCTGAGGCCACCTCTGATCTTTAAGTGTACCTAATACATGTCCATTCAAACACGACCCTCCTTATGTAACATAGGTATTTAAGCCAGTTCTGAATAATGTTTTATTTGTTATTTAGTTGTACGAGGTTAGCTCTAAAATGTCACCCATAGAATCGTTAATAACACCCACAATCCTCTCCACAATATGACCATACTGAGTACACAAACAGTTAAGTCTATGCAGACTACTACCTCAGTAATTAATATCGAACAGTCTTCGTTTCACCGCTGTTTAACGATATACGAGGTGACTTTGGTGATCATCGTATCAGTAGGATTTGTGAATTTGTAAAGTAGCCACACTCACCGAACTGTAGATTTTAGCTGTGAGTCTATCTCACGGTTTATGTCTATAAAACAATCCTTAGATATTAGTGAACTGAAGACGACCACGACAGCCAATAAAAGAAGTGTTCCAAGAGTGTGTCAGAGTAATTGAAACTTTTGCAACTCTCTTTATTATTCGATGGTTATAAAACAAAGACATTTGAGTTGTATGAGTGACACTTGGTGGGCATGTTGGGTATAGAGCGAAATTTATGTGTACCAAATATGGTCTCTGTTACAGCGGCCGTTCTTACACAGGAGAAACAACACCGGTTGTCACTATAAATAGTGCGAGACACCAGAAGACAAAACACAGTCTAGTAACTGTCTAGCCAAGTGCTAGTCACTTTCTTACTTTGTTAATACACTTGTTAAACCAACCCTCGACTTGACTTCCTTTATTTATTATTTACTGTGGAACAACTTCACAACAGTCTCATAGCAAACATGATTGTGAATTTTATTAACGATTCCATGAGTGTATTTTGGAAATGGGAAAATATAGACACATGGAGATCCGGATGAAGAATTACTTCATAAAAAGAAAAAGATAAGATTTCTAAAATTAGAAGTTAGTACAGTGTCTAGAAATTAAGTCGGATAGAGAGAAATTAATATTGTTTAGTACATCGGGACAATTAAAGTCATCTCCTCTCTCCCCTACCTTGTCATTATTGTATCTAAGACACAAGGAAAATTGTAATCTATTACCGTACTGAAAGAATGCGGTTGACTTTTTTCACTCTGATGTAAAGAGTTTTCTTACTGAGTTTGGTTTGAGCTTTCTAGTTGTTTAGTCATTATACATTTCTAACCATTAGAAGATCAATGAGGGTCATCGCGACGACACGAGATACACTCAAGGTATGCAGATCCTAAACCGATAAAGGACAAGTAAGTATATAACACCCTGTCAGAATTAGGTATTCACAGGAGAGACCATGTGTCGATTCTGATCATCCACACTGACCTTGGTGTTTTGGATTCGAAATTATTTGTAATAAGCTCCGCTACATAAATATAGTTCAATAAGCACACCAAAGAGTGCAATACCGCTTGAAAAGCATTAAACAACTTAGAATAGTAGTGTACACACATTGCTAGTGCGGTACTTGTCCTGATAAAGACACAAGCTAAAATCTACTTGGCATCGGTAGTTACCGGATGTTTACGTAGACGATCGGAAAAAAAAAGCCGAATGAAAAGTCGGTTGACTGCGTCCCAAAAATCTAAAACAAAGCTGGATGTACAACTGGAAAAAATATTGTTTACACAGTTTTTCTTTTTGGAAGAAAAGTATTACTGAAGAAGTGTTAAAACGGTGTTAGATTTAGGCTTAGGGTTAGAGGTTGTGTTATAGATTAGGGTTAAGGTTAGAAAATGTTTTTCTGTATGAAAATGTGTGTTTTTGTCACTGCACAAGTGCAAATACGGTGTTAGGGTTAGAGTTATTGGTTAGGGTAGAGGGTAAAAATTCATTATTGCTTTGACCAATTTTTAATTCTCAATTAGTGCATCTCGCGATTAAATCAATTGAAATGTTAACTTGTCGTCTACTTATTTTCTTCGGATTCTGATTGGATGAACTCTTCGGCATTTTCCGGCCGCCTACGTAAACATACGGAAACTATTGACGCCAAGTCGATTTTAACTTGGTCCTTAATCTGGACAAGTACTGATAGTTTTCTATAACTATAAAGTTCCATTTCTAATGAAGTTAACATCAAACAATTGTGGTATCGTATAAAATGTTTTTTTTTTAAATATTTATTGTAATAATGACCTTTCTATCAGCTTGTTATATATTATTCTACTTCTTTCCAAGACTAGTATAAGACGGGGAATACTTAAAAATAATATGTGTTTATTAAGATTAAAGGCCTCTCTCTCCCCCTCTCTCTATCCCCTCCCTCTTAGATAATTGTCTCTTATTAGTCTAAGACAATTTATTTTTGAAGTTAGGATTCGTTCATTATTAAATTTACTTTTGCAAAAGCATATCCCCGCCAGTCATGTGCAGTGTGCTCATACGCCATTTATGTACCCTTTTAATTGATAAAAACAGGACTAAAGTTTAGATTCAGACTAAGGTTATAGTCAAGGTCTTCCCGTTGGGATCTAGAAAATCTTCGTTTCCTTCCGTACCAAATGCAGAATAAATGCCATATGGTAAGCATTGCCGAATAATGAGCACATATCTCTCAGAATTTATGTAAATGTAAAAATATAAAGAAAAAAACAATCGTTTTATGTAAAACGTCAATGACATTGATGGATTCCATCGTGTTTTCTAAGTATATAAACTTTACTGTAATAGTTTTTGTCAGTTTCTTTCTCGGTGGGGATATTTTTAAGAGGTATTCTACGAAACACTAATTCATAAATACTTATAGATTCTGTTATTCGAAATTATTTTCTCCTTTTATATAAAGCTTTCCTTGAAAAGAGCGCTCGGGGCCGGCGACCTTTTGACAGATTGGTGCATGTACAGCTGAAAAACAAAACAATAGTCTATTGCCCGCAAAAAATGATATGAACATAAAAGTTTACTGGGTACACGAGTTAAATAACAAACGAAATAAAAGTTCAAATTATTACATTCAGCGCATATACTTAGAAAAATATGAAGTGGGACATATAAGAAACGGAAGAATTTTACTCCGCACACCAGACATGCAACGGACGTCGAAAGCCGCGTTTTTGGTTTTACTAGTGACGCACCAAGAAAGATAGATCGCACGGCGCAATCTAAATATATGAGTTTATTCTCGGAATACCGAGTTCAAGTGCGTCTTATCCGAGCGCTCGATGGAGGTGGCTGCGTAAAATATCTACAAGTTAAAAAAATAGAAGCCTGTATGAAATTTGCGACGCCCACATATGGCATTAACAATGTTGTTAACTTTCGTAAATAAACAGAAAAAGCAACAAATTGAGTTCACAAGCGGACATGCAGGAGTCATTAACAAAAGCACGAAAGAGTCATTAACTTAACGATAACCACCCTCTGTATTTAAATTTGTTACCAGAGCGGCCGGGTGTAGACGGTTCGACAAATACATACACACACATATACATATATCCGAAGGCCAAGACTGTACCGGTCTAAGGTGTGGAGAATCCATTAGATCAGGTACAACACTTTGATCTTAGCCAAAACGCCAGAAAAGGACTCGATGTCTGCGACGAAAACACATCGTAGTAAATACGAAGCGATTTGTCTGTTAACATAATTTAAACCCATGCATCGTAAGATAAAGTGCGACTATAATTTGCTTTTCAGGTTGAATTTTAATTCCCGGAAGGAATAGAATTATTTATTAATCATGGGACCTTTTCTACCCTTAAGCATCCGATTTTTGTTTGTATTTATTTTTTCTTATTGTGTACGTATTTCAAATGCAAGGGTATTGGCATTCCCAAATTATTGAGACAACAATAAAAAAAGCGCTATTTTAAAAATATATTCCGTGAACATCAACAGTTTTAAAAATGATGCGTACTTGCAAAATAAATTGACAACAGATGTTTGTTTTTATTTTCAAACGTATTGCCGATTCTTGTGAACATGTATAGACACACAGATTTTTATCGAAAATCGCTCAAGACCAGGTATGAAGCCACTTGATATAAGGAGATACAAAATTCAACTAAAAAGTCAAAAACTAGCCAACAATTAGTGTTAGATGGATTGATTCCGACCAACAAAACAGCAATTATTCGCCCTTTATAAAAACATCGCTCATGGAATGTGCCGACTAAAAGAGAACATAAGGGAAGCGAGAGTTACGAGGTCGCCGAAAGTAAACTGAAAGTTCGCTTTCTATTACATTTATGGCAATATAATAATTTCTACATCATTACAAGACACCTATCGACATTCGAGCCCATACCTACGCACACACAACTACATCTCTCTCTCTCTCTCTCTCTCTCTCTATATATATATATATATATATATATATATATAAATATTTGTCATTGTTTATTATCTATGTACGTATACATACGTATTATCTATGTACGTATGACTGCATTATTAAGCAAGTGACGTCATGCTGTGTTAGTACTACCATTACAGTGCTCTACTTTTTTACTTTAAATATTTGATATTGTTTATTATCTATGTACGTATACGTTTCGTCCTTAAACCGGGACTCATCACTACCGGTCATGCGATTCGAACCCTTGGACTACAAGTATTTTTCAACTCAAATCCAACGTCGCTAACCGCTCGGCCAATTTTAAATAGCTGATAAACAATGATAATTTTTACACTTTTAAAGCGGCTTGACGTCCAGGCATACATATATATATATATATATATATATATATATATATATATATATATATATATATATATATATATATACACGTATACACACAAATATAAATGTTTATTCTTACTCATACATATTTACATACATTCAATCTCATCTATGTATAAACTCATATGACTGAATTAGTTTTTTTTCTTAATCGTTAACATGATAAGAACAGCTGCTTCGTTCCTTACATCATTGGTTTCGATGGTCCAATCAAATCTTATAGACAAGCCGATTGCGGTAATTAAAACACATATGTATTAGCGACCATCAAGGCAACTATGAACACACACGGCAATATATACATATATACATACAGGTATCTATATAACACGCATATATAGCTATTGTCGCCATTTATTCACTAAAAGTGCTCGTAAGTATATCGGCTCAACCCCCCCCTCGAAATACGAGGAAATAGTATAAAATATGCCAGTGGATCTGTTAGCTAGTATGGATTAGTGGTTTATCTGCGAGTAAAAGCAAATCAGTCGGCTGAAGATAACTTGAGATTGACAGAGTTTAAACGATCAGGACGATGGTAATAAAGTATAATTAGTGATAACGGAAGTATATATAAGTGAAATAGGAAGTAACGTTCTAGAAAGGAAAGAACAAGTTCTCGTCTTAAGCAAAAGAAATTGACAATACAGGGAGACATAGGCGTATTAATATGAATAAGCAAAAATATAACTATCGTCTATATGTATTCGACGATCCATGGATATTTTCCAATAAGGCAGCCTGACTGTTTCAACATAAAAACGGCTTGATATTTAAAAAAAAAATTTCGATTTCTAAAAAAATCTAAATTTTAACACAATGTGTTGTTTTACATTCCTATCGCTCTAATTAGCGTTAGTACGAACAACTGATGAGAACGGAAATACAGAGCAGTACAGAAGAGCACAAACGAGAATGGCTAAGTTAAAAAAATTTTTTTTTAAAAAGATAAATAAAATCAACCGACACCTCAAACCATCATGCACGAATAGCAACTTTTTCAATCTTTCTAATATATAAAGTAGAGACGATTTTTCCCCTGTACCTTCTCGGAGAATAGGAAAATAACCACATGCATCACAGGGTACTAAACTCACCATTACATTACACTTATTCACTCGAGCGTGTTTTAGTACATTTGTTATTCTTTTTTCCCAGCTTACACTAAATATTACATTTGGCCCGCCATCCACGACTCTCCTAAAAACCAACGCCATATAGGTGGTAGCAACAACTTTTCTCTCTAACAATTCTGTACTGTCACTCTACTCATCGACACCGGGAACTAATACACACAGTTTAATTTTCACAAAATTCCGGTTCTTATTTATTATTAAGTTAATTGACCTATTTTCACATCTATTTAAACCCGAATGCGTGGTGCAGTCCGTAAGAAGGCAGGATTCTTAATCACCTTTTTTAGCGTTCGATCCCATTCTACTCTACCACTTTTTTTTTTTTTTTTAATTTAAAACATTCGCCAACACAATAGACGGGGGGGAAAACATAAGTATTTTCCTCTTTTTATTTGACGTCATGCAATAGGTAGTACTTTCTCCCGTGCAACGCCGGGCGACGGGTTCCGCTAGTTTAAAAATAAAATCATTTATGTTTTTAATTTGAGAAATAAAGCTATATCGTCTAAGTAATACGAGACGGTTAAGACTAAATATGACGGCGATTGATACCGGCGGTTACAGGAAGTACGGAGAATCTGGTCCATTCGGTTAGGAATTATTTCCAGTTCTATCTTCATTAAAGAGGTCTTAATATAGGATTGAGAGTAATTTAATGTGACATGTGCCGGAGTTCCTATACCTTTTTAAAGAGCAGATACACATAAAATTGTACTTAAAATCAAACTATTACCGTAAATAAATATATCATCCTCTTAGAAACGTAGTTTAGCCCTCTCTCTTTATTCCTTCTGAACTACGTAAATATATATGCATAATTGTTTCAACAAATATATATATATATATATATATATATATATATTTATATATATATATATATATATATATATATATATATATAGCAATAGATTAAGTGAAATAATAAAATGAGGTACGAATCAAATTTTATTACAATTCAATGTTCAGGCAAAGTCCTTTAAAGTCCTTAACTCGTGAGTTTTCAAAGAAAATCTTCTCCTCGGAGGACCATTACCGCAATGACATTACTGCAGGTAATAACAATTAAACTTTGAAAATATAATAAACAATATATATAGAAAAATACATAAAAATATATAAAACATTAAATATATCGGCTCAAAACATTCTATTCTACACATCTACACATCTTTCACAATGTGTGGGCGTTTTCCTTGTTAACTGATGACATGTAGCATGCGTTTTTGTGGTTTGAATTCATTTTCATTCGCGCTGTTGTCTTATAAAGGAGAAGTGTTCGTTTTCGGATTTCTTGCTGTCTGCTGGGATTGCGCGAGCTTTATTACCTTTGAATGTAATCTTTTTTCTTTTGAGTATTTTTATCGGACCCGGAAGAAAAAATGGCCGAATACATCACGCCAGTTTAATTTTATTCGAATTGCATTTTATGGTTTGCATTACTCCTATCGGCTGCTGGAGACTCTTAATTGGACATTATAATATTCAAAACCAAGTGAGTTTTCTGAACTTTTCATATGATTTGTCTTCTCTATCGTATATTTATCGTTTTATTAATTTGCATACACCTTAAATACCATTTTCAATGTTATCTACTGTATCGAAAGCAAACGATCTTTCTGCCTGGATAACCTGTTTCGCTTTTCGACCACCATTCACCACTTGGATTATTATTTAATCGACATCTTGGATGTCTTGCCTTGAGCTATTTTAGACTTGTTGACTTAAATGAATTGTATAGTTTTACTAAATAGTATGTTTTTGGCCGATATATTTGATGTTTTATATACCTTTATGTATTTTTCTCTATATTTTTTTTATATATTTTCAAAGTTTAATTTTTATTACCTGCAGTAATGTCATTGCGGTAATGGTTCTCTGAGAAGAAGATTTTATTTGAAAACTCATGAGTTAAGAACTTTAAAGAACTTTGCCTTAACATTGAATTGTAATAAAATTTGATTCGTACCTCATGTTATTCTTTCACTTTATCTATTGCTATTAATGCTTTATCCAGTATATTGAGCTTTATTTTTATCCGAATGTTCACCAATTAAAGATATTAGATGCCTCTTATATATTTTGTTGTATTAACCTTATATATATATATATATATATATATATATATATATATATATATATATATATATATATATATATATATATATATATATATAAGATAAATAGAAGAGAGCTATGTACGAATGACAAATCTATTTCAACTTCGATTGCAAGGTGTACTCGGTAAAACAAGTTTATTTTTCTTTCCTTTAGCTAATGCTTTTCAAAGATTTACATATTATCATCAGAGGAATATGTTCGCAGTGGAAAAGCCAAAATTCAAAATTTGAAAATATATAAAGTAATGGAGAGTAAGAGTGTGTGTGTAAAAAAAAATATTGACTCTATCCAGTTGGTGGATGTCCGTAGATAAGGTGTCCGGTGAAAGGAGATTTAAAGATGGAAAAAAGGGGTTTCGTGAAGGCAGCGTTTAAAATGTTAAAAATAAGTAAATCCAATAAAAAGATGTTTAGTTCAATCGTAGATGGAACGCACTTATTCAGATGTAATTTTGAGAATTATTGGCATTTTAAAATACTTCCGTGGACTGAGAATGAAAGTGGTTGTTCAGAAGTTGAGAATGAGCTATGTATATTAAACGCAGGCAGTCAGGAATTTAAATAGTGACTTCGATCAAGTCTAAGAAAAGCGGCAGCTCTAGTTGGAGACAACGCCAAGGGAAGAAGTGGAGGAAAGGGATAAAGATAAAAGATAAAGAAGGTGGGTGACAGGGTTATTTTAATCAACTATGACTGATGCTGGGAGAAGAGAAGGGAAACGGTTAGTTCTGTGACTGTTCATTGCTATAATCAATAAACTAGGTGCGAGTTATGTGGGGTTATCATAAGCTTAAAACAGAAGTGAATTCAGGTAAGTAAGTAAATAATTCTGAAAGGGAGGATCCCGTAATTAAAACGGATTTTCATACAAACTTATATATAATTCAGAGAATTTAGAAGGGTTGCAATTGTGCAATTAGGGTTACGATGAATGGAAGTCTGGGATTTACGCGTTTAATATATAATCATTTGGACATAAACTAGTATTTCAGAGTTTAATGTATAAAGACTTTAAAGAATTCCCAGTTAGTTAAATATTAAATGCATGGCTAAATAAGAAACTTTCATGTATAACTGAAGTTAGGATTGGGAACAGCGTTAGTCTGCTTGCAATAATTGAGTTCTTGTATAAGGATTATAAGGTAGGATTGGGTGTAATTTTGTAACCGAAGTGATGCACTAGTGTTAAAATAAGAAAATATTTTGAGTGGGACCAATGAGCCATTATAGGAGTAACCAGGGAGCATAGTTTAAAGCTGATAGTAATGGAATAAATGGGGAAAATATTGTCGGTAGAACGAAGCGTATACAGAGTCGATGGATCGAATACAAGGGATATAAAAAAAGCAATGGATGAGTGTGTGCAAAGGTTGGCCAATAATTGAAACGAAAGGGGGATAGGAATTAGAATGTTGAAGTAGAAGCGGTTAAAGATAAGTGGAGTGCAGGAGAATGATATTACTTCTCAATTTACATTAAGTGTTATAGGTTAATAGAGTTATTAGGTGTACAGTGGAGGGTACGCTATGTTATTAGAATGATTATTTGTGAGGTTGGAAAAGTTAAAAATTAAAAAATTAACAAATTATAGAATTTAAGAATTAGTCTAATGTAAGAGAGGTGGTTGTTATCTGGAAGGAGGTGTGTCTGATGGAGTAATTAAATGTATGTATTTAAAATTTTCGCTTGTGCCTGCAATTTGAGATAAATTCATCTTTAGAGTTAATAATATGTTTGCTTTTAGCTGCTGTAGCTATCATAAATCTTTCTATTGTACATAGTTGGCAGAAAGCGTATCCTAGAGTGTAAGATTTAGCCCTTTTTAATATTGCCCAATGTAGGGAGTAGGGAGTGTCTTTTCTGTTACAACTTTTTATTAGATTGGATAGAGAGGTGTCAGTGGCATTGCTATTATTATGTTTGAAAGAGTAGATATGATTTTTGATTCGGGTCTTGATGTGTATATATGTGTGTAAAGATTTTAAAAGCCAAAGAACAACGTTAAAATAAATAAATACACCTTTAGTTATTTTAAGGTCTTGAGACTTTCGGTGTCTAGAATCATCCTTATCAAAAGTGAATAGGCATTTAAAAACTTGTTTTCTTCTTAATCTTTTTGTCCCGATACATATTGTCACAGAATAGTAGGACTCCGCGTTGTGCAGTTATCACGGCTGAGGTCTATTCATGTCTAGTTATGTGTGCGAGTTCACGTTGCCACGTGTTTCCGCGATGGCCTTCTGTGACGTCCTCGACTGGTCGACATGGACTCAGAACTATGCGATAAGTCTGAAAGCACATACTGCAAATATACAGTCCCTATTTTCTCTAGCATGAGTATATATATATATATATATATATATATATATATATATATATATATATATATATATATATATATATTGTGTGTATTTAGGCAGCATATTTTCATTTAGTCAAACATTATTAAATAACACGGAGTGGTTTTGTTTGATGCGACTTTTTTTAATTTTTTCAATTTTCCGAATTTTCCATTTAATGTTTCGGTCAAATAGATGTAAATATGATCCATGGCTTTCTTGTTCCATTCTTTTTTCTTTTTTGCAAGTACTTTCGATTTGATCCGTCAAATCATCTTCAGGCGGTATTAGAACGCCATCACGCTCTCATGTACATTTCAACTTTACAGACGCGTTTTCAAATATAAACTACTTGCCGTTATAATTCAAAAATGAGCACAACAGTAAATACACTAAAACTAATACCGCCTGAAGATGATTTGACGATTCAAATCGATAGGACTTGCAAAAAAGAAAGAAGAATGGAACAAGGAAGCCATGGATCATATTTACATCTATTTGACAGAAACATTAGATGAACAATTCGGAAAATTGAAAAAAAAAAAAAAGTCGCATCAAAC
>OY744535.1:37370344-37382844 GCA_963556195.1 Sepiola atlantica | reverse complement strand
ATGATTCTTTTTTTTTTTGTCAATATTTCTACAATGGTCATAAGTTTTTTAATGGATACGACCGCAGATTTTAAATTGGCTGCTACGAGTTCAAATCTTACACAATAAATCGAATTCAGGGTTGAAAGTATATGAAACAACTACCCTTCAGACTATAGACAAAATAAAATGTGGGGGCAATTGATATGATACAATGAATCGTTTGCAAAATAGACGGATAAACCAAACCAATGTGCGAATGATTGTTAAAACACGCACACACAGAAATGTGTATGTTAATATATTTATATATATATATATATATATATATATATATATATATATATATATATATATGTAATATTAAATTATATATTTAATATTTTACATACGTACGAGGTAGTTTCGAGCTTACGGCTCTCATCAGCACAGACGGTCACAGAGCACGAACCCTGTTAACAGAGACACCATGAATCTGTAAGCGTTCGCTCAGTTCCTTAGGCAACGGGAGATTGTTACGTGAGTACGGATAAATTTAGTTATATTTAACACTTTAAGCGGCGCGTGTAAATATTAAGACACTCGATTGAAATCGACGAAAGAGTCGGAGCATTGCACTGGGGCTTCAGGTAAATCTCTATTATTAATATCTCCAACAGTGCTCTAACTTTGATTTTTATTTAAAGGAGCTTTTAATACTATATATATTATATATATATATATATATATATATATATATATATATCGTACATGTATTGTATTAGTTTCTGTAAAAGTAAATCCGTAGAAACTCAAGTGTTTACAAAAAATTCTCAATAACAAGTAGAGCTGTTTATAAGTATACATTTTTATTTATAAAAACATTATTGGTAACATATGTGCATACATGTTTCGGTTGCACTTTTCCCAGAAAGTCAACCTCATCAGACCAAGAATTTTCGAGAAATGGCTGGTTGACTTTCTGGGAAAAGTTCAACCGAAACATGTATGCACATATGTAACCAATAATGTTTCTATAAATAAAAAATTATACTTATATATATATATATATATATATATATAAATAATGTAAAAATACACCCCCAAATTAATTAAACTATCACTATGAAGTAAAATAAACCACAACTGCTAATATTAGTATACCCCCCATAACCCTAACCCTTACCCTAACCCCCATAAGTCTTCACTGTATCTTAGTTAAAAATATTAAATCTCCTAAATCTCCTAAACAGGTTCAATCTTGTCGACCTAATCGCTGTTCTTATCTCTAGATCAGACTTAGTCAGTACACCAATATTATTACTCCCATAAGTCTTCAGTATATCTTAGTTCATAATGTTAAATCCCGAATACAGAACCATTAAGATCCATGTAGAGTTACCAACTAAGAACCACTGCCAGCTTCTAAGACCGGACTCGGGTTAAATCTTAATTTAAATTCCTTTTAAATTGATTAAAAGTCTTTTAATCTAGGCCTTGAATTTTAATTTGATGTGTTTTTTTAACCTTTTTATTCTATCGTGAGTTTAATCCTTAAACCCATATTCTACCTTTAGCATTTTCTAGACGACGCAAATTTAACCCTCAAAACATTAACGGACAAATATACGCTCCTAATAGACATTGAATCACGGGACATGTATAGAGATATTTAAAAAAAATATATATTTTAATGTTTTTTTCCAATTTCATATCTCAACTGTTACATTTATGTGTTATCATGTGTTGGTAAATGGAACTTTGAAGGGAGGCGAGATGGCAAGTTAGTCGGCGTGATATGCTAGTTCTAGTCATGCCGATATACGTGTTGTTTGCAGAGACACATTCTCTGATAGGGCATTTAAACACGTATATGGCATTACTAGTTTTAAGTAAGCTATTGTCGTATATGGCATTACTAGTTGACCAACAAATAAAACGCTCCCTAACCGCCATAAATAAAAACTCTAACAACAACAATATTAATGATAATAATATTAACTTGTTTTATTGCAACCAAATGCACCCCAACTATAAAGTCGATGAAAAAATAATTTAAAATATTATACACAAACATATATAACCCGTAGATAATCACTTTAACATTAGATTTATCATTTATTACAAGAAATCTAAAACCACAAATGTATTAATAAAAAATAACCCGGCCGACAATAGCTTACTAAAAACTAGTAATGCCATATACGTGTTTAAATTCCCTATCAGATAATGTGTCTCTGCAAACAACACGTATATCGGCATGAGTAGAACTAGCATATCACACCGACTAACTTGCCATCTCGCCTCCCCTCAAAGTTCCATCTACCAACGCTTGATAAAACATAGCATCCCCAAAAATGAATTCAGGAATATTTTAACCAAAAACACAGCCATTCTTGCGATTTAACATAGCAGTATTCGTCTCTCCATAATGGAAGCGTTGTTTATTCAAGTAAATAAACCTAGTATCAACCATGCTCGTTATGAGGGGGGGGGGTCGAAGGTATGTTTAAGTGTTGTTGAAGTTGTATTGAAATGTTTTTTAAACGCGTCTTCTTAATGAATTCACTATTTTTTTATTTTGCATACCCATTCATCCGCCCGAAGATGACTGACGTCGGTCGAAAACGTTCGCGAAAATATGGCGATTTTTTATACAACATGGACGACAATACCAAATCGGTCGTGCGACGAATCGAAAAAACGAATAAAAAAATAAATAAACAGAAGCTGGCGCTCCTGTTAAACCAAACATGTATAAGAGAAGGAATGCTGCCTAATTACACAAACATATATATATATATATATATATATATATATATATGATAGTTATTGAACTAAACTGAATGCAAAGTAATGAAAAGAGAAACAAGTATAGACGTTGCAATTGGAAACAGATGATGCGCCTATGAAGTTAATTTTTTTAAAGATAGAAGAGACATTACAATACAAACTGTGAAGGATCTGTGAAGTAGAATGTATTTTATTTTCTTAACAAGCATAGACGTTACAATTCTACATATGTGGTGCGTCTATGAAGTTGAATGTATTTTATTCTCTTAACAAGCATAGACGTTACAATTCTACATATGTGGTGCGTCTATGAAGTTGAATGTATTTTATTTTCTTAACAAGCATAGACGTTACAATTCTACATATGTTGTGCGTCTATGAAGTTGAATGTATTTTATTCTCTTTACAAGCATAGACGTTACAATTCTACATGTGTGGTGCGTCTATGAAGTGGAATGTATTTTATTTTCTTAACAAGCATAGACGTTACAATTCTACATATGTGGTGCGTCTATGAAGTTGAAGGTATTTTATTTTCTTAACAAGCATAGACGTTACAATTCTACATATGTGGTGCGTCTATGAAGTTGAAGGTATTTTATTTTCTTAACAAGCATAGACGTTACAATTCTACATATGTGGTGCGTCTATGAAGTGGAATGTATTTTATTTTCTTAACAAGCATAGACGTTACAATTCTACATGTGTGGTGCGTCTATGAAGTGGAATGTATTTTATTTTCTTAACAAGCATAGACGTTACAATTCTACATGTGTGGTGCGTCTATGAAGTGGAATGTATTTTATTTTCTTAACAAGCATAGACGTTACAATTCTACATATGTGGTGCGTCTATGAAGTTGAATGTATTTTATTCTCTTAACAAGCATAGACGTTACAATTCTACATGTGTGGTGCGTCTATGAAGTGGAATGTATTTTATTTTCTTAACAAGCATAGACGTTACAATTCTACATATGTGGTGCGTCTATGAAGTGGAATATATTATATTTTCGAAACATCCATATATGTATGAATTTCAAATATGTTGAACGTCTATAAAGTGGAATAAATGTATCGTCTGTGATGTCAAAGCTATGTTCATATGGACACACCACATCTTTGTAAATTTTAACATCCGTGCTTGTTTAAACAAATACATTCCACTTCATATAGAACTCAGACTCGACACCTTTAACTAATCTTACATATTCTTCATCAGACAAAAAAGATACTACAGATCCCAGATAAAAGTCTTACTGCATCAAAGTAGATATGACTATCTCACAGAGTTAAGACAAACTAACAAAGTCTCGTCGTATGAAACAATAATACCCAAACTTTTAACATTTTTATTTACGTCTTATGAATAAGATATTTAAGTAGCCAATTTGAAATAAATTATTTAAGTAATTTTCACGGGAATAGTAAACACAACTCAACAAATAAATCGCTTATAATTAAAATAAAAAAAATAAAGATGTATAGTTAAAAAGAAGATAGGAGTAAATTCCCCCAAATTAAATTCAGTGTTTTGATGCGATTACGTGTGAAGAGTGAACACTGTGGAAAACAGAAAGACGAACAATAACCAATTATTTTAGAATTTAGAGTGAGCTATCAATTTCATATATATTCAACGTAAAATGATGACTCATCTACGAGCCCTTCTAACGGTTTAGGAAAATTAATAAAAAATATTTTAATCACACACCCTAAGTCCGTGTGGCAAGGTCACACAACCACACGTACAATAGATCCATTCCCCCTAACAAAAAACGCAACGGATTTAGCTCCCATAGCAAACAGAAATAAAAAAAAGGTTAACTGTCTTAAAACGCTAGAATGATCCGGCAGTGAGGGAATGATTTTAAACTTAAGGTATATACGGAACTGATCCCTACTCTCAATTAAAAAAACAAGCGTTTTTTCCACTTTCTGCTAAGTTTTTAAGGGTGTTCATACGTAATCGCCTAAACAAGAAGAAACTATTTTTTGTTTGTTTTTTTCGAAGGTGGGGTTATCTAACAGAGGATGTTAATCTACACTTTTCGTAATTTTTACAGAATAGTGAAACGGCTGTTTGTAAACAAAACATAAAACAATCAGTTTGTTGTTATTTATTTTTGACGGGAAAATTTGAACTACTAAAATTAAATGCTGAAATAACAATTTAAAAAAAATTAGCGTTTAGTTATAATGAATCCTGCTATTTAAAATAAAAAAAACCCTTTAAAATGAGGTTTTTAAAATAATGAACTTAGTTAAAATAAAAAAAACCCTTTAAAATGAGGTTTATAAAATAATTAACTAAGTTAAAATAAAAAAAACCTTTAAAATGAAGTTTATAAAATAATTAACTAAGTTAAAATAAAAAAAACCCTTTAAAATGAGGTTTATAAAATAATTAACTAAGTTAAAATAAAAAAAACCTTTAAAATGAGGTTTTTAAAATAATTAACTAAGTTAAAATAAAAAACCCTTTAAAATGAGGTTTATAAAATAATTAACTTAGTTAAATTTTAAAAAACCCTTTAAAATGAAGTTTTTAAAATAATTAACAAAGTTAAATTAAAATAAACCCTTTAAAATGAGGTTTTTAAAATAATTAACTAAGTTAAATTTAAAAAAAACCCTTTTAAAATGAGGTTTATAAAATAATTAACTAAGTTAAAATAAAAAAAACCTTTAAAATGAGGTTTATAAAATAATTAACTAAGTTAAAATAAAAAAAACCTTTTAAAATGAGGTTTATAAAATAATTAACTAAGTTAAAATAAAAAAAACACTTTAAAATGAGGTTTATAAAATAATTAACTAAGTTAAAATTTAAAAAACCCTTTAAAATGAGGTTTATAAAATAATTAACTAAGTTAAAATTAAAAAAAACCCTTTAAAATGAGGTTTATAAAATAATTAACTAAGTTAAAATAAAAAAAACCCTTTAAAATGAGGTTTATAAAATAATTAACTAAGTTAAAATAAAAAAAAACCCTTTAAAATGAGGTTTATAAAATAATTAACTAAGTTAAAATTTAAAAAACCCTTTAAAATGAGGTTTATAAAATAATTAACTAAGTTAAAATAAAAAAAAAACCTTTAAAATGAGGTTTATAAAATAATTAACTAAGTTAAAATAAAAAAAAACTTTTTAAAATGAGGTTTATAAAATAATTAACTAAGTTAAAATTTAAAAAAACCCTTTAAAATGAGGTTTATAAAATAATTAACTAAGTTAAAATAAAAAAACACCTTTAAAATGAAGTTTTTAAAATAATTAACTAAGTTAAAATTAAAAAAACCCTTTAAAATGAGGTTTATAAAATAATTAACTAAGTTAAATTTTAAAAAACACTTTAAAATGAGGTTTTTAAAATAATTAACTAAGTTAAATTTTAAAAAACCCTTTAAAATGAGGTTTTTAAAATAATCAACTAAGTTAAATTTTAAAAAACCCTTTAAAATGAGGTTTATAAAATAATTAACTAAGTTAAAATAAAAAACCCTTTAAAATGAGGTTTATAAAATAATTAACTAAGTTAAAATAAAAAAAAACTTTAAAATGAGGTTTATAAAATAATTAACTAAGTTAAAATAAAAAACCTTTTAAAATGAGGTTTATAAAACAATTAACTAAGTTAAAATTAAAAAAAACCTTTAAAATGATGTTTATAAAATAATTAACTAAGTTAAAATAAAAAAAAACACTTTAAAATGAGGTTTATAAAATAATTAACTAAGTTAAAATTAAAAAACCCTTTAAAATGAGGTTTATAAAATAATTAACTAAGTTAAAATTAAAAAAAACACTTTAAAATGAGGTTTATAAAATAAGTAACTAAGTTAAAATTAAAAAAAACCTTTAAAGTGAGGTTTATAAAATAATTAACTAAGTTAAAATAAAAAAAACCCTTTAAAATGAGGTTTATAAAATAATTAACTAAGTTAAAATAAAAAAAACCCTTTAAAATGAGGTTTATAAAATAATTAACTAAGTTAAAATTAAAAAAAACCCTTTAAAATGAGGTTTATAAAATAATTAACTAAGTTAAAATAAAAAAAACCCTTTAAAATGAGGTTTATAAAATAATTAACTAAGTTAAAATAAAAAAAACCCTTTAAAATGAGGTTTATAAAATAATTAACTAAGTTAAAATTAAAAAAAAACCTTTAAAATGAGGTTTATAAAATAATTAACTAAGTTAAAATAAAAAAAAAACCTTTAAAATGAGGTTTATAAAATAATTAACTAAGTTAAAATAAAAAAAAACTTTTTAAAATGAGGTTTATAAAATAATTAACTAAGTTAAAATTAAAAAAAAACCCTTTAAAATGAGGTTTATAAAATAATTAACTAAGTTAAAATAAAAAAACACCTTTAAAATGAAGTTTTTAAAATAATTAACTAAGTTAAAATTAAAAAAAACCTTTAAAATGAGGTTTATAAAATAATTAACTAAGTTAAATTTTAAAAAACACTTTAAAATGAGGTTTTTAAAATAATTAACTAAGTTAAATTTTAAAAAACCCTTTAAAATGAGGTTTTTAAAATAATCAACTAAGTTAAATTTAAAAAAACCCTTTAAAATGAGGTTTATAAAATAATTAACTAAGTTAAAATAAAAAACCCTTTAAAATGAGGTTTATAAAATAATTAACTAAGTTAAAATAAAAAAAAACTTTAAAATGAGGTTTATAAAATAATTAACTAAGTTAAAATAAAAAAACCTTTTAAAATGAGGTTTATAAAACAATTAACTAAGTTAAAATTTAAAAAAACCTTTAAAATGATGTTTATAAAATAATTAACTAAGTTAAAATTTAAAAAAAACCCTTTAAAATGAGGTTTATAAAATAATTAACTAAGTTAAAATAAAAAAACACCTTTAAAATGAAGTTTTTAAAATAATTAACTAAGTTAAAATTAAAAAAACCCTTTAAAATGAGGTTTATAAAATAATTAACTAAGTTAAATTTTAAAAAACACTTTAAAATGAGGTTTTTAAAATAATTAACTAAGTTAAATTTTAAAAAACCCTTTAAAATGACGTTTTTAAAATAATTAACTAAGTTAAATTTAAAAAAACCCTTTAAAATGAGGTTTATAAAATAATTAACTAAGTTAAAATAAAAAACCCTTTAAAATGAGGTTTATAAAATAATTAACTAAGTTAAAATAAAAAAAAAACTTTAAAATGAGGTTTATAAAATAATTAACTAAGTTAAAATAAAAAAAACCCTTTAAAATGAGGTTTATAAAACAATTAACTAAGTTAAAATTAAAAAAAACCTTTAAAATGATGTTTATAAAATAATTAACTAAGTTAAAATAAAAAAAAACACTTTAAAATGAGGTTTATAAAATAATTAACTAAGTTAAAATTAAAAAAACCCTTTAAAATGAGGTTTATAAAATAATTAACTAAGTTAAAATAAAAAAAAACACTTTAAAATGAGGTTTATAAAATAATTAACTAAGTTAAAATTAAAAAAAACCTTTAAAATGAGGTTTATAAAATAATTAACTAAGTTAAAATAAAAAAAACCCTTTAAAATAAGGTTTATAAAATAATTAACTAAGTTAAAATAAAAAAACCCCTTTAAAATGAGGTTTATAAAATAATTAACTAAGTTAAAATTAAAAAAAAACCCTTTAAAATGAGGTTTATAAAATAATTAACTAAGTTAAAATAAAAAAAACCCTTTAAAATGAGGTTTATAAAATAATTAACTAAGTTAAAATAAAAAAAACCTTTAAAATGAGGTTTATAAAATAATTAACTAAGTTAAAATTAAAAAAAACCCTTTAAAATGAGGTTTATAAAATAATTAACTAAGTTAAAATAAAAAAAAAACCTTTAAAATGAGGTTTATAAAATAATTAACTAAGTTAAAATAAAAAAAAAACCCTTTAAAATGAGGTTTATAAAATAATTAACTAAGTTAAAATTAAAAAAAACCCTTTAAAATGAGGTTAATAAAATAATTGACTAAGTTAAAATAAAAAAAACCCTTTAAAATGAGGTTTTAAAATTAATTAACTAAGTTAAATTAAAAAAAACCCTTTAAAATGAGGTTTATTAAATAATTAACTAAGTTAAAATTTAAAAACCCCTTTAAAATGAGGTTTATAAAATAATTAACTAAGTTAAAATTAAAAAAACCCTTTAAAATGAGGTTTATAAAATAATTAACTGAGTTAAAATTAAAAAAACCCTTTAAAATGAGGTTTATAAAATAATTAACTAAGTTAACATTAAAAAAACCCTTTAAAATGATGTTTATAAAATAATTAACTAAGTTAAAATTTAAAAAAACCCTTTAAAATGAGGTTTTTAAAATAATTAACTAAGTTAAATTTAAAAAAACCCTTTAAAATGAGGTTTATAAAATAATTAACTAAGTTAAAATAAAAAACCCTTTAAAATGAGGTTTATAAAATAATTAACTAAGTTAAAATAAAAAAAAAACTTTAAAATGAGGTTTATAAAATAATTAACTAAGTTAAAATAAAAAAACCCTTTAAAATGAGGTTTATAAAACAATTAACTAAGTTAAAATTAAAAAAAAACCTTTAAAATGAGGTTTATAAAATAATTAACTAAGTTAAAATAAAAAAAAACACTTTAAAATGAGGTTTATAAAATAATTAACTAAGTTAAAATTAAAAAAACCCTTTAAAATGAGGTTTATAAAATAATTAACTAAGTTAAAATAAAAAAAAACACTTTAAAATGAGGTTTATAAAATAATTAACTAAGTTAAAATTAAAAAAAACCTTTAAAATGAGGTTTATAAAATAATTAACTAAGTTAAAATAAAAAAAACCCTTTAAAATAAGGTTTATAAAATAATTAACTAAGTTAAAATAAAAAAACCCCTTTAAAATGAGGTTTATAAAATAATTAACTAAGTTAAAATTAAAAAAAAACCCTTTAAAATGAGGTTTATAAAATAATTAACTAAGTTAAAATAAAAAAAACCCTTTAAAATGAGGTTTATAAAATAATTAACTAAGTTAAAATAAAAAAAACCTTTAAAATGAGGTTTATAAAATAATTAACTAAGTTAAAATTAAAAAAACCCCTTTAAAATGAGGTTTATAAAATAATTAACTAAGTTAAAATTTAAAAAACCCTTTAAAATGAGGTTTATAAAATAATTAACTAAGTTAAAATTAAAAAAAACCTTTAAAATGAGGTTTATAAAATAATTAACTGAGTTAAAATTAAAAAAACCCTTTAAAATGAGGTTTATAAAATAATTAACTAAGTTAAAATTAAAAAAACCCTTTAAAATGATGTTTATAAAATAATTAACTAAGTTAAAATTTAAAAAAAACCTTTAAAATGAGGTTTTTAAAATAATTAACTAAGTTAAATTAAAAAAAAACCTTTAAAATGAGGTTTATAAAATAATTAACTAAGTTAAAATAAAAAAAAACCCTTTAAAATGAGGTTTATAAAATAATTAACTAAGTTAAAATATAAAAAAAACCCTTTAAAATGAGGTTTATAAAATAATTAACTAAGTTAAAATTTAAAAAAACCCTTTAAAATGAGGTTTATAAAATAATTAACTAAGTTAAAATAAAAAAAACGTGTCGATTGGTGTGGTGGCGGCGGACGAGAATTTGAAATAAATAATTTGTCAAAAGAAATTATTCCCCTTGCAGGACGGGGGTAGGCGGGGGCACGTCCTTTGAAAAGTAATGTACATGGTTTCGTTTTTTTTGTGATTTTTTTTTGTAATTATCACCTTAAGTAATTACTGGTAATATCGATACAACTATCCTATATATACAGGGTGTCTCAAAAAAATGTACTCACTCTTAGAATGACGAGAAAACCTTTATTTATGAACATAGAGAGAAATGAATTGTTTGAACAATAATGGTCATCAGTTTGAACATTTGCGAACATGATTCTTCAATTACATCTGTCTCATGTATTCGATGCTATTTCATTTCACTCTATGTTCATAAATAAATGTTTTCTCGTCATTCTACGAGTGAGTACATTTTTTTGAGACACCCTGTATATACTCACATAGGGTAAGCAGATTATAATCGAATAACAGTAAACATTTATTTATTTTGAACCGTTTAAAAATATTATCATGCTAATTAGGTAAGCAAAGGATTGCATTAGCCAATTTGCTTGACTATAAATAGAGTATTTCAAACTAATATAGTTTATTAGTCATTTAAATTAGAGTAACCTGTGTTGATTACAATATAGTAGTGATAAATAAGAAAACATTTCGCATTTATTCATTTATATATATATATATATATATATATATATATATATATATATATATATATGTACAGGGTGGGCAAAAATAAGGGTCCTATTTTTTAAAATTCATAACTTTTTTATTTATTGATTTAAAAAAAATTTTTTTTTAGAATAAGTAAAGGACCCCTTCCGAAGCAAGCATGAGCCGTATTAGCCCTAAGGAACGAACCCTCATTTAGAAAACATTATTTTTGCTTAAAAAACTCAAAACAGTGTAAAAAACAATACTTTAGTTTTTGTAAGTTTTAAGAAGTGTTTTTCGGCTAAAATTTGTTTTGTTTATTTCAAAAAATCTCGGAAGGGTCAGTCTACACACACATAAAGTTTGGTGAGTTTAACTTTTATTTTGTGGAAGTTATTCAAATTCAAGTTATTCAAATTGAAAGATAGGACCCTTATTTTGGCCCACCCTGTATATATATATATATAATATTTTGTGAAAAAGGAAAAATATGATGCTCTGAATAATACTTGAAATTTAATAGAATACACTGCTGTATTCTCGATAAAACCACTTTTAAATTAAAAAATAGGATGATAAAACACGCAATGTCTCAATAAATTATATCGTCTTAGATAAAGGGATAATTAAGGAAACAAAAGAAAAGAAAGTAAAAAAATATATTTGATTTAATGAACGATCATAGAAAAGGGTGAATATTTCGAAGATAATGGACGAAGAATTTGTGCAAGCAACTTCAAGGGGGAAGAGTTTTAATGAATTTGAGGAAAATGATTTAAGGAAATTAAGGATATTATCAAATCATAAAGGGAATTTTAACTGTCATGGCGACAAATGCTGCGAATGACAATGAAGTTTATTACATTTAAGGTAAAGTTCTATTGATAAGGACTACGTGGATTTCGAAAATCCGTCCATTCAATTTGCGCGTTTGGTGATGCATTCATTCATTACGTGTTAATCAGATTATTGTATTGTTGGCATTGGTGTCCCCGTTAGAACTCGCTCTTAAAAGACATCGGGTACTTACAGGAGAGGCCACTTGAACGTTTCCAACATCATTAGTGAAAGTGTCTGTGGAACGAACTGGATTCGAACTTGGCACATGTAGGTTGTCAGTCTGTGTCGTTAAACACGTTTTTTTAAAAACATTTTTTAACATAGTTCACCTCAAACAAGGCAGGCCGCCACTGTAGACGTAAGGGGCTACTGAGAAAAAAAGGGGGGGAATGTAGGGGGCGGTCAACCTAGATTGGGATCTGCGCAGCGAGGTTTCTGTTTACATTAGTTTTAAATTTCTGCATGTCTGTACTGTTGGGGAAACAGGGGGCAGGGAGGGAGTTCCAGAGGCCAGCAGTACGAGGAAAAAAGCTATTTGAGTAGAAGGCTCTCCGACATCTGGGGACCTCCACAGTGAATGAATGAGATTTAGTTGATTGTCGAGTTAGTCTAGTGAATTTACGTCGAGGGGACACCAGAGTAGCCAAT
>OY744535.1:37347844-37365344 GCA_963556195.1 Sepiola atlantica | reverse complement strand
ACAAAACATGCGGCATTTAGCATTTTTCATGGATAATTCCCTTTATATAGATGCTAGGCTGCATCCACATTGATATATACGCTTAAAATACTGTGTTAAAATAAAACGTGATATACCGACCGACGGACAACGTATCAAACCGGAATGCGATGTCGCGTTTAATAAAGTTTATTCAAAATGCAGTGTCTTTGAATTGACAAAAAATTGTCAACTGCGCTTTAAAAAAAGGAATACATTTTGTTTCTGCATGAGATGAGATCGATTGTTCTCTATTAACTGTTTTGGTGAAATGCGAAAAAGAGTCTCTCGAAAGAAATAGCAAGTAGCAAGAAGGGTGCCTCTTCAAATAAAATTATCTGATAGAAAATAGAATGGCACGTGTGTGAAAGAAAAAAGTATCTCCATGATAAAATATAAAGAGAGAATGGTTTGGATTCATTAAATTAGTTTCAATTATGAATCAAAAGGAAATTAACAATGGCCGAATAATAAAACAGTCAGCGAAGTGGAATTTAGAAATTAAATTTTTGGCTGAAACACAAAAGGATTCGCGCGATGATCGACTGTCCGCATGTCAGCAGAGTTATATGCGTATGTGATGGACACCGCTTATTTCAGATGCGCTGATAGTAAGAAATATTTAGCCAACAAAAGAGAAATACATCGAGATATAGGGAACTACCTATAATGTTTGATTTGGCCACCCAGAATTTGAATTTTCTTTGAAAGAATTTAGTGTCTCTTTAAAGATAAGTTCATACTGTGATCAAATAAATAATGACCGGCTAGATACATGATTCCCTGGACAATGTTTTTTTAGGTTTCTCGATCGTCAGCAGATTGACCCATCGAAGTAGATGCTGGCTGACCATTATCTCAAGTTTCCCTTCTGGAACCCTTAAGAATGCTTATATATATTCCAGCGAATGGTAATAGGAGGTCAGTCTGGTCTGCTGGGGTCTGACAGTAAGTTCGCTGTCGGTGGTCCTCGGACACAAATGGTAAGTTTGCGTTCGGTTGGACTTGTGTGCTGATTTAGTCGGGCTAAGATTTCTTATATGCCAGTCTGTTTTTCAAAATAAGAACACGAGCATCGTTGTAACCTCCAAAAATAATACAACGCACATTCATAAGCCAGTGTCGCATCACCACGTAGGTGTAACCCCGTGCTTGTTTTTCAATTATTGCCTCGTATATATATATATATATATATATATATATATATATATATATACATACACACATATAACTTATGAATTCTGGTTTAATGACTATTTTTATTTAATTTAATGAACATCTGAAATATTTTGATTTTCAAATCGGAGGTTGGTCTCATATTATGTCACTTAGAAACCCTTTTCAAATTTCTCAAAGTAACTGAAATTAGGGAAATCTTTATTGATTGATGTCTAATACCAATTGGTAGTTCTTTGCTTCCTTTGCGTCAAGCATAATTAAACTGAATACAGCCCAAGTCATCTTCCGTTCCGATGAGAAAGTGTGTTACAAAATTCATAAGATTCGTTCATATTTTAAGAAGATAAATCTATACATCAAAATAAATAAACATACACGCATATCTGAAATGAAATAAATAGATATATAGGGTGGGACAAAATAAGGGTCCTATTTTTAAAAATTCATAACATTTTATTTATTGATTTAAAAAATATTTTTTTTTTAGAATAAGTAAAGGACCCCTTCCGAAGCAAGCATGAGCCGTATTAGCCCTAAGGAACGTACCCTCATTTAGAAAACATTATTTTTGCTTAAAAAACTCAAAACAGTGTAAAAAAAAATACTTTAGTTTTTGTAAGTTTTAAGAAGTGTTTTACGGCTAAAATTTGTTTTGTTTATTTCAAAAAATCTCGGAAGGGTCAGTCTACACACACATAAAGTTTGGTGAGTTTAACTTTTATTTTGTGGAAGTTATTCAAATTCAAGTTATTCAAATTTAAAGATAGGACCCTTATTTTGGCCCACCCTGTATAACACACGCAGTTGGAGACATGAAGCGAGTCTATGCCTGTTGCATGAAACATGAGGAAGTAGATGTAAATTAAATGTGTCGCGGTTTTGTTGAGATCAAGTGTAGTATCTGTTCCGATAGATCCTACACCCCTTAGACCGTTACCGTGTTGGCCTTCGGTTCTTAATTCCGTAGGTCTGGGGTACTGTCATGTGCAGTTCTAAGAGGTCCACTCGCCAAGGCTTTGCATTCTCACCTTTTAGGAAGGGAATAGTTTATTGCTAATGGTTCGAGGCGCCCCTATCGATAAATACCGACGGGGCTGCCCAGGCATATTTTGACGGTCAGAGTGATCTTCTTGGGAGCTAGCTTTTCAATCCTACTTTCCTGACCTTGTGTCACACTTTACCGCAGTGGGAGTTAGATAAACACCCAAAATAGTCGAGGTTTTGCCAAACAACAGCAGAACATGAACATCAAACGTGTTGCCGTTACAGTGCAGGCAACCACCAGGCGGTAGCGGGGACAGGGGTCGACGAAGGTCACGCGCCTAGGAAGCCCCCCGCGTCTACATTTGGAACATCTCTCATTTTATCATTTTTTTTTCTGGCGATTATTAATATAATTTTGTGCGTTATCGTACGCATTCATTCCAGAATATGATATCGCAGTTATAGGAGTGTGAGGGGAGAGGATGTATACAGAATAGCGGGTGAACACCACCGGACACCAAAAATGGCGGTTGTTAGAGTTCCGTTAAAGTTGTTACAACCTGCAGTCGCGTTATCAGATCCAAACAAATAATTGCGCGATTAAATGCATTGCAGTTTTCGATTAATTTACTTTATTATGTATTTATTATTATTATTATTGTTGTTATTATCTGCACTCACTAGGGGTTCTCACGGAAGTTATCGTCAGAGACTGCTCATTGTATGAACCGGTGGTGTTCCCCGGAGTCTGCATGACAACAAGCTTCACCAGATTTCCTGTACTGTACACCTCTTTTCGATAACTATTACAAATGTCTTTGTGGTATCGCAGCCGCCGCTTATCATTGATCTCTCGTTGGTAACGACCATTGGTGTCCTCTGGGATCCGGGAGAAAATAACAAAGTCCCAACACTCTCCGAACTCTTCCAGTGGAGGTCTGGTTAGTTGTTTCTCTCCCTGATTTTCTCATCCTCCTTGGTCCTTGATGCCTATTTTATGAGGTATTAGCCGATACTGGTGCCACACTTTTTTTGGTGTGGTAGGGGGAGTCAGTTTATGAAGTTTATTACAGTTTATGTTTTTTTGGTTCGGGTTGTGTGTTCTTCTTGTGGTTGTGGTCTTGTTGTTGTAAAATCCATGTGACTGGTAACCGTTCGTAGCTTATGCAGGCTGGTTGCCACATTTGAAGAGTTTCCTAAATATTGCAGCTGTTTTCCTCATTACCGCCTTTTGTATTATTATTATTATTATTATTATTATTATTATTATTATTATTATTATTATTATTATTATTATTATTATTATTATTATTATTATTATTATTATTTTCTCACTAGTAGTTCTGACAAGAACCGCTACTAGTCACAGCTCACTGGTTAAAACAGGTATATCTTGTGGTTAGCCTCTTTGATATAAAAGAAACGAACTCTAAACAGTATACCCCTAGAAAATAGCAAATAAAACTAAATAAAATACGATGTGTCACATACATCGGTTGTTTCTTTATAAAATAGTCGTTGGGTGTCTGAGAAGATGAAACAGCAGAGCAATGAATAAAAAACGACTGGAAGGTAATAAAGGGTACTGGAATACTGAAACGACTTGTTCTCACTAAAACACCAGAGAAAGCAGCGGCCATTATCAAAAATAATTCAATGCTAAACGGTATTTGCGAGAAAGCACATTAATTTGCAATGGTATTTGAAAGAAGCGGAGAGTGTTAGAATCTAGGAGTATTTTTATAATGCGGACTCCATTCAACGCCACCTGTTGTTTTTCCTAAGGAGTTTTCAGTGGTAATGTCGCGTGCGAAACGTTCTTGTCAGTAAATAATAATTAAAACAAGTAGGAAATAAATGTCGTTACTTTGTTTGTTAAGCAAATCGAACTTCTGAATATAGCTTACAAAGATCGTGTCTCAGGATTACCTGGTCTGCATGAAGTCCTCGTTGTTGGTCTCGGCTATTTGTTTACGTGCAGGATTGCAGGGTTTTATGTCCGACACCAAAAACAGACAGACGTAGAAATTGCATACGAAGTCGTAGAAGGTTAAGCTCAGCAGAAAGAAATGATTAGTGCAGAAATAACGTTGCTACTTGACTATATAGATTTACGCTTTCGCGCCTGACATGCATTTGCTTACAACGCGATTAGACAGAGACGACCAGAAGACGACGTATCCTCATGCCGACTCCTCACCAGAGTCATGTTAGACGGGTTGCGGCCCTTTTTATTTCTTGCTGTCAAACCTGTCCGCCATAGGTGGCTCTGTCAGGAACTGGAGCTCCAGATCATATTTGTGTAACACTACTACGTTGCCACTACCCCGACCCCGATTAGGAAGGGGTGAAATTATTGAGGGGATATTGTAGTTCAAATTTAAAAAAATACATTTTGTTTCTTTCTCTATTCTGTGTTCAGATTGTTTGCTATTTGTTTTAGTTGTTATATTAAGTATTTGAAACACGCAGAAATCTCTATGAAAATAAGGTTGTTTTAACCTTAGCAACGTTTAATATATCTTTTTTTCAGAGGATGAAAAAAGGATGTCAACGTTGGGTTTTCTTTTGGCAGACTCGTAAGTTTCGCTGTCCCTTATTTTTTTCTCATAACTCTTACGTGCCATGAGATATGTTTCTGAAAAAGGGTTAATAATTGCTGTTTTCCAGGTACGGTGTTGTTTTGTCTGGGTATTATGTTGAGATTTTCAATCATCTCAAAGTATCTATCATAATTCAATAGTCGATATGTCCATCCCAAAAACTCTTATACTCGAGTGATTTTTTGTCTTAATAAAATGTGACGCATTAGTGAAAATAATGTAGCAATAATATGTATGAAAATAAATCAATAATATTAAAAGAGAATAATATCGAGCAATCTTTTGAAATGTCTTTTTTGAAAAACACATTTTTGAAATTAGGCATTATATCAATTTTAGAAAATGTCAACCATGATGAAAAAACGAATCTCTTAGTTACACGTCTTCCAATTAGGACATATTTAGAAACCAGGGTGGTCTTTAATATGGTTAACATCCGACTTTCCCAAAATGAGGCAGGCTGGAGTGGTACAAAATTAAAAATGACCTCAGTTTAGAAGAATATCCTCTTCTCTGACTGAAGGCAGATACGATTAAATGTAATATAAAACGAGATACGACACTTTGATCTTAGCAAAAAGGTCAAGCCTAGTCGAAGTCGACGACAATAGATAACATAAGATGTTTCGCCAAAATATGCTTTTTTGTTTGTTTTACGACATATCAACTCTTTTTGTAGCCATTTTATTTCTAAAACAGTATAAATTTTGCAAAACAATTCTTTGGACTGAGATTGATAGTTTAGCTATAGTTGACTAGGACTGCCTTTATATTTCTCAATGGTAATGTTATATAATGCGATTCTTTGGTGTGAAAGGCAATCTTAAAACTAACCCTGTTAAGATAGATTTCCGGAAATGAATTAGATTTCGCTGACTCCATCTTTTTCAGCTGTTGAAATAAGATCTTTAAAGAAGAAGGTAGAAATCACAGTTTGAATATTTTGGAGTTACATAACAAAACCTTTATTATGCCAAGATTGAAATAGTGTTTAATACCATGAAATAATTGCTACAAAAAGGATTTTGAGCGTTGGAGGAGAGCAAGGATGAGTCTCCTCCTTGATGTGGTAAACATCCAACGAAATGTATCGTCCACAATCAACAAGTAGTCGTACAGAAATATATCCTTACGTAAAACAATTTATATCGGTCAAGAAGCCAAATACTCAGCGCAGGTTTATTTGTTTACATCACAAAAAAGAAATTCGTAACAAAATGTAATTTCTACAGTACTAAATTTAAATACACATGTTACATTATGGATAGGCATATGTCTGATTGCAGTTCCGTTAGCGTGTATGAATTTTTGCGACGGGCAAACAGTGCAGGGCGAAGTTCCACGAAAGCTTGCAAAAACAAACTAGTTCCCAGGAAAATGGTAGGGCAGAGATTACCTATAGGATTTAAATTCAAAGTATGAGGTCAAAGTAGGAAGCCACAAAGAGATATGAGGGGACATGAGGTAATGACGTCACTGATATCGAATTGATAGGGGGCAAATGTTTTAAAATCTGTTCGTGGCGGAAGCTTTGTCTGTGCGGACGTATCGTAATAAGATGTAATACTTAAAAAAAAACTTGAAAACGCAAAAGCGAGATGAGAGCCGATATAAGTCTGCGCATTCATCTATCAATCTAACTAGTTAGCAATTAAGTAATTAAGAATAAGAGAGTCTGTCTCTCTATTTCTCTCTTATATTCGTAAAATAGGAATATTTTTCTCCAGAATAATTCCTTGTAATTGTTCCTTCATGTACGAGGTAAAAGGTTATATTTGCACAGCGATTCATAAGCATAAAAAGAAGTAGTAGACGACACAAGTTGAGAGAAAAAGTCACGACGAATAGACTTAGAGATTACCCTCAGCCTACACCAGACAGCGAAGAGAAAAAGGTAATGAAATAGCACACGCACACATTTTGACGCTTGTCGTGACAATAAAAAACAGGACCAAAAGAATCAAGTGAGCGCGCAAATAAGTCACGTACCGAACTTTCCAATAAGGGTTAAGGTTACAAACGTACCAGGTACGACCGAATTTTAAATTCGGTCCCATATTCCAGCTATGTATGCATACTATCGTTTAAAGGGAACTTACGATAATGCATACATATTACTTATGATAATAATGATAATAATAATAATAATAATAATAATCATAATAATCATAATAATAATAATAATGATAATAATAATAATGATAATGATAATGATAATAATAATAATGATAATAATAATAATAATAATAATAATAATAATACTAATAATAATAATAATAATAATTATTATGATGATGATAATAATATAAATCTTCATTTAATTGTTTTCCAAAAACAAATGTAAACGAGAGCAAGCACATACTTATGACATTCTTTTCCGCGCAACTCCACTATTTATTTATTCTGTATAACAATAAAAAAAACTATTAAATATGAAAGAAAATGAAAACCTAACATAAAAAATTAGTAATATATATATATATATATATATATATATATATATATATATATATATATATACTACTACTACTACTACATGCGGAAATTCTACACTCTTAAGAAAATGCAAAAATACACTAAAAAGACGGATGCAAGTACACATACACATGTACATACACAAATGCACATATATACACACACACACACATATATATATATATATATATATATATATATATATATATAATGTGTAAAAAGCTAACACAGTTGTGAGTAATGATAAACCAAAAGATAAAGTATCCATTGTTTGAATTATGTATTATATACACATTTAAAAACTCATTTACGAATAATAAAAATCTGATCCTCAGGCAATAGAACATATATATATAATATTTATAAATAAATATTAAATTATTTATACCTACAGACGCTAGCGTTTCAAGCTTCTTGCTCTCATCAGTGCAGGAAAGTGACAATTTCAGACGGTCGGGAGGCGCGAACCTGGTTCACAGAGTCAGTCTAGAATCTGCAAGCAGTCGCCATATCCACTCTGCCAACGAAAACTGTCACATAATTAAGGGAAATAAAGATCTATGTGTACCTAGAAGCGGGCACAGATGGAAGACTAGTCGACAGTGTTCGACGAACTTATTCGGAACTTTGCATTATAACTTTTTGACAGTCTATTTTTAACATATATAGTTTGATGAATATATTACATATCAGAAAAAAATTGCCTGTATATATCATATTTCGTATATTTAGAATTATATATATATATATATATATATATATATATATATATAGGTGAACACACTTTAGTATTAAAACAATATTTATAGATAAAAGCCCCTTTAAACATGCAAAGTCTTAAAAGTAGAGCCCTGTTTGAAATTGAACATTTTGTTGTCATTTTTGCGATAAGCTAGTTTCGCGAGAACGTTAAACAGCGTATACAGCAATTCCACTTCCCGGGTAAGTGTATCTTAATTTAAATTAATGTCTACGTCGATTTCTCGCGGCCGCGTGGTTCTGAGCGTTTGTCTCATAGTTGTAGCCTAAATCTACGAACTGCGTTCGAGCCCATACGACCGACTGCAACTGCCACTGATGATGGTAAGAGATCCCGAAACGACATCGTCTGTAGGTGAAAAACACTTTCATGTTTAAAAAAAATATTCACACGTATATATATATATATATATATATATATATATATATGTATATATATATGTATTACCCACAGACGATGAAAAGGCGTGGCAATTATTTTTTAAGAAAATGGCGCTAAATTCATTATTGCCGAATTTAGATATAAATAAGGTTTTACTGTATCAACGCTGGAGTCTCGCCCCCCCCCTTATAACACTTAGGTGCTTTCGGTCATTTTCTATTGACTTACTGACAAAATGTTAGAGATATAATTTAAATTTTATAAAGAGAACACATACTCGAAGTTTGAAGCAGCATACGTCCTCATAGGCCCCTGGGTGTTAACTTAATATTCGGGAATACTTCAATTTTCTTCCATTGTATCAGTATTTACCTCACTTCCACCACCGGAAGATGAAGTACAAAGCCGGAAGGTTAAAATTGTTTGCCAGTGCACGAGAGGCAACGAAATCTAGCCCCGCAAAATAAAAAGCCGGAGCAGCCGTGTCAGCATTTCCCAGTAAGAGCGCCTCAAACAATTAGTCGTAAACCAACCCTTCTCAAAGAGAAAAGGTTCAGCCTGAGAGAGATGAACTCCTATGACAACCAAGGTCACACACCTCAGCTGACAGAGCAGGTCCAGAAGATGCCACAACTGCCCATCGTCTGGTATCAATGTATATAAGTTTGTTTTTTTTTACATAAGAATACCTTTTTAGATTTTATGTAGATTACATGACGTGATTTTCTCTGGGAAACACACACACCTCACACACATACTCAAATACATTTAGTTATATATATATATATATATATATATATATATATATATATATATATATATATATATAGAGAGAGAGAGAGAGAGAGAGAGAGATCACTCTTTTCGGCAGCTCAATCTAAACCGGCAGAAAACGTTTATGGAAGGTTCTTCTGGCTAGTTCAATTTTTTTTGCTCACTATTCGACGAAGTGAATAAAAAGTGTTTACTAGTTCGAGTCATACGGATATATGTATTGTATTTATTCAATATGTATGTATTAAAATGGGCAATGCCCGAATGTTTCTACAAAAACAATACATATATCGGTATAACTCGAACTAGTATCTGTACATGTCACCTCTCCTCCCCCCCATATCTTAATTTACCCACATCTGGAAGAGTATAACACCTCCAAAAAAGATTTCAGAAACATATTAATAAAAATTACTGCGATCCTCGCGGTCTCAAATTGCAACCTGCGCCTCCATATAATCGAAATTCACACATTCAAGCAAACAAACCTACCATCTACCAAACTCGATGTGTGGGTAAAATGGTGTACTAAAATGTTTTCAATAACATTTTTTTAATCTTCTTTCTTAATAAATTCACCAATTGTAATTTGTGTAAGTCGTCATGTGCCTGAGGAAGATTCATTGAGGTCGAAAATCTTTGCAGTTTTGTCGAGTTCCTGCTCACACTTTAACAGAGAATTAGTGTTCGTCAAATAACTTGAAAAGATGGATAAAAAAGAAAGAAATTGGAATTGTCCTTGTTGTTCGTATGTATATATATATATATATATATATATATATATATATATATATATATATATATATATATATTAAAATATATTGTAGTTTGCTTAAAACATTGGCCGTAATATGTAATAAGTATCGTTAGAAAGCGATGACAATGCGTTTGTTATGTGACACCGGTGGTACGTGAAGTGGTAAACAAAAATGACAATATTGAGAATCAATAATTTTCCAATAATTTTATTATATTTTCCACTGTTTTAAGTTTGAACCGTGGGTTGTGTGTTTTGTAAATTTTCGAAAGAATCCCTCATCATCAGCAATAAAATATATTCACTCGTCGATGTGTGTTTTACTCCAATAGCCTGGGCGGAAATTACTGTTAGTTTTTCTGTAGTACATGTGACTAGATTGAGTAGTTAGATGTAGTTCAAATATTGTTATATTATTTTTCAGTGATGATTATTATCATTATGTCTCGTGTTTAAGATTATTTTATTTAATTATTATTATTATTATTATTAAAGCCATGTGTGTGGTGTTTAAGAAGGGGGTAACTCGAATACATTAAGCTGCGCTTGTCTGAGTTATGTCCCTTGAAATTGTTAACTAATTTGACTCATCCCATTAATTTATTTATTCATTTATGTATTTCCATTCATGTTCTCTTTGTTTATTTAATATTATATTTTAAACGTGTATATATCATTGTTAACTGGGGTTTGGTATATGCTTGGTAAGGTAGGTTGTTATGTTAATAGCATCACAGTTTTATAGGTTAAATGCGTGGACGTATGTAGTTCCATAAGTGGTTTCAACGGTACGAATACATTAACACTAAATTTTCTCTCATCAGTTTGAATCATTTGGAAATTGCCAATATGTTTCAGCATCTCAAAACCTTTCATAGACTTCTGCTTGCATCAATGCTCCTCCTTTGCACCCCCGCCTTCGGTATTTCTTGTGAATATAATTTTGTTCACAGCGCAATTATTAATCTTATAACTTTCTTCTTCCATCCAATCTCATTACTGCTTCCTGTATTCCTCCTGGTATTCCTATGTGCTAGTTCTTCATTTCAGCATCGTTTTTTGTCTGCCAGGGAAACTGTTCTATCAAACAAGAAATCAAGAAATAGGCAGACTATTTTTCAAATACAACAGAGAAACATGTGTTTTGTTGCCGATAGGAGAAAAAATTACAGGTTCAGAAATAACACATTTGAATAAATATTAACATTATCTACGCCATTCAAAACAAAAATACACACATGACTGATGCATATATATATATATATATATATATATATATATATATATATATATCGTACATGTATTGTATTAGTTTCTGTAAATGTAAATTCGTAGAAACTCAAGTGTTTATAAAAAGTGCTCAATACCAAGTAGAGCTGTTTATAAGAATACATTTTTATTTATACAAACATTATTGGTTAGATATGTGCATACATGTTTCGGTTGCACTTTTCCAAGAAAGTCAACCTCATCAGACCAAGAATCTTTCCTGAAATGTTTGGTAAGGTTTCTGAACGTATAATTGACGATGCCAGCGGTAGACGTTAGTGTAGATGCTATCTCAGCCGAATTAATGGAAGATCTGTTTTTCAGTAATGCAACATCATAACTTCGTTTTTAGACGTTGCCATTAAGATCGATGTTATTCTTATTTGTATTCGTTTTCAACAACGCGACGTTTTTATTGTGGATGCAATAATGACATTCTTCTTAATATCATCCGAAATGTGAATTATTTTTTCGGATCCAGTTGGAGTTTCTCTTTAAACGCATTAATCCTACTTGCGCATTTGTATTTAATACTACTAATGTGTTTGTCGGAGTTGTGTGCTTCAATTTATCTGTCAATATCCTAAAAGATGCTTGTACGTGCCGTTATATTCGAGCAGGAAAAGGTAACAGAAATAATGAATCATCGAAGGAAGAGAAAACATTACCTGGCGCTTAATCTTGCTCAGAAAAATAAGATACGAACACGAAACAAGAAAATGTATACTTACGATTCGTTCATTCAATTCTCGAGGAAAATAATGTTTCAAACGTAAATGTGCTAGACCGACATGTTTTTTTTATTTCAAACTTGAGCTTGGCAGACCAACGATTATTTTGTTAAATACAAAACGAAGTATGATAGACCAAAGAATATTATTATTTATTATTTACTAACAAGTCATCAAAGCTAAAAGGCCATTCGAGGATAAACGTTAATGTATTTGTACAGGGTGGGCCAAAATAAGGGTCCTATCTTTAAATTTGAATAACTTGAATTTGAATAACTTCCACAAAATAAAAGTTAAACTCACCAAACTTTATGTGTGTGTAGACTGACCCTTCCGAGATTTTTTGAAATAAACAAAACAAATTTTAGCCGAAAAACACTTCTTAAAACTTACAAAAACTAAAGTATTGTTTTTTACACTGTTTTGAGTTTTTTAAGCAAAAATAATGTTTTCTAAATGAGGGTACGTTCCTTAGGGCTAATACGGCTCATGCTTGCTTCGGAAAGGGGTCCTTTACTTATTCTAAAAAAAAAAAAAAATCAATAAATAAAAAAGTTATGAATTTTTAAAAATAGGACCCTTATTTTTGCCCACCCTATATAAGGTGAATGATGAGACAAACATTTTGAGGACTTGAAAACGAACATTTTGTAGTTAGTAGTGAAGCAGCACCGTTATATCTCGTCCCATAGAGGGGCAGTTCTTGGAAAACACCTCTTCTTATGAAAGGTGTGTTTCACTCCAAATACATAGAGAAAGAAAGATTTTTTGAATAGTTGTAGCTATACGAGATTAAACTACGAATATTTTGCATGAGGAAAGCAGAGATTCGAGCCTAGTCGGGCACCAGTTGTGATAGAAGACGAACATTCTATTCCAACAGAGAATATGATGAACAACGAATAATTTATTTAAAATTTAGCGTTACAGACCAACGGATATTCTTGTTCAAACTCAAACGGTATGTACCCTTGCAAATCATATTTCGAACGTACGCAAGTGTAACATGTCAACAACCTTTTTAACTGGAATCTACTTCCACCGCTGGCCAACGTGTACACTGCAAGAAATTGAACCCTGTCGCCCCCTATTTCTCTCTCTTCGTCTCTCTCTCTACTTTTTCCTTGATTATTTACTGTTTCTTTTCATTTTCTCTGTTTGTCTACGAAGCATGGATCTAGTCTTTACCAGTCCCAGCAACTAAACTTTCCCTTTACCACAAGCCACATATTTCTTTTTATCCCTCCTCGGTCTCAAGTCATAAACGGCAATGGCGCGCTTCTTCTTCTTCTTTTTCTTTTCTTATGAATCAAATGATACTATTGTTGGCATTGGTTTAATCGATATATTTCTAGTTAGAATTCTTTCACGAAATACACTGAGTACTTACAGGAGAGACCACGTGAAGGTTGCCAACATCCTAAGTGAACATGTTTCATTGAAACGAACTGGGTTCGAAATTAGCAGGCCCAGGTCGTCAGTTCGTGTCGTTTACCCTTTAACAAACGTCACTTCGTTCGCTCGATTTAGACTCGTTTTGGGCGATGTAACATGGGCTGTGTTATTTCATCATAGCTTCGCTTATATTTGCCTCGCAAGTTTATCACGTCCCAAGCACATAAACAAACAATTCGCTTTCTCTTGCTTCGGCAAAGTAAGTCTCCGCGACCGACGGACATAATATATTATAGATATGATTAAACGTATCCGAAGTATAATAGGTCAATTCAATAACTGAGTTTAGCTATAAAAATGTTATTTCAAACTGAGGCGTGACAGACAAACAACACTCTTATTTCAAACTTAATCATCGAAGACAAAACAACGGGCCAAAGATCCTACAGATGTAGACGCATCTTGAAATAAGATGCGCCCATTCATGCAGCAAGTTCAACGGTAAATATGCTATTTCAAATTAAATTGGTACATAGTGACTAAACAATTGAAACCTTTGTCGCCTTTAGCCTAAGAACAAACTGTAGTATCTGTCCTGATGCTACAATGTATTATTTCTATTCTCGGCCAGTGAAGGAGAAATCTTCATAGAATGAGACAATTTTCATTTTTGTCAACATTCAGAGTTCTCCTTTTAGAGGAGCTGGATTTCACCCTCATTAAAACCTGATCATGTGTCTAAGTCTGCCCTCGTTGGACGTCAACTAAACAACAATCAACAGAGACTCCATGGTGATCAAAGTGAGGAATAGCCTCTGAAGCTACACTTTATATTTCCTATCCGCAGTCAGTAAAGGTAAATCCTTTTAGACGTAGGTAATTTTTATCATTTTCCTAATCTAGAGTGCCCTTTTTTGTAGAGCTGGGTGTTCCCCACATAAAAAAAACAACTGACTTGCGTCTAACTCTCCATTCGTTGGAAGGCAAGTAAATAGAGACCAATAGAGGCACCTCTAGTCTTTAGGCTAGGAGAAAAGTGTTGAATCTGTTCTGATACTACGCTTTATCTTTTCTGTCCATGGTCAATGAAGACAAAATGCTTTTGCACTTTAGCAATTTTTATTTTTGTCCTAACTCAAAGAAATTCTTTTTCGGAAGCTTAATTTTCCCACCTAAAAAACGAGCTTATGCCTTACTCAGCCCTCATAAAAAGGAAAGGAAATTGGGACCAATGGACATAGCCTCTCGTAGCATGGCGAGGCTGCAGCTAAAAACGGAAAAAAGAAAATGGAATTACTATAATAATAATAATATATATATATATATATATATATATATATATATATATATATATATATATATATATATATATTAGGACTTCATGTATCCACATAAAATATCATAAGGAGATATATTTTTTTATGTATCAGTTTTCACCAACAAAGCCTTTGTTCGCGGGAATCCCAACGATTGGCTGAGGGAACAAAAAAGAATATGGTTGGTTTACTAGCAAGCCATGTATATAAAAACACCTGACAAAAATAACTCCATGCATTTATCCTGAAGATTCCCCCCGGGAATGAAACGCGGGAGCCTCTGTGTAGCTTGATTGCCATATATATTTTCATTGCTTACTATATATATATATATATATATGTATATATATATATATATATATATATATATATATATATACATATTAGGAAATATATGAGAACCCAGAAATTATATTATATATATATATATATATATATATATATATATATATATATATATATACATATTAGGAAATATATGAGAACCCAGAAATTATATTATATATATATATTATATATATATTACGAAATATATGAGAACCCAGCAATGATAATACAAAAAATGTTATTTCGATGTATACGAATATCGTTGATCGCATGACGATAATATCGTTCCAAACATGCGCATCTAAAATCAAATACAAATTGATAACATATAAAACATAAAATAAACGATGGAGAACAAAGTGATCGCACGGCACATCTGTTTTTATTATTGGAAAATAATCCCAAGGACACACTATCTAATCAAAATGGCGACCGTTAGAAATTTCCTAGAATACGGTGGATATTGTAAGGACGATGATTAATATTTGATGAATATTATTTGGATTATTCGGACTACTATCCCCATTGTTGTTGCTTTTTTAACCTTTCGGCCGATGTAACATCCGACCTCCTTTAGATGCATCTTTTCTAACTCAAAATTTTTTATGTTGTACTCAGGAAATACGAACTTCCAAAATGTATTCTTTTATTAATTAAAGAGGTAGATTGTTCTTGTTCCGTTGGCCCCACCGGATAGAATTGTAATGTGATTTTCAATTTTACTTACTTAATTAGGTTCCTCTGTAGTCATGATTAAACCATCACTCTCCCCTCCCGCTAGAAGATTGTCTCTTCGAACTTATTGTTGTTTTATTGACACTAAACTAGTTTTTTCTATGGTTTTCAACATTATAATAATTATTATAGAGGTATACTTGTATCACTCTATTAAGATTAATCTTCTAAAGAACACTTTTTAAAAATATATTCACTTTCTTATTATGAAAATTTATCTTATTTCGCATTTAACAAGGAGATCGATTGTACATATCATGATTTTTGTTCTGATAAAAAAAGAAAAAAAGTATGATTTAATATGGTCGAAACAATTGTTTGGCAGAAATAAAATGTTTAAAACAAAAAAATCGGACGGCATATATTATTACCTTGAGAGACCCTTGTAAGGGTGTCTGCGTGTGTAATTCTGAAGCAAGTGTTGGCAATACCAACTACACGTCTCATGAATCAGCACTGCTTGAGTTCAGTAGAAGAGAAAAGTCCATGACGACTAAACACAATGCAGATAGTTCATAAAGCACCTAGTATTCAATAATGGTCACCCAATTAGTATTGACCAGACCCACCGTCGCTTAAATTCCATGTAATAATGGGAACCGGTGTAGCAAACGGAATTATGCCGGGGGTTTCTTGACGTCGGGATGTGAGTTGCAAAATATTCGGAATCCGGTATATCGAATCGCATGACCAGTAGTGAATAGTCATATCTCTAAGCTGATGAGTCCCAATTACAAAAGGACGAAACGTACACGTACATAGATAGTAAACTAAACAAATATTTATTATTTGTAGCTCCTAGAAAACCCGTTTACATAGGCATTACAAGTGTAGTATTAACACAGCATGACGTCGCTAGGTATTTGTGCATCGTTCCTTTCATTAAGTAGAACGGTCTTTTGACGTCACGCCGCTGGATAAAGTGTTAACATTATCACTGTTTATTCGCTATTCAGGGTTGGCCGGAGGGGGTTATAGACGTCATCATTTGAGTTGCAAAATATTCGGAATCAGGGGTTTCGAATCGCATGACCAGTAGTGAATAGTCATATCTCTATACTGATGAGTCCCGATTATAAAGGACAAAACGTATACGAACATAGATAATAAACAAAAAAAATATTTATTATTAATAGCTGTTGGTAAACCCGTTTAGATGGGCACTGTAAGTGTAGTATTAACACAGCATGACGTCGCTAGCTATAAATGCATCGTTCCTTTCATTAAGTAGAACGCTCTTAAGACGTCAAGCCGCCGGATGAAGTGTTAAAATTATCACTGTTAATTCGCTATTCAGTGTTGGCCGGGTGGTTCTAGATGTCGGGATTTGAGTTGCAAAATACTGGGAATCCGAGGTTTCGAATCGCATGACCAGTAGTAAATAGTCATGTCTCTATGCTGATGATTCCCGATTATAAAGGACAAAACGTATACGTTAATAGATAATAAACAAAACAAATATTCATTATATAAATATATATGTATACATATATATATATATGATATATGTATATATAACATATATATATATATACATATATCATATGAATATCATATATATATAATATATATATATATATATATATATATATTACAGAAGATCAGAACTACATCGGTAGCGTCGGTTTCAAATTCAAAAAAGTTGGTCGCCAATGCCATACTCTACTGAGCTTTGACTGTAGTTTTAAATTTAAATTATGTTTAAACATATGAATAAACCTGGATTCATTTTTTGTTCATTATGGCCGAGTAGTCATCCCATAACTTATCGTAAATTTATTGATTCTCAATATAAA
>OY744535.1:37320344-37340344 GCA_963556195.1 Sepiola atlantica | reverse complement strand
TATATATATATATGTATATATATATATATATATATATATATATATATATATATATATAAGTTTCGTTGTTTGTTTATTGTCATAATGCGAATATATGTGAGAAATTGTAGTATATGGTTTCATGTTATTTTCTATTTTGTATGCCCGGCCAATGAATAAATCAAACGAGAACTAGAATGCTATTTTAGAGAAATGATACGCGGATGAGAATTAATTTATAGAAGTAGATAAATAATAAATAAAGTATAACTGAGCTGGAGATGGGAAGTAGAAAAAGAAGTAGATGAATGAATTATTTGAAGAAGAATATACAAAAAATAAATATGAAAGGAAAATTGATAAAAAGAAAATTAATAGAAAAAACAAAAATTATGTGATAGAAATAAATGAATCGAAAAAGTTCAATATAAAGATAAAGATGGAGAAAAAATAGGAGAAAAAAGGTTTTTAGGGTATTTCTGAGATGAGATATTCATGTACATGTTCTTCACAGTGTTCGAAATCTTTGTTTTTTCCATGTCATAAAGAATCCGGTTCTAAATCTTTAGAAGGTTACCGACGACTAAACAAACACTTCAACGATCCCCCCCTCTCCAAAAAACATGATGTGGGCTTAGTAAAATCCATGATTATGACAATATTCCGAGACATGTATGCGTTTTTGGTAACATGCTTAATATGAACTCTAAGCACTGTGTATAAAATAAATATAAGAGGACCCGAATTTAGGAATATCAAAATAAGAAAATAAAACTTAGATTGAAATATAAACGCTAAAAATGGTGAAAGGTAGAGTAATAGAAATGCAAATATAAATCATTGCATCTAAACTTGCTTTTTAATATAAATAGCAGGAAATCACGAAGATAGCCTATTAGAAATGTGAAAATAATCATAGAATTTTAAACACAGTTAAATAAGGACATAAAAAGGTACGGCAATAGAAATGTGAAAATAATAATGTAAATCCAAGCTCTCTATAAATGTAAATTGGGGAAGATCCGAATTTGATAACATGGAGATGTGAAAATGAAGTTCAAATTAAACCTAAACCCTGGGTATCTCGAATGTAGAGGAATGAATATGTGAAAATAAAGATTGACTTTAAACATTGTCTAGACTGTAAATAGGGAGAAACAGGAAAGAGAATGAAATATAAAAATTAAGTTAATTTTTTAAAAAGCAAAGAATACAACAGCTAAATAGTCTATCGCAATGGCTGAATCCTTAGAAAATGACCGTCAGTTTGTAGTAGAATGGCCCCATAAATGGATGACACAATTAATGCTACTAAGACAAAGCTCCTTTTATTTACCAACTAAAAGAAACTCTTTCAAGCACCGAATACCATAGCTAATAACATTCACAAGAAACATGAATAAGGACGAATACATAGAGGACATTGCCAAGGCTGCTGCAAAGAAAGTAAGTTACTAAACAGTGCTAGAAAACTTATCACACCTGCCAATATTCTATATCTCTACAAAGCTACCATCCGCCAATGCATGGAGTATTGTTGTCACATTTGGGCTGGTGCACATTCCACTCGACTTTTAAAAAGAGTCCAGAAAAGATTCGCTAATCAGCCTACCAATCGCCAGCCCCCGTTCCATCGTTGCAATGTTGCGTCTTTGTGCTTGTTTTTCAAATACTTCAATAGAGTGTGCTCAAAAGAACTGGCTACTCTGGTGTTCCCCCGACGTAAATACACCCGACCAACTCGACAATCAGCTAGATCCCATCCATTTACTGTAGAGATCCAAAGATACCAGAATACTTTCTACTACAATAGCTTCTTCCATCTCTCTGCCAGCCTTTGGAACTGACTCCCTGCTCTTTGGACAGTGTATACTAGGAAGCTCTTAACCTAATAGGTCCCGCGCAGTCTACAAAGCGCCAAACCATATCCCATGTCCGCAATGTTGCATGACTGTGCTTGTCTTACAAGTACTTCCACGGAATGTTCTCCGACGACCTTACTTCTGTGGTCCTGTTCTCTCGCTCAACTACCAGATACCGTCTGACACTTTTCTGTCGTTGCGGGCTGGCAACTTCGGGTCGGTTATGTGGCGTTTCCGCAGTTATTGGCCGTTTTCCGGGACGCCTAGTCGATGTGATTCTATCTTACGGAATAAACTACCCAACGTGTGTTTTTGTCTAGTAAAGAAGCATTAGTCGGCGCTGTTCGGGAGTTTTATTAACTTGAAGAAGGCCTAACAAATTGGTGAAATCCAAACGACAGTCAGGACAATTAAAAAATACAACAAAGTTTTTTTTATTTTATTTAAGATAATAAAATGTATTCTACTTCAAAATGGTATATGCACGCACCTGTGACTTTTCATTAGTATAAGAGACAATTTTCTTTTCTTCGAGATATAACTTGGGTTTTCTCCAACTTGATACAACCCAACTCAGTAGATCATTGACACGAAACATAGATACTTTCCGTGTTTCAAGAAAAAGCAAATTCGTTCGACTCAGTGGATTTGATAAAGCGCAGCGCCTAACTAAAGTCTTTCGCTGGCTTTCAACTCTGCTTACCTGCTGGCAACTCTCTGACTGACTATTCTCTCATTTCTCACCGTGCAACACATGGTATTGTTAACCTGCCTACTTGACATTGCCCGGACGCAATTGTGTATACTCTGCAAGTACATAATCTCATTTGGTGCTGGTAATGTCAGCATTTCTGTTAGGGCGGAACTAGCGGCGTCTATTACTCAGCCTCGGTATCGTGTAACTAAACTCTTCTAGGCTAAAACTTATGTCACGCATGACAATACTTACGTTAACTGACTCATTTTGACGCTCCCTCAGGTCACATCTATGATTTCTGCAAATGACGTTTCTACCATTCGCGTAGTCTAAACAACTATTTTCTCTCTCGGGTTTATTTTCTTAACTTGTGTGAATAAAAAATTGCAATTTTATCGATACAGTTTTACAACTGTATACTAGCGTGTTAAATCGTCTTCAATCCTTCGTAGGGTCCCAACACTTTGTCATAATGCACTCGTAGCCTCGGTTTCGCGTAACGAGAATTATCTCGGCTGAAATTATTGTCACGCATGACAATACTTACCTCAACTGACACATTTTTTACCCTTCCTCAGGTCACATGTATAATTTCCGCAAATAGCGTTTCTACCTGTCCCGTAGTCTAAACAACTATTTTCTCCCCGGGTTTACTTTCATAACTTCTGTGAATAGAAAGTGCAATTTTCCAGATACAGTTTTCCGACTGTATACTAGCGTGTTTAATTGTCTTAAATCCTTCGTAGAGTCCCAGCACTTTGTCGTAATACATTCCTACTCACCAACGCAAATATCCGACAAGCATAAACATTGCAGTCCTTCAATGTAGATGCACAAAATGCCGACATACTTTCTATTTACAAAAACGTTTTTGCGCAGACCACTTGCCTTTGGAATTCCTTCCCTGTTCTTTGTTTCCCCGACTGCACCAATATGCAGAAATATAAATGTGATGTGAACAAACATCTTTCTGCATAACTCCGAAATTAAGATGCTTACTATAAACCTGACCCTAATCACAGATCCTCTTATGTCTCAGTGGCATGATGTATTGTTTTATGTTAAATTAAGTTTTAAATATCATAGATGCCCATTTATAGTCATCTATACACTACATTGTTCTTATCCAATGTGTTACATTTGGGTCGCAGGAATAGGAAGTTCTTTAAATGAGATATATGTGGGAACAGTATAACGTAAGTGACACGTGATTCATGGGATCTGATCAACGAAACAAGGTGAGATTTTGAGTCAGATTCCAGGTGGAAAATATGTTAAATTATGTAGCGATATAGGTAGTAAGAATTCTCAATTTATTTTCTTTATCTTTATTAATGCGATGTTGGAATGAACAGATAAACTATAAGATTATGTATTGTAATCACACGTCTTAGTGAAATTCAATTAACAACGATGCAGCCAGACAAACGATCTTAGTAAAATAATCGCCAGTTAATCTCCGAAAAGGTTGAATTAACAGAACTAATCTAAATCTTATTTCATGAGATTCTTGTCAAATTAGTATATAGCAAGGGATATTATCTTAGACTGGAAAATTATTATGAAACAGAACTACCCTTAGACTAGTGTAATTTGATTGTTAAGAAAGATAATCACCGGACAATATGAATTTATCCCAATAAGTGAAGTGAAATATTACAGTAAGGAGAGACAAAGGAGTGAAAACAGGTGGAAACAAAAACAGCGGTATAAATAAAAGCGAGATATAAACAAATTAAAGGCAGAATAGAGAAGGGCATACGTGAAGTGCATTCTTAATATCAAAATATATTCGAAAAGGTTAAAATATATTTTAAAAAAAGAAATTACAGTATGTAAAAGCCAGGAAAGATGTTTTTTACGGCATATTAACTGTCTCTGAGTTTTTGAGATGAGGATTGATAATTTGCATAATTTTAGGTATTCAGACTACATTTCTCATATTGAGTGTTATCATCACAACGTCTCCGCCGCTGTAACCTCCGGCCTTCTTCGAACTCGGGAATATTTCTGTCGAACTCGGGAATCTATAATTTCGAATGGAGTTCTTTATTTAATCCACGCGAGTAGCATGGACTGGTTCCGTCAGTCATGACTAGGAGAAGTTTTCAGTAATTAGCAAATCTTCGTATCGCCCGCACCAATGGTTTGAACCTTCTACCTTCAGATGCCTATCCGTTCGAAATTCCGTCTAGATTCGCGAGTTCGACAGAAATATTCCCGAGTTCGAAGAGATACACCTGAAGAAGGCCTAAGGTTACAGCGGCCGAAATGTTGTGATGATAACACCCAAAATGAGAAATGTAGTCCGAATAACAAGAACTAGGCATGCTAACTGTTATTTGTTCATTTTACCTTTAATTCAACCATGCACAAGAAAGAGGTCTACGCAGACACTACCATAAACTATTACACCGCCGATGTTGATTGAACCGGAGAAGGACCGCCTTCTCAAACAGAATTTCTGGACCTTTGAATAGTCTCCCAAGAAAGGTAATACATGCACCAACTACGAAGCAATTCATGGTTAATTTGGATAGATGTTGGGCTACTGAGCCCTTTTCTATGTAAATTCATACGAACCGTCCACTACATGACAACTGGAGCATGTTTTCTTCTTATTTTTTGTTAAATAAATTTAATTAGATTGAATTGAATGTTATGCTGAAACACTACATATGTTTTGTATACAATTGGTATGTAGATTTATTTCATTATTTAGGCGTATTATTTGTCGACAAAAGTCTGTAAATGATAGTTCTTCATTTTTTTCTAACGCATATACGAGTTTAATTACAAGAACTGGGAGATTAACTTGCGACGATTTTTCTTGGATCGTTTGTCTAGATGGATCGACGTTATTTTAATTTAACTTACACGGACAATGATAATACTATTCGTTCAAACATCAACAAAGTAGAAATATAGAGAAAGAAAGAAAAAGATCTTACTACCTATATCGCTACATGATTAAACAGATGTCCCACCCTCACTGCTTACCGGTAAACTGACCTGAAATCTCACCTCGTTTCATAGATAGCATCACATGAGCCACCTATCATTTCCAATTTACTGTTCAAACATGTGTCATGTACTCAGTGTGAGCGTGCCCCTTATATTGGTAACTGAGGGGTGACTTCTCATGTTTTAAAGTCTCAGTTGCGACTTCACAATTAGATGCAGTTTTGTCTCTTTCCCAAGACGGTTTGAGAAATAGGGTAGGCCAAAAAAAATAGAAATAGCGGAGTGTGTCTGAGACAATTTGGTGTCGTTCCCAAAACAAACAAAAATATAAACTATCTCAACTGGTATCAAAATGCGCAATTATTAAAATAACATCTAAAGAAGATGTTATATTGTAGCCTAGCGTTGGTGATTCTTTTTACAACTCCAGATTGTCTGTTGAATTGTTCGGCAACAGAAACGCACCCCTAAGGCCCAACTATTCCTGACCATGCTAAAGGGAGGTGCCAACGTGGTTGTGTTAAAAATATACTGTCTAGAACTCCATTTCCTGCTAGGGCCACCCATGACGTACAGGTTTGTCAGCAACCGATATATGCCACAACACGGCTAAAACGGTTCCGGTAAAAATCGAAGAGTAGTCGGCGCCAAGATCTGGCGTCTACTCGTCATCTCAGCTTCTGCGTGTGGCTAACTTTTGTAAACCTCATAATTTAGGTTTACTCAATAATATTTGATAAAGAAAAATGGATAAAATATCAGCAGAAACTTTTAAGAAATTTATTACAAGTGAACACAATATAAAATAATGAGTTAATTGCCGCTGTAACGCGAGATGAAATAAGACAGTCGGATCCGTGGCCAATGTTTTCTTTTCTCTCAGGCTAGACTCTCTATCGACAAGGGCGATAACTCTTAACCTTACCGAATGATGCAAGGGAGATAAATCGTTTCGTCAGTTATCCCTAACACTAACAAAGGCATGTAAGCTGCAGAACCAAGAATTGAATGGATTGAGGTTGACAATGCTTCTGTAAAACAATTCCGTTATGTGTTATGTGCTAAACCTTACCTAACTTCGTATGCAACATCTAAGTCTTGCTGCGCTGTGTCGGTGGAAAAAAAACAGTCGATCCTGCAGGTTTACAATAAGCTGTGACAAACGAGGAGGACTTGATGGAGATCACACAATCCTGAGGCACGATCTTTGTGAGCTCTATACAGAAGTCTTACTCGCTTAACAGCACCAACAAAACATAAGTTTTTCACTGCAAGGAAGCTAAATTGAGAGGCAAGAAGGAAACCAAGATGACTACTAATTCTTCTACGGCTGCAGGAGGAGCGTCAAAACATCAGTTCATTAAAGGACCTCCAATCATACACATACAAAGCGATTGTGTCAAGTTATAACTTTAAGAGTGTCGTGTAGTGGCATGTCCAAGTACTGTCAGGACTATTGAATCACGTTCGATAATCCCCTTGAATATGGTATGAATGGTATGGGAGGTTAACCCCCTCCTATGTCTTGCCTCCCCTCTTTGGGGAGGAGTAAGTTTATTACTTACTGTCTGAGGCGCCCTGCACAGGCAATTTTTTGAGATTCAGCTCACTCTTTCTCTCTAGAGTGAAAATTCCCACCTTCCGACCTTGTGTCACATTCTACTTTGTGGGAAGTAGATAAATAGCTGAATATGGTATGAATCCATATGTATGCTTTCTTGTTATGGGTCAAATAGTAGAGTAGAATGTACTCAAGGCTTAGTAGGGCTTAACCGTTCCCGACTTTGCACGCGACCAACGAGCAAAACTTCATGCAGACCAGACAATCCTGAGGCACGATCTTCATGAGCTATTTACATGAGTTCGACTCGGATATCGATAACACCAACAAAATCAACAGAAACAGTTGACACGTAGTAGATTACGCAGATGAAGAGAGTCGTGCCATAGTAACTAACGTTTCAGTGTCTTCCCTCCACTCTCTCTCTCTCTCTTTGTAAGAAAATAAAATCACCAACAATGTTGTTGCTAACTGCCTTGTGTTGTTTATTACTTTTTTATAGCATGTCGTTAGCGTTCCCTTATCGCTCTCCTGGAGGGAGGAAGAAGATAGACCTCCGAAAGACGTTTGAACCCAGTTAGCTCTACAGACAAAAAGAGGTAGATATTTCTCTCTTTTTAGTCAGATCTCATTTCAAGCTTTCTGTCAGTGACGACCTATTCTCACACGTACCTTTAATCTGTAAATTGACCTCTAATTAAATTTGCTTTCTTTGCTTAATTAAGCCATACGTAGAAAATACCGTTTAGACTTATTATAAAATACTTTCATATACGCTTGTTGCGATGGTACAAGCCCTGAAAATGTGTTAAGATTACAACAACAACAGTTTTTCCCGTTATATACATTTTGTGTTTAATTCTCATTCACCCCAAACAAGGCACATTGCCATTTAGACGCAAGGGGCTACTATTACGGACCATGCCTACAAGGAGACTCAATGAAGGAAGTAAACGGCGAGATGTCTGTTCGCATTACATGTAAATGTTTGCATCTTAGTACTGTCAGGAAGAAGAAAAAAGGTTGGGAATTTCAAAGTCTTGTCGTCCGAAACTAAACAAGAAAACTCGTTCAAACAGAAGAAGATACAAATGTAAAAATAGGCACGAAAAGTATAGGATGAATGCAGAAATACACTTAAAAAAATAAAATTTTGTTTTAGAAGGCGGTGAAACATAAATATTTTAACTGGCGAAAAACATAGAAGGCTAACGTAAAAGTAATACAGTTGAAAAACATTTGAAGAAAACCTGAGATTACAGCTTTCGGAAAATTGCGAAAATAAACACAATTTAGACAACTGCACGATCCATGCGAGACATTGGACAACTATCCGAGGGTTCGAATCGTGTGACCGACTGAACTGTTATTTCCACACTGACGATTCTGTAAAAATGAAACACGTATGCACGTGGATAATAATTCAAAAATATTTATTATTAAATAATTATTTATAGCTTCCTTTCGGCTGGGTATTTTAAGAGTAATGAAATAAGCCGTCTAATCTAAGCTAAATGTGAGTTCCTGTCCGCGTGACTTGTCAAACACTGTAAAGACGGCTTACTATGTTGTCCGCTTGAAAATACATAAATATGGTTTATTTCTCCTCTTACTGCATAGCTGTTTAAGTTGGCCTGGGGCGTTCGAATTTGAGTTAAAAGGTAACTTGTGTGCGAGAGTTCGAATCATGCGACCGGCTGAATGGTTATTTCTACACTGAGTATTCCGCAAGGATGAAACATATACGCATGTGGATAATAATTAAAAAATATTTATTATTAAATAATTATATATATATATATATATATATATATACACTAGCAGTATTTATGCAGCATTGCATGACTTGGTTATAATTTATCTGTGGATCAAGTTTATTATATGCATGATCTCAGAGCCCCTTTATACACTTTCAGAAATGTTCTCCAAGTTACCGCTTTGATGTATCAGTGCATTTCTCTAGCTATCATCGGAGTTACCGCTTTGATGTATCAGTGCATTTCTCTAGCTATCATCGGAGGTAACGCCATGTCCAGAATGAGTCTCGCAAGGTCTACGTCTTCATTAAGAAGAGGAAAACAATTATAAGCTTTGAACTATTATAAATCAGAAGAAAATCAGAAATCAAAACATTGATTGAAGTCGATAATTGTTCGTTTGTTATTTGTTTTTTCAGAGTGAAATAATAACAAAAAATAAGGGATGAAAAAACGTAAAATAAATAAATAAAGTAAATTAAGAAGACACGAAAGAAAGAAGTAAAGACAAAGCAGACAACAGAAAGAATGTGAAATCGTTCAAATTAATTCTAATATATATGCCCGAAAAAAATTTTGGAGAACGAAATACTATTTCTAACTGACGAGAAAGTTAAAAATAAAAAAATATTACGAAATGAGAGAAAAATTAAAAAGAAGATGGAATAAAATAAAAAGTAGAAAAATAAAAAGAATGCAAAATAGCTCAAAGGAAGTGTGATGTAAATGTTGAAATAAATCTTGGAAAACGAAACGAAATTCTTTTTCTTAAATACTAAAAAAAAGAAATGTGTAAAATAAACGAGAGAAAGAAAATAGATTCAAAAAGATAAAAAAGAAAGAATGAAAAAGAGTTCAAAAGAAAATCTAATATAAATGCCGAAATAAAGTAGGAAAAACGAAATTCTATTTTAAATAAAAACTTAAATAGCTTTAAATGACGAAAGAAAGAACAGAAAATTTAAGAAAAAGCGAAGGAATGGAGAATTATTTTAATGTCGGTATAAATTTGGAAATTGAAATCCTGTGAGAGCTCTTGTAAGGATTCAGGGAATGTTATTTTTCTGATAATAGAAAAAAGGGGCTCTTTGTTACAAAGGGGGAAGGCGAAACTCCTGCCGTTGTCAGTGTTCAAATAAAATGGCGGGATTGAAAAGCTGAACTTAGATTAGGAAAAAAATTGATAGGAAATAAGAAAACATTAGGCAATATTTGCAAAGAAAAGCAAATATCGTGGAAGAAGAAATTCGATGACGTTAGGAAATGCGTGAAAACTGGGAAGGACGTTAGTCTAAAGTGTTGTAGAGAAATCCTGCCGAGCAATGAATTACGAAAGTATATTTCCCCGGAAAGATGATGGGAACACTGTTTTTTTCATGATGCTGATAAGATGAGAAAAACAAAGAATGTGTTAGATGTTCCAAGATGGATGCGAGCGGAAAGAGATAAGAAAACGAGATTCGGTTGTGATTTGTCGGGAAGCGGGATAGATTTTTTTTCAGAATTGGGAGGATATAAAATAAATAAAGTGAGTATGAGTGATACAGTGGTCCGTGTGGAAATACGGATGTTGTTAGCAGCGAAAATGCTTGGCTTGACATATAAAGGAGAAAATTGTTAATCAAGGAAAGGAAAAAAATGAACGCTTACAAAATATAAAAAGAAAATAGAAAACAAATGAATTAGAAAAGGGGGTTAGAATTGAGTGGATTGGGCAAGAAATGGATGAATTAAAAGAAAATGGCGGATGAAATAAGGGAGGTAATCGAAAATAAGGGTAAATAAAAAACAAGACAAATAAAAATGTTAAGATATTTGGGGAACGAAAATGTAATTGAATAAACAAAAAAGAAATAATTAGATGCAAAAAAGAACTGGAGAAAAAGTTTAATACAAAATATTTTCTCAATCGAAAGAATAAATAAAAACGGGGTGTTTGAGAATGCTCACCTGAAAAAAAATATTGCAAAAACAGTAATACTGAGTAAAAAAACAAACTGAAACGTTACTCAATAAAGAATTAGAAGAGGAAACATAGTCAGCTGGAACAGAAGAAAAAAAGAACAAGATGAAGAAGAAGATGGTGCAGAAGAAGAAGAAGAAAAATGAGAAGGAAAAATGATAAGGAAAATACAAAGAAGATCAAAGAAACAAAGGACGAGTGAGAAATAAAAAATATGTAGTAGAAGATGAACAAAGGGAAATACAGAAGAAAAAATAACAGACAAAAAAACGAAAACGTAGGTAAAAGAGAAGGAAAATAAGAAGATGAGAAAAATAAAAGAAGGAAAAACGCAGAAAAAGTAGAAGAAAAAAATAAGTAGAAGAAGAAAATAAAAAATGAGAAGGAAACATGAGAAGGAAAATACAAAGAAGATCAAAGAAACAAAGGACGAGTTAGAAATAAAAAAAATATGTTGTAGAAGATGAACAAACGGAAATACAGAAGAAAAAATAACACACAAAAAAACGAAAACGTAGGTAAAAGAGAAGGGAAATAAGAAGATGAGAAAAATAAAAGAAGGAAAAACGCAGAAAAAGTAGAAGAAAAATAAGTAGAAGAAGAAATAAAAAATGAGAAGGAAAAATGAGAAGGAAAATACAAAGAAGATCAAAGAAACAAAGGACGAGTGAGAAATAAAAAAAATATGTTGTAGAAGATGAACAAAGGGAAATACAAAAGAAAAAATAACAGACAAAAAAACGAAAACGTAGGTAAAAGAGAAGGAAAATAAGAAGATGAGAAAAATAAAAGAAGGAAAAACGCAGAAAAAGTAGAAGAAACAAATAAATAGAAGAAGAAAATAAAAAATGAGAAAGAAAAATGAGAAGGAAAATACAAAGAAGATCAAAGAAACAAAGGACGAGTGAGAAATAAAAAATATGTAGTAGAAGATGAACAAAGGGAAATACAGAAGAAAAAATAACACACACAAAAAAACGAAAACGTAGGTAAAAGAGAAGGAAAATAAGAAGATGATAAAAATAAAAGAAGGAAAAATGCAGAAAAAGTAGAAGAAAAAATAAGTAGAAGAAGAAAAAATAAAATGAGAAGGAAAAAAAATGAAAACTAAAATACGAAGAAGATGAAACAAACCTAGGAAAAGTGAAAAATAAAAAAAATATATGTAGTATGAGATGAAAAAAATAGATGAAAAAGGAAAATACAAAAGAAAAAAAGAACGAAAAAAAAACCGAAAAAGTAGGTGTAGGAGAATTAAATATAAGAAGGTGAGAAAAATAAGAAGGGAAAAACGCTAAAAAAGAAGGAGAAAAAATAGTAGAAGACGAAGACTAAAAAGGCGAACTAGAAAGAGACAGGGGAGTAGAAGCAAGGAACAAGGATGAAAAGATGAAAGAAAAAAGGATACGTTAAAGTAAACAAAAAATCAAGTGGTAAGAAAATGGAGGAAGGGAAAAACCGAAAAAGACAGAGTGAAATAAGTAGGAGAAGAATGAAAAGAAAGAGAATGGAGAAAAGAAGAAAAAGGACGTGACGAATATGAAGAATACAAAAGAAGAAAAGGGAAGACGGGATCGGAAGAAGAAAAAAGAAGAAAATGAAGAAGACAAAGAAAACAAGGCAGTTGAAAGAAAGAAAAAGTAGAAATAAAAGAATAAAGCATCAGAAGAGGGATAGAAAAAGATGGAGATAGAAAAAGATGAAGATAGAAAAAGATGGAGATAGAAACTGAGTAGAAGCAAGGAGTACTGAGCTGCAGTTAAAATTTCCGAATTTTTGAATCCGGTGTTCGGTTCTAGAGCGATTTAAATAGACACCTATACATATTTATATAGTTATATAGATGCTTCAATATTAACAGTAGACCAGGATACAATCTAAATCGAAATAGTAAAGAAAATATAAGTAAAGACAAAAAATAAAGAAAGAATACTACTACTATTACACCTACTACTATAACTACTACTACTATAACTACTACTATAACTACTACTACTATGCCTACAACTACTATAACTACTACTAGTACTACTACTACTATGCCTACTACTACTATAACTACTACTACTATAACAACTACTACTATAACTACTACTATAACTACTACTACTACTATAACTACTACTACTACTTTGACTACTACTATAACTACTACTAATATTCCTACTACTACTATAACTACTACTACTATAACTACTACTACTATACCTACTACTACTACTATAACTACTACTACTACTACTAATAATAATAATAATAAATAATAATAATAATAATAATAATAATAATAATAATAATAATAATAATAATAATAATAATAATAATAATAATAATAATAATAAAATACGACCAAACCAAATAAAAATTAAGAATAGCATTTACTGGATAATAATAAAATGATTTCGTAGATGAAAGAAAGAAAAAGTAGAAATAAAAGAATAAAGAATCAGAAGAGAGATAGAAAAAGATGGAGATAGAAAATGAGTAGAAGGAAAATAAAGAAAAATACGTGAGAAAACAAAAAAAGAAATAAAGGTTAATAAAAAGAAATTGTATAGTAAGAAGTTTTTAAAAAACTAAAGCGCTCTCAATGATGTCGTCCGACGAGCACTAGACATCGCTGGCTTCCGGTCGATCCTCGAACCGGTTGGCCTTGACAGATGGCATGGCAAACGACCTGATTGTCTGACGATGTTTCTCTTTACTAACGGTAAGTCACTGATATGGGATGCGACTTTTGTTGACACTTTTGCGCCCTCATCAATGATAGAATCGGCAACACACCCTAGACATGCAGCAGCGTAAATAGAGAGACGCAGGCGGTCAAAATATGCTGATCTTCTCGACAGATTTGTATTTCAACCGATCGCTGTGGAGACGAGTGGAGTGATTGGCTCTGCCACGCGTGACTTCCTCGGCAGCCTTGGTCTATTAATGAGTCTGCTCTCGGCCTACCAGGCCAATCGGACATTCGAAGAAAATTATTGACTGTGATACGATTATATATAAGGAATCGGGATTTCCTAATATTGAACTAAACAATGTACAAGTGACGGATAAGGGATGTATTAATTATTTATTGAATGATTAATCTTATAATTTACTTTTTCAAGGGAAAAGATGAAAACATCTCTTTGAAAATGTTTTGAAATGAGACAAACATAGCTAAAATGGAAAAACAATGTGAATAGAAACACAATTTTGTTAACGAAAAAGAAGGTTGAATGAAAATGGTCTGAAAATAAGGGGGTAGATTAATGGAAAAGCTAAGGGGAATATGTGAAAAAAGGCTATAATCAGGAACTAAAATAAAAAGGGCTGAAAAAGTGGCTGAATGAAAATGGTCTGAAAATAAGGGGGTAGAATGAATGGAAAAGCTAAGGGGAATATGTGATTAATGAAAAAGGGCTATAATCAGGAACTAAAATAAAAAGGGCTGAAAAAGTGGCTGAATGAAAATGGTCTGAAAATAAGGGGGTAGAATGAATGGAAAAGCTAAGGGGAATATGTGATTAATGAAAAAGGGCTATAATCAGGAACTAAAATAAAAAGGGCTGAAAAAGTGGCTGAATGAAAATGGTCTGAAAATAAGGGGGTAGAATGAATGGAAAAGCTAAGGGGAATATGTGATTAATGAAAAAGGGCTATAATCAGGAACTAAAATAAAAAGGGCTGAAAAAGTGGCTGAATAAATATGGGCTGAAAACGGAGATTAATCAGAGAGGGCAGAAACACGCGCCGATATAAAATGGGTTAGAAAAAGTCCGACGAAAATGGGGAAGAAAAATATGGTTTGAATTAAGAAGGGCTGAAACCAGAAGCTGAATGAAAAAAGATGAAAAAGGGGCTGCATGAATATGAACTGAAAAAAGGGAGCGCAATGAAAAAGAATAAAAAAGAGTAGAATAAAAGTAGGCAGAAAAGGGGGCTGGATTAAAATTCGCCCGAAACAAAATCAATTAAACAAACAATTGACGAACAATGAAATATGTGAATCAAAATACAAGCATAAAAATAGCAAATATTAAATTTAAATGTAAAAAAGGGAAAGACCAGAAGATACATTTGATTAAGCAATATAGTAATACTTTGACGAATTCTTATAAAAAGGAACTTAATGAATTGAAGAAACAAAATAAAGACAATATAATTAGAAAAATTATGAAATATGTTTGGTGAAAATAATGGCAAAATGTAGCATGTACAACAAATAAGATAGTTCAAAATAGCAATTGACGGTAATGCAGAACATATTATGCAAGAAAAGCAATCGGTATGGTAAGAGTAAGTAAATAGGCGAACGGAAAAGTATAACCAATTTATCTACATACGTATACGTTCAATTCTTACGGAAATTGCTAGTGTAGAGATGATTATTTATTGACCGTCAAGACGAGTTTGGAAACACAGCTGTCCATTACGCCATCCATCGTCACTTGTCCGATCAACAACCCGATACGTTGAGGTGTCTCCTCGATTACGGCTGCCAAGCCGACATTACAAACAGTTCTGGTTACTGTCCCCTGAAATATCTTAGACAAAACGGCTTCGTTAGAAATCCCTAATTCACACCACATTACAATTCCTGGCAGCAGTTTTACAAAGAATTGTTCCAAAGAATCTTAGGCAGAGATTGTTCAAAAGAAATAGTGTTTTTTGTAAAGAATTTGAAAATAAAAAAAGCTTAATGCTATATATAGAGTTGTGTCATGCCTATTTGTTTATTCACGAACGCATCCGAGAGTTTCGATATAGGCCCAGTAAAAATATATTGTTACTTGGGCTGGCAAAAAAAGAGTCGATATTTGTCAAAACCGATTTAAAGTTAGTCATTTTTAAAATCGATTAAAAACGGGGTTTGGCGAAGTTAGAGATATTCCAACTTACCTTTTTAGTCGCAGGATTCAAAACCCCGGAAAACGAGCCGTCTTAGAATCCAAATTCCGACTCATTAATCCACTCGATGACTATGAACAACCTAGTGGTTAAGTGGATATCGGCACGGACTGAAGACCTGAGTGTTACAAGTTCGAATCCAGTCGGTTCCACAGTACCACTTGCCTTTAGGGATGTGGGCAACCTTCTTCTGGTCCTTCCTGTAAGTACCCGATGTCTTTCCAGAAACAAAGGAGTACTAATGCCAGCACCAGAATCATCTGATTCACACAAAAGAACAACAACAAAAACAACCTAGTAAAAGATACTTGGAAATAATGAAACTGGATAAAAAAAGAGAAGAGAAAACATAAATTTGCTGTTAAAATGTGCCTCGGTTATTTGGCCTATTTTCTCTTATCCAAAAAATTATATATGAGTTTCGACGATTTTAATTCTGTCCACGTGACCTTCCAACCTTAAAGTTTAATTTTCTTTTCTGTTCTTCTTGTCCAATGTCCTTCCTTCTAAATATTATTTAGATAAGATTTACATTCTACCTATGAGATCTATTACATTGACATGTTGGTGTCGCAGATAATGTACATGTCTTTATAAATATAAATAATCATGTATATAGAAGTAAGATTTGATATTGAGCACTCCTTATATGCCCGGTTGAAATTTTTAGATGTTTACTGTACCTAGATTTTATATATATATATATATATATATATATATATATATATATATAATTATAAATTAATACGCTAAGGTGTACGTACGTGTGTCACGCTTCCGGCAAACGCTCTGCGCATGCGTGCCGCACCTAGATTATTAATAACATTTAATTAGCCTAATTTCTGCACGATATTATAATTATTTCCCTTTAGCGCAACGGTAAGCGACGGCGTATTTTTGTCTTTGGCCCGACTGGTTTATAGTTCGATCCCAACCAGCCGCTAAGATTTTTTTCTACATTTCGAGCGGAAGGGGAAGAAATAATACATTTTTTTTAATCACCCGGTCAAAAAGTACTTTTTTGTGTTGCTTAAAACTTAAAACTATTTTTTGTTTTTTATTTTGGCGTTTTTAGGGCATGTCTATTATTTATTTTTTTGTTGTTGTTTTTTGAACGGACGTTAAGCAATGTTTTTTTTTTCAATGATAGTTTGAACTAAGTATTTATTTTTTATTTGCACCACTTCTTAAAGTGTTAAAACATTTATTTATTATTTTTGGATGGTAAGGAACCAGTATTTATTTTTTAAATGTTTTGAACGGACAATAAGCAATGTTTGTTTTGTTTTGTTTTTTTTTCTCAGTGAAACACCGAGAGCGTGGTCGAAAGAAAGAGAGAGTGTGTGTTCGTAAGAGAGGCGGGGGGGATATAGAAAGAGTGAAAACGCAATAAAAACAAATAAATAAATCGCAAAATGTAAACTTACTAACAAATAGAAGGTGCTTTGTTACATTAGGACCCGCGCTAACTTTGACCCCGTCGTTAGGGTTAGGGTCAGTGAGGGGTTAGGGTTAGCTATAAAGTTCAGGGTCATTGGGGGTTAGGGTTAAAGTTAGGGTCAGGGCCAAAGTTAGCCCAGGTCCCAATGTAACAAACTACCAAATAGAGACGTAAAAAATAAGACAATGACAATGATATTGTATAGTTAACATCTGAGAAGTTAAGTTTCTTATTTTGTGTCACGATCTGACACTCCCATTTAATAAGATTTAGTATTTACTTTTGCCCCTGACAACGGGGGAGGGGAGTCGCGACCGATAGTGATTGCTGAAGAGACAGCTTTTACCCCGACAACCGAGTAATATAATAAATATATATACTTCCATCCCGTCACGCAAAATTTTGGTGAGTAAGATATGTGCATATTTCTAGCCACCGGATAATATTATTAACAGTAAATTATACAAATTGATGTAGAAAACACTGTGGAATTCCTTTTTTTTCAGTGAAACACAGAGAGCGCGTACGAAAGAAAGAGAAAGTTTGTGTTCGTAAAAGAGAGATAGAGGGAGAAGATAGAGAAAGAGAGAGGGAGAGAGAGAGAGAATAAACGTAATTGAAAAGTGAAAACGCAATAAAAACAAATAAATAAATCGCAAAAAGTTTTTTAAAAAATATTTAACAAAAACGAAAGTGAGGAAAGTCGTGATTCAAAGCAAAATAAAAAATAAAATCTAATCGAAAAAAAAAGTAACAAGTATAATTTCGTTTTCTATCGGAAGCCTACCAGTTTTTACGGTATATCAACCCTTTTTAGTAGAGTGTCCATCGTACACGCGTTATTTGAATGCAAATTATTAATTTTTTAAAATATTTCACTCTTATCCGGGGGGTGCTCATAATAAAACAAGCGTAACTTACTAACAAATAGATGGTGCTTCGTTAGATTGGGACCCGCGCTAACTTTGACCCCGTCGTTAGGGTTAGGGTCAGGGAGGGGGGTAGGGTTACCTATAAAGTTCAGGGTCATTGGGGGTTAGGGTTAAAGTTAGGGTCAGGGTCAAAGTTAGTCCGGGTCCCCATGTAACAAAGTACCAAATAGAGACGTAAAAATAAGACAAGGGCAATGATATTGTATGGTTAACATCTGAGAAATTAATTTTTTTTATTTCAAATATTTATTTAGTTATATTGTCAAATTCGTCAAACAAAAATGGCGTTCGCTTATTTTAGGTGAGGTGGTCGCTAATTTCAGACTTTATAAAAGGCTAAATTGTCCGATTACAGTAGAGGATCTCTTTACATTATCGGCTAACCCAAGATGTAGGGGAGGGCGCCACTCTTTTCCCAGGACTGCTTCATTGTCCTTGATCCTGACCTTATAATACTGAGAGTTTTAGCAATGTTTGTTTTAGTCTTTGCTATGACTCAACCGAGGATAGAACTCTGGTATCCCGTTTCATTAGCGGAAACGCTTACCAAATGGGCCGGTTTCAGGCTTACGGTATTTATTTATTTATTTATTTTATTTTTTAATATTTAAAATTTCTTCTTCTTCTTCTTCTTCTTCTTCTTTCTTCTTCTTCTTCTTCTTATTATTATTTATATATTAATACGATAGAGTGTGTGTTATTTATTTTGTGTGTCACGATCTGACACTCCTATTTAAGAAGATTTAGTGAAAGGGACAGCTTTTGCCCCGGCAACCGAGTAATATAAATTAATATATATACTTCCATTCCGTCACGCAACATTTTTGTGAGTAAAATATGTGCATATTTCTAGCCACCGGATCATATTATTAGAGAACAGTAAATTATACAGATTGATGTAGAAAACACTGTGGAATTTCCACAGGGTCCCGCTAGTTATAATTAATCTACATAAAAGTTTATAATAGGATATATTATATATTATGATATTATGTATTCATTTTCAGTATTTACTTAACAGTTGTAAATACGTAAGTAATGATATATATGTATATACCTATATATACATATATATATATATATATATATATATATATATATATATATACATACACACATATATACATATATATTTATATATAGATACATATATATACATACACATATATATATACATATATATTTATATATAGATACATATATATATGTATATGTATACACACACAACATATATATATGCATTCATACATATATATATATATATATATATATATATATATATATATATATATATATATATATATTGCGCGTGTGTATTTAGGCAGCATTTGCTCATTCTTGCAAATATTGTAAACATAATAGAATTCGTCTGTTAAAATTTTTAAAAAATTAACAGACGATTACTTTTAATTTATGTATATATATATATATATATATATATATATATATATATATATATATTCATATATATATACATATTCATATATATATCATGAAGTTTATTTTATAATACAATACTATTAATTTCACTTATCATAAGATTATTTCTACATTCAAATCAACAACATTAATGATATCATAATAAATAAGTCATTCAATCTGCCCGTTGTATTCGTCATTTTTTATCTTCTAATGCTTTTTACAAAGACTTGTTTTGAAATTCAGTATAGAAAGTTTCGTGTTTGCAATTGCACAGTGTTGCTTGCACGATCAACAGTTTGCAGAAAACATACATTCATCTGTGCTGGCAATTCTAACATTGATAATTTGAACTCTTCATCAAACAGAAAACATGCATTTTGGAATTAAAAAAAATGTGAAATGAATTATGAAATATATATACACAAAAACAATAACATATTCTGTAGACACGTCTATTTAATTTGCGCCTTAAGCAGTGCAAATGCAACTTTTGATATAGTTGTTATATACGAATTAAACATGTTTT
>OY744535.1:37307844-37315344 GCA_963556195.1 Sepiola atlantica | reverse complement strand
CGTTATGATTGACATAAAAGCTTGTTTTCATGCAACTTTTGTTCAGCGTATAGTACAAACTTTGAATCATGCGATATTTTTACCTGCAGATTTTTGCCCTACGGGTTTAAAATATATGGATGTTCAATTAACAGATCAGAATCCTATTTTTTTAAATTTAAATGGCTTACTAGGAGAGAAAAGACGCGCTCTGAATGTATTCTTTATTTGTACAATCGAAGAAAAAATATACAAAATGCGATTTTTGTTGTCATTGGTTTAATTGATCCGTTGTTTTACTTGCAAATCTAATGACTTGAATCACATCATCAGATCAACCTGTAAAAAATAAACTTTTAAGAAAGTGCATTGATATACTAGTATCAGTTATTGTTGTGAAGTTGTCCAACAGTAAATAATAAATAAAGGAAGTCAAGTCGAGGGTTGGTTTTAACAAGTGTATTAACAAAGTAAGAAACTGACTAGCTCTTGGTTAGACAGTTACAAGACTGTGCTTCGTTTTCAGTGTCTCTGGTGACTCGCACTATTTATAGTGACAACCGGTGTAGTTTCTCCTGTGTAAGAACGGTCGGTGTAACAGTTATACACATACCGTAGCAGTAATATAGGTTTGAAGTTGTGTTGACGTGTATTTTGTATGCAGTATACTCGAAAGTTTGGTGCTTTTTTAGTATAAGCTCCCTGCAGAAAATTATTTTCATGTAAAATCATTATTTTGTACTTACTCAGTCATAGTTTCTCACTCACGGCACGAAAAAGAATTTAAAAATATCAAGCAGAACTTTAATTAGAACGATTTTTTCATTTCCATAAGGGCGATATAAAACGTCGATTCGTCGACATTTTTGGTGTGGCCGATTGATGGAATAGCTAACTAAGGGCCCCAGTTTCCATGTAAATAAGGAAAAAAAACAAGAAAATGATATCGTGGAAAGTACCCCGGTGAAGAAATCAAAAATAATTATTTAATTGTCTATTTTTTTATTTAATAAATATATATTTTATTATTATTGCATATGTGTTTCTTTCTTTTTTAAATTCTAACAATACAAATTGGCTATTCAATCGATCGCTCACACCCAAAATGTCGGCGAATCGACGTTTTATATCGCCCTTATGGAAATCGAAAAATCGTTCTAATTAAAGTTCTGCTTGATATTTTTAAATTCTTTTTCGTGCCGTGAGTGAGAAACTATGACTGAGTAAGTACAAAATAATGATTTTACATGAAAATAATTTTCTGCAGGGAGCCTATTCTAAATAAGTACCGAAAGTTTGATTGTAAAGCGATAAGGTATATCACAAAACATGTTTTTTATTTTACCGTTTTTAGTGGGGTAAAATGATAGTCCTTTACAATGTAGTGACTTCCCTCTTTGGAAAGTTGGCGATAGGCAGTTGTTAAGGATAGTGTTTGATCTGGCATTACTACATCTAACTAGCAACATCTTGTGGCAATAGACGTTCGTTTTATGGTCGGTAAATACTAGCAATTAAAAACTAAAACCAAATTAATCATAACACTCTACGGTTACTCATGGCTTAAAACGCTAAAACAAAATGGATGGAACCACACCAAGATTAAACTAGGCTGGTAATAGTTTTAGGAATACAAATTATGGAACATGAAACATACAGAAGTTTTATAAACCAAATTGATCAGTATAAAAATGGATAATTAGGAAAATCGAAGACAAAAAACACTTCGTGTTATTTAACAACATTTACCTGATTTAGAACATGCTGTCTAAACACAAAGTGATGCCCAAATGGTTTGATCTTAGGTTGACATGGGCCTTCATATGCTGAGGTATATATTTAACAGGTTACTCTTCATTTTGTGTCAGTTCGCGTCAGATTAGAAATATAGAATATAACATCACGTTAATTCCTAGATTTAGACACGTCGTAGATTATCAGAAGATAACAAGAATTGTTTTTTTGTGGGGGGATCAGAAGACCGCAAATATTCATAGTTAATATTCAAATCATTTTATTCTGAATCGTTTTAGAATCAGGTAGTCACAGGATGTGTCATGTTATGGTTGAAAAATGTATAGTTTAAGTACGGCGCTCTGATACGTAATCCGATTCAACAGTACGACATCCTATTGTTTACTTAAATTAAGTATATTTCAAGAAACATTGGTGACAGTCTCTTCCTTAATTAGTGTATTATACATCATTAGAGAAGATACAATTAAAACAAGGTTAATCCTAGACCTAAAAGGCTTAAGTTGCGGCTGACAGGATCAATGGCCGCCCATCAAAGACTATATGACACCTGTAAGTTTCTTTTATAATTACATCAATATATCCAGATTCGGATTTAGTGTTATATCAGTAATTTTTTAAAAATATTTGTTTGCAGGGAATAGTGGACCCGTATACTGTTCCTTTTGGCTAAGATCAAAGTGTAGTATCTGTTCCGATGGATACTGCACCCCATAGACTGGTATTGTCTTGGCCTTCGGGGCTTGATTTACGCCGGTCTATGGGTCTGTTCTGTGCAGTTTTAGGAGGTCCACCCTCCCAGGCTTCGCCTCTCCTCTTTGGGGAGGAGTAAGTTTATTGCTTACTGCCTGAGGCGCCCCTACCGGGGAATGCCGACGGGGCTGCCCAGGCAATTTTTAAACCCCACTTTCCCGACCCGACCTTGGGTCACATCTTACTTGTGGGAGTAAGATAAAACTGGCCTTGTGCCTAACTCCTGGAGAGGAGTAAATCAATACTCCTAACTCTAACCCTAACCCTTACCCTAACCCAAACCCAAACCACCTCCCTTCAAATGTAGCTTAGAATGGTGGCTCAATCGGGCCTCAAAATGTTGATACTGAGTCCACTCATGTCCCGAACGGAAAAGAGTGAAAGGCTTATCCGTTTTTTTATTGTTAAATATGATTTTAATGTTTTCTCTGTTGCATGAGAGAAGTTAGTGGTTCCTCCAGTCTGTGGGAGATGCTTTAATCGAGCAGATATTTATCGACGCCAATCTCATGTCTGCATGATTTTGGTTAGGTAAAATAATGTCAATTGATATAGTCAACAAGCACAGTATTCCTTTCCTGTAGTCTAATACTCAGCAAATAGAAGTTGCATTTTTGTTTGTTTTTATAACCCGGTTCTCTATAATCTAAAGATCAATTTCGAATTCATATTTTTTTTCACATATTTTCACATCTCTTAAGCAAGTGTTAATTCTAAATCAATATTTGAAGGTGATGATATTGAGAGCAGGGGGGTGGGGTTAATCAATAGAAACAGCAGCCAGCATGCTGCCAACTACTTCTCAATTTCTGTTGTTTTTTTTTCATTTGTGAAATGCGCATGCATATAACATCGATAAAACGGTCTCAATTTTACTGGGTTTTTTTATTAGAGCATCATGGAAGTGGAAGTTGGTAAATGGATATTACCACGGACTCTTGGTTTGGCATAGAACTGTTCAATTTTAATTTATTTTAAGATGAGGTTTCACTCCATATGTATCCCCCCCATATGTTATTTACATACTAATGCACCTGACACAGCCGCAATCAAATCTAAGATTTCGTCGATTTTGAAACGTTTTAAACTGAAGAGATTTACAGTAAGCACTTTATACTAGTAGATACTGCATTGTAGATGACAGGAATCAAGCTTCATTGATTGTATATACAATGCGTTTTCTACTAGTGGATTAATTAGCTGAATAAGGTTTTATTTCCAATAATCTTCAAAACGACTGGTATAGATGGCTAATCAATACCTAATTGTATATTATGATGAAGAAAAATACATTATGCCCTCACTTACGTACTTACGTCATTAAGCACTCTGTCCTTATATCCTATATATATATATATATATATATATATATATATATATATATATATATATATACATATATATTTATATATATATATATATATATATATATATATATATATTACAAAATACTTTTAAATGTGTTTTTGAACGTATTTTTGAAACGCATTTTTATTCATTTTAAAACGTACTTTAAAACGTACCACAGTAAATATTTGGAAATACTTTAACATTCTTGAAAAATATATCCTTGGTTTTAGCCGATACAATTGTTTGCTTTTATTAAAAAAGGTTTTTTTTTCCTGTGAACATCTATCTTTAATCCGAAGTTTTTCAGGGTGAAATAAATAAATAAATCACCAACGAGATTTACCATGGCAAATAATGATTAAGTAATTTACAATTAATCGCTGGAATTTACAAACTTGCTTTGTGTAACTTTTGTACGTTTTAATTTATATGAAACTTGCTAGTGTTTATATCTGCAGTAACATTTCCTTATTGCTTCTGTATTCAAATAATATTGTGGGGGAGATATCATTACGATGCTCAACCCACAAACGCTTTTCTTGTTTAAACACTCTCAAATTACACAGTGTTGGAAACAACCGGCAAAATCATCATGTTCGAATTAATAAAGTCACTTAGTGTGACAAAAATGATGCATTATATTTCTTTTCTCGATGTGAACTCGACACTAACTACTTTATTTCAATGTCAGTGTTTAATACGCATGCGCGACTACATCAACGCTGTAGCCTCGATTTGGTGTTGCACTCAGTCTTAAGCTGGTTAATCCTCTATGAGTTCCGTATCAACTATTGCACATAAACCTGAACTTCAACGATAAAAAAAGAAAGAAAAGAAAGAAAACAGAAAAATAATGGTAATGTAATTTCCACCGGAAACTCGAATAATCAGAATATTTTAAGGAGAATATTTTTAAAATTCGGTTTTAATTCATTTAGCCAACGTTTTTTATCAAATATTCTTAGAGATTCTCGAAACACAAGACATTGCTTTCATGTTCAGTGAATCTCTCGAAAAAGTAACATTGACAATCTGATTTAATTTTCACAGCTCCGAATTCTCAGCAATTATAGACAACACGATAATTCCTGTCATTAGCATGTCTTTGGTGATAATGGTACCACAAGGAGTAAGCATAGTAACGAAAAACGGTGTAGGTTAATAGAGCGTCTGGCAATTAAATGGAAGTCTTACTTTCATAGCTCAATGTCTCCGATCAGTTATTATTCAATTGAAAATGAACAAACACTTATTTTACTTATGTATATGTATTTTACATTTTTATCTTTTCAGGGACATGCATATTTTCTCTCTATAAAAAAAATCCTTACTTTACGTAAAAATAGTTGTCTGATTATTATGCGTTAAACCAGAGGCGAGCAACCACCGGCCCGCGGGCCACATCCGGCCCGCGAAGACTTTGCGTCCGGCCCGCCACCCTGCTATGTTTTATTATTGCTATCCGGCCCGCGGACCTCCCAGTAAAACTCATATCATTTTGTGACATAGACGTAAAAGTAGGTTTCAATTAGGATTTACAGTGGGATAAAAATGTATGAATATCAGCGAGCGATGATGCGTGTATATTTCATTTTTCTTTAATTATTAAGAGATAAAAATAGAAAAAGAGAAAGAGAGAGGCAAAGAGGAAACGTGAGACGAGGAAAGGGCATGAAACATAGAACCTATGTGAGCTGTGTCAAAATGAATGCTGAATCAACTTGCTACTTCCACCGTCATTATTTGTTATGATTCAAAAATGGCTCTTCGTCGGCGCCTTATAATACAGAAGTCTCTTGAGAAAAAATATCAGATTTGTAGAGTGTGTAATGCAATTTTTGTACAATTTATTCATGTAAACAAAATATAGTAATTCTGAGATTTCGTTTTCCACTTCGGCCCGCGATCTCCTTCCAAAAGTCTCATCTGGCCCTCACTCTGAAAAGATTGCCCGCCCGTGCTTAAAACAAATAAAACGAATCTCACTATTAAGTTAATAAAAACGACACGATTCTCTTTAGACATTTAATTCGATTTTGGAACAATTCATTTTGAAGTAGGAATATATTGTGTATCAAAAAATGTATGCACCAATTGAATCATTATAACTCGTTCAATTTACTGATTTTCAACTTGCAAACAACAATAAAAAAAAGAGTAATAATACACGTTAAAAATAATGACAGTAAAATTAAGAATAACATAGAAAATTAACTTTAATAAATGTAAAAGATACTTGGAGTAATTTAAGATTGTTCATAAAATTAATACTAACACTAACCCGTTCTGCTCAATACACCTGTTATATCATGATACACTTGATCTACAAACGTCTTACAACATGTCCTCTCCCATGTTCATAAATTAACCCGAACCTATACACGGCTCGGATTATAGTTAGAGTTAATTTATGAACATTCTGCAAATAACCCCAAGTAGACTTTACATTATTAATAAATTAATATTAAAAGTTAATTTTCTCTGTTTTTTGTTTATTTTAGTGTTATTATTTTTAAATGTGTATTCTAACTGTTCTATCAATTTTGTTTGCAAGGTAAAATCAGTAAATTGAACGAGATAAAACGAGTCAAAGTGTGCATCCATTTTGGGGGGACACCCTGTATATTCGTCTTTGACACAAAGTGCCTTCTAATTATTCTCAAACACTTTTAAATTTTAGCGATCAGACGATTTCATTTTGAATTGGCTCGAAAAATGATACCGTACGTACAAACGAAGGTACAAGCCAAATATGAGTAATTTTTAATTCTAGAAAATGCATTTGCAATATAAATTAAAAATAAGATTACAGTGTATGTAGAAACATACATATACATTAGAGTTAAACATGGTTTAATGAAATCATGTGTTACTTCTAAGGTATATACATTTATTTTATAATAAACAGTTACCATGTCGGTATTTTAAAACAACCTAGAATTTATAGAAACTTCACATATAATATTTAGAATAGTAATTATACTAGCTAATCTTATATATATGGTTGAACCAGTTTTTCCCTTATTTTGTAGATTTTCATAGCGTTTTCGATAAAAGCTATACACTTAAAACTGTTTACTCAGTAATTTATACAAAATATTAGTACGTGTTCTTTAAACAAAAACAAACAATTTCAATCGATTTCATTGATTACAATATTTAATCTTAATTAATATTTTACCTTCTAATTCAAGTCTACCCCCACTCCTCCCATCATAACATGCGACTTCATTTGATAAAAAACTTTTCTCTAGAATCACTGTATTCGTATTTTATCAACCTGTAAGAGGTATACACTGATTTCTATTTAATAAAAACATATTACATTTTCCATAAAAAAAACTTCTTATTCAGTAAAACGAACAGTTTTAATAATAATTATTCTCTCCAAACCGGGGTGTCGCAGTTCTGGTCCGGTTTCGAATAAAAACAATAACACACGCATGTTATATAAACAAATTAAAGAAGGTCAAACCGTGGTGTTTGTTAATTTATAAATATTAGACAAACTAAACGCAAATACATTTAAATGCTAATCTTGTCTTTTCTGTTATAAAATATAAACTCTACATGAAAAATAAACACAGTTTTGAAATTTCCGAGAGAGAGAGAGACAGACAGAGAGAGAGAGAAGGAGAGAGAGAGAGAAAGAAAGAAAGAGAG
>OY744535.1:37155344-37302844 GCA_963556195.1 Sepiola atlantica | reverse complement strand
ATACGTAAATAAAATAAGAGACCGATAGAGTAATAAAAAAAAACAATGCTAAAGGACGGAATCTTGTGAGGTGAAAAGGAGGAGCAAATAGGGAAATTCAAAGAAGAATGAAAACAAAAAGTAAAGAAGAATAAATTAGATAAGTAAGAAAACTGAAAAATGCAATAATCGAATAGTTGATATGAATAAGAATGAACGAACAGAAGAAAAGTGAATAGAAATGGAAACAGAAAGAAGAGAGATTAGTTAAAGAAAGAATGAACACAAATATATGAAATTTAGAAAACGTACAAAGAGTAAGAAATATTATACTAAAAGGTGGAATTAAACGAGATGAACAAAATGAAGGAAGAAAGAAGAACATTAGGAACAAAATGAATGAAAGAACGGAGGAAGGACGAGAGCAAAAAAGAATGAAAACGAAATAACGAAAATAGAGAACGGAATTAGAGAGATAAGGAAATAACGGATAACTGGAAAGGCGTGAGTAAGAAAACAAGGAAGAATGCAAAAGAAAAGAGGGAAGAGAATGCTATAAGCAAGGAGAGAAATGGCGATGGAAATAAGGGTGGAAGTGAGTAATGAAGAATGAAAAAGGAAATAACGAAAATACAGAAAGGAATTAGAGAGATGAGGAAATAACGGATAACTGGAAAGGCGTGAGTAAGAAAAAAATGAAGAATGCAAAAGAAAAGAGGGAAGAGAATTCAGTAAGCAAGGAGAGAAATGGCGATAGAAATAAGGGTGGAAGTTAGAAATAAAGAATGAAAAAAGAAATAAAAAGCAGACGGAATTATGAAAAGGGAGAAAGAAGTGAGAATCCAAGCAATGCAAAAAAAAGGAAAGCGAAAGGTTATAAGTGAATAAATAAAAGTGTAAGATATAGGATAATGCAAAAATGAAGATTAACAGAAAGAAACATGAAACACAAACTGGAAACGTTCAGAACGAAATAATGATTAGAAGGTGAAAGCAAGAAATAATGAAGTAAGAAAAGAGAAGCGAAAAGAAAAACAGTTAGGGTTAGAGGTAGGGTTATAAGTGAATAAATAAAAGTGTAAAATAGAGGAAAATAAAGATGGACAGAAAGGAAAATGAAACAAAAACTGGAAACGTCCAGAACGAATTAATAATTGAAAGATGAAAGCAAGAAATAATAAAGTAAGAAAAGAGAAGCGAAAAGAAAAAAAAGTTAGGGTAAAGTTTAGGGTTATAAGAGAATGAATAAAGGTGTAAAATAGAGAAGAATGAAACAAATGAAGATTAACAGAAAGAAAAATGAAACCGAAACTGGAAACGTCAGAACGAAATAATAATTGAAAGACGAAAGCAAGAAATAATGAAGTAAGAAAAGAGAAGCGAAAAGAAGGGATGATGTAATGAGAGAAAAGTTATAGTTTAAAAAGGAAGAAATAAAACAACAAAGAGTAAAAAGCGAAAAGAATAACGTAATAACGGTAAGAAGTAAAGCACAGAGGGGGAAGGAAAGCAACCAAGCAGATACAAGAGATAAAGAATGGCGGAAGAAAAGAAAAGAAAAGGGAATAACATAGAAATAAGGGAGAACAATATAGAAACGAAGAAGTAAAATAAATGAGGGAAAATATGCACGAAGGAAAGAAAAGTTATGACGTAATGAAAAACAAAACATGGTAGAAAAATCGAAATAAGTCTATGTAGAATGAAAAGAAAAAAAGAAGAACTAAATTACGAATAGAATAAAAGAACGGAGGATAAAAAAACAAACAATACAGAATAAACAATGAAAACAACAGGAAGAACAGAAGGAATGAAAGAAGAAAAGGGGGAGAAATGAATAGAAGAATATAAAATAAATAAAAAAGATTAAGAAAATGACTGAATGCATGGAAGAAATGAATAAGAAAGAAGTCAATAAAGTATAAAAGCAAGAAAGAATAAATCACAGAATAATACTATTGAGACAACGGTTCTCGTTAGACAACCGAAGTTAAGCCACGTGGAGCTTGGTCAGTACCAGATGGGGTACCATTTAGGAATGCTAGTTGCTGTATGTCATCTACCATGACCGGAATATTCATGCGGCTAGGGACGACTTGTGAATATGATATGCTCTGTAAACATCCTCTCAGACATTACTCTCACTTTGTGTGTGTGTAAGGGGTAATATCCGTTCTGTGGTCTCGATACCATGCATTAAATTCTTCTTTTTTGATATACTAGCAAAAGTATATGACCTAGATTGGGGCATCGCAACCGGATGTTGTTCAATACCCAGGAAACTTAAAGAAGATAAATGAAAAGACCATCGGTATGATATCAATAATAAATAGCCAGACGAGGGAAGCCGGCATAGCCCGATCAGGGCTTTTACCACATCAGGTATTTTTGATTCTTAACTTGACTCGAATAGCGGTATAAATGAAAGAAGCATTCGACACAACAAGCAATGAAGAATAATTTTTAAAAAGATAGATAAGAGAATAGTGAACGTAAGGAACGAAAACACGGAGGAAGAAATGAAGAAACAAAATAACGAAGAATAAATCAATAAATAAGCAAATATTGGAAAGAAATAAGGCATAACTATAAGAAAATAAAAATAAATTACATGAAATAAAAAAAAACAAGATGGCAGACTGAATATGAATACAAATACGAAAAGCGAGAGGATGTAATATCGAGGAAATACGAAAAAAAAAATCAATCATAAAGATAATACCAAAAGAAGGAATTTGGTTAGCAGAACAAAAGAGAGACAGAAATCCAAAAGAAAGAAATAGATCAAGGAAGAGGAAGCGACAAAGGGAAATAAATCAAAGTGAATCGTCAAAGAAAGTTTCAAGAAGCCTGCGTTTATTCAAGTTGGTTTTGTAGCTGCCTTTTGTGAGGTTAATCCATTGTTTTTTTTATTGTATTTGGAGTGGGAAAAGGGGCGTCAGGTTAGTGCCAGCGTAACTCAGGCATCATCGGAACGTGCGTCTGTCGGTTTTATACGACCCTATATCTATCTCTTTAATAACACGTTTGTTTACACTTGACATTTTTCGATAAATAGCTACAAAACCATTTATATATATATATATATATATATATATATATATATATATATATATATATATATATATCAACCACTTTTGTTTCTATCCTAAATGATCTTATTTTATCCCGTGCTATTTTATTTTATTTTATCTATCTATCTATCTATCTATCTATCTATCTATCTATCTATCTATCTATCTATCTATCTTTTTTTTATTATTTCTCTCTCCTTTTACTTTATTTTATTTTATTTTATATAAATATTTTGTTATTATTTTTGACATAATCATTTTTTGTATTTTGATTCTTAACGGTCCCAACCACGTGACTTTCCAAATTTAAATTTTAAATTTATTTTCTTTTTTCTCCATTTCATTCTTTCAAATATGATCTAAGGTTAAGATCTGATTTTAACTCTGTCTTATGAGATCTCAGTTTATAACAGCTGTTGATCGATAACATCGACATGCCAGTGTTGCAGATTGTGTACATGTCGGTGTGAATAACATTAATCATATATAAATATATATATATCATGAAGTAAATTTAGATAAATAAAATTAGAACATTATTTATATAAGTTCCAAGAATTCAAAGACAACGAATATTTGGTGTACGATCGTACTAACACGATTTGGAATATTTTATTTTGTATTACTTTCTAAGCATTCAGCTATTGCCTCGAATATGTGCGCGTTCGTTTTATTTACATGATGAGAGTAGAGCGTGGTGTCATCAGAAAATGTACCCATCTATAACACAATGTAATCAGGGAGATCGTCTATGAAAATCAAGAACAATAAAGGTCCAAAGATCGATCCCTGTGGGGCACCTGCATTTATATCTGCATCTTTCTTTCAGATAGGAAGGTAATAATTATATTAAATATTCGTCCAGTCATGTAATATGAATTCATTTTCATGAGAAAACTTTTATGCGTCATCTTGTGAAATACTTTATATATACTATACTTGCTACCATACTTGCTACACCTTCTTGTCCAGTGTATGTGATATGCATTCAGAAATGACCGTAAAGATATCCGCAGTAGACCGTGCTTGTCTAAATCCATACTAATGGCCACAAAGAAGTTTAGCATGGATGACGTGACGGACTATCGCTAGATTGATTGAGAATTTAAAGATTTGAGCGAAGATCGGAAGTAATTGGGCGATACTTCTGTGGGTCAGTTCTATCTCCAGAATTACTGAAGACTGGTACCACAGAGGCAATACTCAAGCTATCAGGGAAGCAATATTCGGCAAGTTATTTATTGTAGAGTTTGAAGAGGGCAGGAGCCAGTTCAGCAGAGTATTACTTTTTTTACTATTACTGGTATGAGTTCAGGCTCACATGATTTGGATGTGTCAAGGTTTTTATGGTGTCCCGTTTCTTATTTTCTGTTGGTTTATTATACACCCCCATATATATATATATATATATATATATATATATATATATATATATATATATATATATATATATATATATATAAGGTATTTATTATGTAATTATTTTTATTGGTGACTGTAGCGTTCGTTGTTTTTTTGCTTACTACTATTTCGATTGTGTCACTTCCTAAGTGATTAAGATGCATAACATTGCATTATTATTAACCAATAACTTTATAGGACGAATGTTTCGTTAATATATATATATATATATATGACGTCGAGGCATTCTACTTCTATTAAGGAAAGGAATGATGCATTATAAGCAAGTGACGTCATGCTGTGTTAATACTACCAATTACAGTGCTCTACTTTCAAGGAGCGACAAATAATAATAAATATTTGTTATTGTTTATTATCTATGTACGTATACGTTTCGTCCTTTTTCAATCGGGACTCATCAGCATAGAGATATGACTATTCACTACCGGTCATGCGATTCGAAACCCCGGACCTCAAGTATTTTTCAACTCCAGTCCGACGTCGCTAATCGCTGGGCCAATTGTAAACAGCGAATAAACTATGATAATTTTAACACTTTTTATATAAATATTTGTTATTGTTTATTATCTATGTACGTATACGTTTCGTCCTTTTTCAATCGGGACTCATCAGCATAGAGATATGACTATTCACTACCGGTCATGCGATTCGAAACCCCGGACCTCAAGTATTTTCAACTCCAGTCCGACGTCGCTAATCGCTGGGCCAATTGTAAACAGCGAATAAACTATGATAATTTTAACACTTTAACGGCGGCTTTGACGTCGAGGCATTCTACTTCTATTAAGGGAAGGAATGATGCATTATAAGCAAGTGACGTCATGCTGTGTTAATACTACCAATTACAGTGCTCTACTTTCAAGGAGCGACAAATAATAATAAATATTTGTTATTGTTTATTATCTATGTACGTATACGTTTCGTCCTTTTTCAATCGGGACTCATCAGCATAGAGATATGACTATTCACTACCGGTCATGCGATTCGAAACCCCGGACCTCAAGTATTTTTCAACTCCAGTCCGACGTCGCTAATCGCTGGGCCAATTGTAAACAGCGAATAAACTATGATAATTTTAACACTTTAACGGCGGCTATATATATATATATATTTTTATTAATTTATACGTACATAAAAGTAATCCATGGACACATGTTTCTGGCTCGCAACGGTCATCAGCATGATTAACTTAGACAAAGGTCGAACCTCTTATATTGATGTCTATAGTCCAGCGTCTTACCATGGGACTACAACGCCTTTTCTATAATTATGTACGATTTTTATCACCTAAAAATTTAATGTTTTTTTATGTAATGATTTTTATGGGTGATTGCAGCGTTTGTTGCTTTTTGCTTACTACTATTTCGATTGTTTCACATCTTAAGTGATTACGTTTATGACACAAAGTCAGTTTAATGTAGGTACCTAACGCCTTCGACTATCACTGATATTTTCAAATCCTCTTGTCTCATCAGGAATGACATATCATTTGAAGGCGCCCAGAATAGACGAATAATTTAAATGAAATATTTGAAAAAGTCTTAAAAAAACTTGATCAAGAGCCGAAAATTCGACAGAGTGCACAATTGCGAAAGCGAGAACTGAAAATTACACACACGCATATATATATATATATATATATATGTATATATATATATATATATATATATATATATATATATATATATATACACGAGTCCTGTCTAAAATGTATCTGACCGTTATTCATCCCGTGCGATAGGGCAGCGCCACTCTACACAGTGAAAGAAGACACCTTCCTGCGCATGTTTGAATTTTATCATCGCCTTCCTGAACGTTAGTGGCTACCTCTCGGTCGCTGAGTGAGGTGCTACACAACGTGTTCGTCAGATAACAGATTCTTTCAAGATGACTGAACGTTTTGAGCAAATGTACTGCATCAAAAGCTTGGTGATTCTCAAAGCAAAATAAATCGTAAGATTCAGCAGGTATTTGGAGAAGAGACGGTGGCTGTGACAACAACGAAGGAGTGGTTCAACCGATTCAAAAATGGCCGCACATAAACGAAGAGTGAGCAGCGTTCTGCAGGCCCTAAACTGTTCGGAGTGCAGCTGTTGTTGTTCAAAATACGGGAGATCGCCCAAGAGGTCGTAGTTTGTAAAAATTCCGCACATACAATTGTGCGTGAACTTTTGAACATGCACAGAGTGGCTAAGAAATTATGCCCAAGTTGTTGTTCGCAGGAACAAAAGGACCTCCGTTTTCAAGTTGCACATGACTTTTTGGAAACCGCCATAATTCTCCTGGGTTTCTGAACGCCGTGATAACTAGAGATGAGTGATGGGTGTACGGGTGCGACCAAGAAACAAAAAGACAGTCGTCGCAATGGAAGAATCCCGAGTATCCAAGGCCAAAAATACGGGACAGGTGCGTAGCTAAATCACGGTCGAATTCTTTGATATCCGTGCAATTGTGCATCACGAATACGCACCGGAGAGACAAACAGTGACAAATGGGTACTATCAATATGTACTCCGGGGTTTCCATGACGCAGTTCGTCGCGAAAGACCAGACATGTCAACGGCGAAAAACTAGCAACTGCATCACGACAACGCCCCTCAGACATTCATCTCAATTGATTGAACATTTATTGGGTAAACATGGAATTCCAGTCGTTCGCCAACCTCTCTACTCTTCAGACGTAGCTCTTTGCGACTTCTGGTTGTTCCGAAATTGAAGACACCACTGAAAGGTTGCCGTTTCGAGACTAGAAAAGAGATACTCTGGAACGCAACGGCGGAGATGAATACCATTCTAAAAGAAGACTTTTAGAGGTGTTTCAGGCAGTAGATGGATCGATGGGCTAAGTGTGTGCAAGCACAAGAGGCCTAGTTTGAAGGGGGTTAGGGTCCATACCTCGTCAGGTATTTAAAATATTTTTCTGGACTAAGGTCGGATAACTTTTAGACATACCTCGTATATATATATATATATATATATGTATTTATATATATATATATATATGTGTGTGTGTGTGTCTGTGTGTGTGTATTTATATAATTATCTGAGCATAAGAGTAACCGTTGGTTTCACTCAGTGAGTTGATGATTCCTGCGATTATCAATCTCTCATTTCGTACTGTGTAATTTATATATATATATATATATATATATATATATATATATATATATATATATATATATATATATATATATATGTATATATATATATGTATATATATATATATATTTATATATATATATATATAATATTTATTATATAATAATAATATTAGCTCTCAAATATCGAGTAGTCTGATGAGAAAGATTAGAGGCAAGATTATTTTTCTTGGAAAGCAATCGTCATTGAAACTGAGTATATCATAACGATAAATACGACATACTTCTTTCTCATTTACGCAGTTGTATAATTGAGCGTGTCAGCCAACTCGCTGGATTTCGCAGGCTGTTGTTGCACGACCGGCCCGTCAGCTGTATATAGCCAAACTAATGAGGCTGTTATCTCATCTCATCTCATCTCAACATATATAAGGCAAAAATCTGTGATATGTATGTAACGCTAAGGCTTTTAAAATACTAAACAAACACCTCCGAATTAGGTATTATTTTAACCGGCATAACCGCGAGAAAATAATATCGAAAAATTAAAAAAAAAGATTAATTTTTAAGGGGTCAAATAGCCATTTTTCGTTTAATGTGATCACGATTTTTAATGTTATCTTGTGCACATGACGTCACATAGATAGGTACATGACGTCATAGTGATAGGTTCGGATATTATTTTATGCTATCGTCACGTTATTATTGTTTTTTTTGCATTTTTCTTCAGACTATTGCCCTGATAAAAGGGAGGGGAATAAGCGAGAGTTATTTTAGTATAGCTCTGGAGGCCTCCTTGTATTTTGCGATTGAAAATGAGGAAAAAGATCATGAGAGGATTGAAAATGATGAAGAATACTATGAGAGGATTGAAAATGATGAAGAATACCATGAGGGGATTGAAAATGATGAAGAATACCATAAAAGGATTGAAAATAATGAAGAATATCATGAGAGGATTGAAAATGATGAAGAACATCATGAGGGGGTTGAAAATGATGAAGAATACAATGAGAGGATTAAAAATGTTGAAGAATACCATGAGAGGATTGAAAATGATGAAGAATATCATGAGAGGATTGAAAATGATGAAGAACATCATGAGGGGGTTTAAAATGATGAAGAATACAATGAGAGGATTGATAATGTTGAAGAATACCATGAGAGGATTGAAAATGATGTAGAATATAATGAGAGGATTGAAAATGCTGAAGAATACCATGAAGGGATTGAAAATGATGAAGAACATCATGAGAAGATTGAAAATGATGAAGAATATTATGAGAGGATTGAAAATTATAACGAATATCATGAGAGGATTGAAAATGCTGAAGAATACCATGAAAGGATTGAAAATGAGGTAGACTATCATGAGAGGATTGAAAATAATAGAGAACATCATGAGAGTATTGAAAATGATGAAGAATACTATGAGAGGATTGAAAATGATGAAGAATACCATAAAAGGATTGAAAATGATGAAGAATACCATGAGAGGATTGAAAATGATGAATAACACCATGAGACGATTGAAAATGATGAAGAATATCATGAGAGGATTGAAAATGATGAAGAATACCATGAGAGGATTGAAAGGTATGAAGAATACCATGAGAGGATTGAAAATGATGAAGAATATAATGAGAGGATTGAATATGATGAAGAATATAATGAGAGGATTGAAAATGATGAAGAATACCATGATGGGATTGAAAATGATGAAGAATATCATGAGTGGGTTGAAAATGCTGAACAATATGATGAGAGGATTGAAAATGTTGAAGAATATAATGAGGGGATTGAAAATGATGAAGACCCTCACGAGATTGAAAATGATAAAGAATACCATGAGGTGGTTGAAAATGATTAAGAATACAATGAGAGGATTGAAAGGTCTTAAGAATACCATGAGAGAATTGAATATGATGTAGAATATTATGAGAGGATTGAAAATGCTGAAGAATACTATGAGGGGATTTACAATGATGAAGAATATCATGAGAGGATTGAGAATGATGTAGAATACAATTGGAAGAATTTAAAATGATGACGAATATCATGAGAGGATTGAAAATGATGAAGAATACCATGATGGGATTGAAAATGATGAAAGAATATCATGAGCGAGTTGAAAATGATGAAGAATACGATGAGAGGATTGAAAATGCTGAAGAATATAATGAGAGGATTGAAAATGATGAAGAATATCATGAGAGGATTGAAAATGATGAAGAACATCATGAGGGGGTTGAAAATGATGAAGAATACAATGAGAGGATTGATATTGCTGAAGAATACCATGAGAGGATTGAAAATGATGTGGAATATAATGAGAGGATTGAAAATGCTGAAGAATACCATGATGGGATTGAAAATGATGAAGAACATCATGAGAGAATTGAAAATGATGAAGAATATTATGAGAGGATTGAAAATTATAACGAATATCATGAGAGGATTGAAAATGCTGAAGAATACCATGAGGGGATTGAAAATGATGAAGACCATCATGAGAGGATTGAAAATGATGAAGAACATCATGAGAGGATTGAAAATTATGAAGAATATCATGAGAGGATTGAAAATGATGAAGAATACTATGAGAGGATTGAAAATGATGAAGAACATCATGAGAGGATTGAAAATTATGAAAAATATTATGAGGGGATTGAAAATGATGAAGAATACCATGAGAGGATTGAAAATTACGAAGAACATCATGAAAGGAATAAAAAGGATGAAGAATAAAATGAGGGGATTGAAATTGATTAAGAATACTATGAGAGGATTGAAAATGATGAAGAATATTATGAGAGGATTGAAAATGATGAAGAATATCATGAGAGGATTGAAAATTATAAAGAATACCATGAGAGGATTGAAAATCATGAAGAACATCATGAGAGGATTGAAAATGATGAAGAACATCCTGAGGGGATTGAAAATGATGAAGAATATCATGGGGGATTGAAAATGATGAAGAATATCACGAGCGGATTGAAAATGATGAAGAACATCATGAGAGGATTAAAAATGATGAAGAACATCATGAAGGGATTGAAAATGATGAAGAATACCATGAGAGGATTGAAAATGATGAATAACACCATGAGACGATTGAAAATGATGAAGAATATCATGAGAGGATTAAAAATGATGAAGACTACCATGAGAGGATTGAAAATTATGAAGAATACCATGAGAAGATTGAAAATGATGAAGAATATCATGAGAGGATTGAAAATGATGAAGAATCTCATGAGAGGATTGAAAATGATGAAGAATACCATGAGAGGATTGAAAATTATAAAGAATTTTATGAGGAGATTAAAAATCATGAAGAATATCATGAGAGGATTGAAATGATGAAGACTATCATCAAAGGATTGAAAATGATGAGGAACGCCATGAGGGGATTAAAAATGATGAAGAACATCATGAGGGGATTTAAAATGATGAAAAATATTTTGAGGGATTGAAAATTATGAAGAATATCATGAGGGGATTGAAAATGATGAAGAATATCATGAGAGATTGAAAATGATGAAGAACATCATGAAGGGATTGAAAATGATGAACATAATGAGGGGATTGAAAATGATGAAGAACATCATGAGGGGATTGAAAATGATAAAAAATATTATGAGGGTATTGAAAATGATGAAGAATACCATAAGGAGATTGAAAATGATGAATAACATCATGAAGGGATTGAAAATGATGAAGAATACCATGAGGGGATTGAAAATGATGAATAACATCATGAAGGGATTGAAAATGATGAAGAATACCATGAGGGGATTGAAAATAATGAAGAACATCATGAAGGGATTGAAAATGATTAAGAACATCATGAGAGGATTGAAACTGATGAAGATCATCATGTGGGGATTGAAAATGATGAAGAAAATCATGAGGGGATTGAAAATGATTAAGAATATCTATGATACATGATACATATGTATGATACATATACATGATACATATCTCGATACATGATACAAAAATATGATACATGATACATGATACATATCCATGATACATATCCATGATACATGATACATATTCATGATACATATCCATGATATATGATACATATCCATGATACATGATACGTATCCATTGTACATGATACATATCCATGATACATATTCACGACACCTATCCATGATACATATCCATGATACATATACATGATACATGATACATATCCATAATAAATATCAATGACAAATGATACATATCCATGATACATATCCGTGATACATGATACATATCGATGATATATATACATGATAAATATCTCTGATACATGTTACATATCTACGATACATGATACATATCATTGATACATATCCATGATACATATATATGATACATTATACATATCCATGATACATGATACATATCCATGATACATATCATGATACATGATACATATCCATGATACCTACCATGGTATATGATATATATCAATGATACATATACATATCAGTAATACATAGTACATATCAATGATACATATCCATGATACATATCCAAGATACATGATACATATCCATGATACATATTCATGATACATATCTATGATACATGATACATGATAATATCTATGGTACATAACACATATCTATGATACATTAATATATATGATACATGATACATATCCATGATACATATCAATGATCCATGATACATGATACATATCTATGATACATGATACATGATACATATTAATGATACATGCTACATATCTATGATACATGATACATTTATGTGATATATGTTATATGATACATATATGATACATGATACATATAAATGATACATATCCATGATACATATCCATGATACATATACAAGATACATATCCATGATACATATCCATGATACATATACATATCCATGATACATAAAACATTCTTATAAAACATGATACATATGTATGATACATGATACATATACATGATACATATCCATGAAACATATATATATATCCATGATACATGATACATACCCATGATACATATACATGATACATATCCATGATACATATCAAGGTCAGATGATACACATCCATGATATATATCTATGATACATACTCATGATACATATACTTACCCATTATACATATACATGATACATATACATGATACATGATTCATATCTATGATATATAACACATATCTATGATACAGTATACATGATACATACCTGTGATACATGATACATATCTATGATACATATCCATGATACATGATACATATCAATGATACATATCCATGATACATGATACATATCCATGATACATGTCCATGATACATATCCATGATACATGATACATGTACATGATACATATCCATGATACATATACATGATACATATACATGATACATATCCATGATACATATCAATGATCCATTATGCATATCCATGATACATGATACATATTCATGATACATGATAAATATCCATGATACATATCCATGATACATATCCATGATACATGATACATATCCATATTACATGATAAATATCTATGATACATGTCCATGATACATGATACATATACATATCCATGATACATATCTATGATACATGATACATGATACATATCCATGATACATGATACATATCCATGATACATACACATTATACATGATACATATACATTATACACATACATATAAATGATACATATCCATAATACATATCCATGATACATGATACATATCCATGATACATGCTCATGATACATGATACATATCCATGATACATATCCATGATACATGATACATATCCATGATATATGTCCATGATATATGATACATATCCATGATACATTTCAATCATATATGATACATATCCATGATACATAATACATATCCATGATACATGATACATATACATATCCACGATACATGATATAGATATACCTATACATGATACATATCCATGATACATATTGGTTTACATGATACATACACATATACATGATACATATACATGATACATATACATGATACACAATATACATATACATGATACATATACATGATACATGATACATATCCATGATACATATCCATGATACATATCGATGATACATCATACATATCCAAGATACATGATACATATACAAGATACATATCCATGATACATATCCATGATACATATACATATCCATGATACATGATACATGATACATATCTATGATACATAACACATTCTTATCATACATGATACATATGTATGATACATGATACATATACATGATACATATCCATGAAACATATATATATATATTCATGATACATGATACATACCCATGATACATATACATGATACATATCCATGATACATATCAAGGTCAGATGATACACATCCATGATATATATCTATGATACATACCCATGATACATATACTTACCCATTATACATATACATGATACATATACATGATACATATATATGATACAGTATACATGATACATACCTGTGATACATGATACATATCTATGATACATATCCATGATACATGTATACATATCCATGATACATATCCATGATACATGATAAATATCCATGATACATGTCCATGATACATATCCATGATACATGATACATATACATGATACATATCCATGATACATATCCATGATACATATCCATGATACATATCAATGATCCATTATGCATATCCATGATACATGATACATATTTATGATACATGATAAATATCCATGATACATATCCATGATACATATCCATGATACATGATACATATCCATAATACATGATAAATATCTATGATACATGTCCATGATACATGATACATATACATATCCATGATACATATCTATGATACATGATACATGATACATATCCATGATACATGATACATATCCATGATACATACACATGATACATGATACATATACATTATACACATACATATAAATGATACATATCCATAATACATATCCATGATACATGATACATATCCATGATACATGCCCATGATACATGATACATATCCATGATACATATCCATGATACATGATACATATCCATGATACATATCCATGATACATGATACATATCCATGATACATGATACATGATACATATCCATGATACATGATACATATACATATCCACGATACATGATATAGATATACCTATACATGATACATATCCATGATACATATACGTTTACATGATACATACACATGATACATATACTTATACATGATACATATACATGATACATATACATGATACACGATATATATACGTGATACATATACATGATACATATACATGATACATGATACATATCCATGATACATATCCATTTTTCAACGTTAATCAATAGTAATTTGGAAATTATCCAATGCATTTATGTAATAACTTTATAAAAATGCTGACTCACTAAACATGCTCCATAATCCCTTGCCGAATGTACCCGTCTTGCCCTAAATTGTTTCCGGTTGTATCAGGTCATCCCATAACTTATGTAGCAGTGAAATGGGGCGACCAGGAAAGAGAAAAGTAGAAAGATAAAGAGACGGCTATTGAGAGAGGGACAGAAATAGAAGTTTTAATATAATGTTACACACGCAATTTTTCTTCAATTATATGTTTTTATGACCCCGAGCAACGCCGGGTAGCCCCGCTAGTTATATATATATTGTTCATATCCACAGACGTGCATGTTACCTCTGATAGCCGAATGGATGCGAGAGTCGGTTCCTTACTATACTGTCCAGATTCGATTTATGGCTTTGGGCACACTCCAGTTGAACCACACTGCAATATTCAAATAAATAAATTAATAAATAAATAATTCAATAAATAAATACTGCACAAATTTAAAAAAGGCAGCACTAGCTAGAAACAAACTATAGTATATATTCGATAACTGTGCTTCATCTTTTCTGTCCTCGGTTAGTGAAGTAGAAATACTTCGAAACTTAGACAATTTTTATTTTCGTCACAATGCAGACTCTTTCTTTTTAGGAGAGTTGGGCATTCCTTACTGTTAGGTACAATAATGAGACATTCAAAATGGACATATTAAAGGGAGATAACTTGTCAGAGTTACTTCCCTTGTGTTCAAATGCAGAGTAACTCTCCTTTGGCTTCCAACAGAGACGGCTATTTTAGAAAGACGTTATCGTATCAAGCTCCAACATAAATGCACACATTAATTAGTGAATCATATTCATTCAATTGTAAAAAAAGTAAATAGAAACGTTATTCTTAACCATACTGAGTTATATCATTCACATTTATTCTCATATAAACTTACATTAACATATTTAAATTTACACCCCATTTACATTAACAACCGACGTTGTGTCTAACTCTGCTCTTGTAGCGCGCAAATGGTGGGCACGATTATAACACTTTACTGTCACAACACTTGATTAATAATCTACACCTTGTTTACATCTAAATATAATGAGCCCTTTTAGTGCGAACGACATTGCCTACGACTTGGAGTTCATTACTGAGAATGACCGTTGCGGGCGCCACCTTTTTCCTTACTATAGTCATGTTAATAATGAGCGATATAGATGAGAAATGATGGGACCTCTTTAGAAAATGAAGCCAATACTATCGTCGAGAAAAAAATGGCTGATGTTTTCGTGACAAACACACACCAACTAGTACGCCATGACGCGGACGTGGGGACATTTTCTTTCATTTGTTCACAAAGGGGTTGCGTCAATAATGGAGCGGGACCTGTCAGCGAAAGCCATTAAATGTCAAAATATATTTTTTTTTACTTGATAACAACAACGCATATTTTCTAGAAGCATCCGTTCAATATGCGTGTAGAACGATGAAAATGGTATTTCAAAGTTACGCGTGACAGACAAACGAAAATGTTATTTCAAACTTACGTGTGACAGACCAATGAAAATTATATTTAAAACTTACGCAAATTTGGCGTAGGGATTGTTAACATTAAAAAAACTTGACTTTAATAAACTGTGTGTAGAGATTGTTAACATTGAACATTCTTATTTCAATAAATTTTGCATAGAGATTGTTAACATTAAAAATTCTTACTTCAATTCTATTTAAAACTTACGCATGAGATAGCAAAGAAAATGCTATTTTAAACTTACGCGTGGCAAACATAAGAACATTATATTTCAAACAGACGTGTGAAATACCAATGGAAATTGTATTTTAAATCTACGTGTGACATACAAACGAACACTTTATTTACAACTTAAGCGTGGCAGAAAAAACGAACATGCTATTTCAAACTTACGCGTGACATATAAACGAAATTGCTATTTCAAACTGAAGCTTGACAGACCACCGATAATGATATTTCAAAATTACGCGTGACAGACGAGCGAATAGGTTATTTACAACTTACACGTGACGAACCAACAACACTGATATTTGAAACTCACGCGTGACAGACAAACGTAAATTCTACTCCAAAAATAAGCGTGAGTGACTGACGAAGATTCTATTTCAAACTTTCGTGTGACAGACTAACGAACATCCAAATTATAATTGATGTGTGACCGACATACTACATTGCTGTTACAAACGTACGCGTGACAGACAAACGAACATTCTATTAAGAACTGACTACGAACATATTCTATTATAGAGATATTTGATGCATCAAAAAAAAAAGATGCGTCCTTTCAATCTGCCTGTTAAATTCACTTCCCACTAAAGCGTGACAGACCACCCGACCTCCCGACGAAGAAATCCTCTTCTAGAGATACGTGGAATGATGATAAAAAAGGGTGCATGCAAATGTAGCTGTCTTCTATATAAATATGTACTGGATAATACGTGATTCTTTCGACGTGTTGGATCGCGTATGCGTTTTCCTTTCTTCTTTTTTTTTAATCGCCTGTCAACGTGCTCTTGGCAGGAAGGAGGGCACGTGAGACAGGAACACGCATCGACAAACGTCAGTTACAAAAATTGCATCAATAGTACACGAACAGCAAACGGAAATATGAACAATGGTAAAAATAAATAAAAAAATCCGGTGTAATAATAAAAATCAATATATATATATATATATATATATATATATATATATATATATATATATATATATATATATATATGCATATATATATGATGGATGGACTCTCCCGTCGATTTCGACGTATGAGTGCCCCACCAGGGGCTGCCCACGTTGCGCAAGGGTTGCGCAATCTTCAATAACCGCTCTTTTGAGTCGGCATTGCTTGATTCCAATGGCAAGTATTAATACAAGACGACTGGAAACAATGCCGAGATAAGCAGAGAGCACATACAGCACCTGGTATTCCCAAATGGGCACCAATTTAGTACTGGCCAGGCTCAACGCCTCTTAACTTCGGTGATCTAACGGGAACCGGTGTGTCAACGTGATTGTGCCGTGAATATATATATATATATATATATATATATATATATATATATATATATATACTGTGTGTGCATATTGGTAACAGTTTTTTATTGAAGCAATCATTGTAAAAATAACATAATTCCTCTACTTAATTATACCTTTTTTTAAATTTTACATATGATCTTTTTTGTATTTCAAATAAAAAAAAAAATAATATAGGTTCTATATGTATCACGAACGTCTTCGAGTCTACGTCGAATTATCCCAAGCTGAACCAAGCAAAGGAACAACAAAGCTGAAGACAAGAAGAGAATTTCAAAAGATAGTCGAGAAGCGTGAATTGTATAAGAAGCCAACAGAACGTCATCACACTGTTTTGGTAAAAAAACGTTAGCAATTAAATTCATTGACGCCAGAATTAGCATCACATGTTAAACTTGTATTACGTTAAGCATTTTAAAATGATGTTACTGGTTTCATACGTAATGTTATTTATTGTAGGTAGTTGTATTTCAATGAGGATAGGTTCGAGTGTTTTAATTTTTTAATTGATGTCGGAATGTTATATTTTAATTAACAAGACGTATTACATATTTTCCATCCAAGTTTATTTAAAAATAAATAATTAAGGTGTATGATGATATCAGCTGAGAAGTAACTGCAAAATAAAAGGTTAACTACACGATGGCATAACATATGGAAACTTTAGGAGAACGCTTTATCAACAAGGCATTTTGCTGTCATTTGAACTTACTTAAATAAATTTGGCGTAGGGATTGTTAACATTAAACAAACTTGACTTTAATAAATTGTGCGTAGAGATTGTTACCATAAAACATTCTTACTTCAATAAATTTGTCATAGGGATTGTTAACATTAAACATTCTTACTTCAATAAATTTGGCATAGAGGTTGTTAACATTAAACATTCTTACTTCAATAAATTTGACATAGGGATTGTTAACATTAAACATTCTTACTTCAATAAATTTGACATAGGGATTGTTAACATTAAACATTCTTACTTCAATAAATTTGTCATAGGGATTGTTAACATTAAACATTCTTACTTCAATAAATTTGGCATAGAGATTGTTAACATTAAAAATTCTTACTTCAATAAATTTGGCGTAGTGATTGTTAACATTAAACTTCTTACTTCAATAGATTTGGCGTAGTGATTGTTAACATTAAACATTTTACTTCAATAAATTTGGCGTAGTGATTGTTAACATTAAACTTCTTACTTCAATAGATTTGGCGTAGTGATTGTTAACATTAAACATTTTACTTCAATAAATTTGGCGTAGTGATTGTTAACATTAAACTTCTTACTTCAATAGATTTGGCGTAGTGATTGTTAACATTAAACATTTTACTTCAATAAATTTGGCGTAGTGATTGTTAACATTAAAATTCTTACTTCAATAGATTTGACTGTTAACATTAAAAAAACTTGACTTTAATAAATTGTGCGTAGAGATTGTTAATATTAAACATTTTCATTTCCATTAATTTGGCATATACATTGTTAACATTAAAAATTCTTACTTCAATAAATTTGGCATAGAGATTGTTAACATTAAACATTCTTACTTCAATAAATTTGGCATAGGGATCGTTAACATTAAACATTTCTTACGTCAATAGTTTGGCGTAGGGATTGTTTACATTAAAAATTCTTACTTCAGTAAATTTTGCGTATGGATTGTTAACATTAAACATTCTTACTTCAATAAATTTTGCGTAGGGATTGTTAACATTAAAAAATCTTATTAAAATATTAGTATCATGTGAACATTTTAAAACTCATTTTCATCCATTTTTACTAAAAAAAGGTGTTTCTCTTCAAAGTAAAAGTACGTAAAAACATACTATCATTTGACGTGATAATTAATTGTTCGGTTAGCTAAAAATGAAACAATAAGATCTCTGAATATTTGTTTTTAATGTTATACTTCGTACTCTTAATTTTGACTAATGGTCTTCAAAACTGGTCAAGAACTTTTGACATCGATAAGGACATCGAATCGAATCTTCTGACGTGTGCTTAATTAGCTCTAAGATAAACCGTGTAACTGTGATGCCGCAATACACATGTACAAATACATACAATCTACTAAATATAGTGAGATATCTTTATCTTTATTAAGTAGTGTATGTTTATACATTTATATAATTGTATGTATATGTCTCGATGCGGAACTAGGTAAATCCCCAATATGTTTCTTGCCAATGGATATTCCATCGATATCATAAAAAAGCATTATTGCACGCAAAGTTGCTATATTTATTGGTGACAAATTTATTGGCCTCTCACGAAGTCCTATCTATTTGAAACTTCCATGGTTAGGTCACGACGACTTCGACATTATCAAAATAATTTATTCTTCTACTCAACGCTGTTTTCAATCAAGCATTCTGAGGATAGTCTACGCGACTCGACCCCTTTTCCTTTTTCCCGTAAGTGTGTTTTGCGGCCATTCAAAAGAATGATGTTGTTTATAGATTCCTATGTAAATATGGAGCTTACTGCATTGCTAATACATCTCCAAGGTTAGAAATGAGGATAGCCCAACATGTACAACGGGATATTCGTTTACACAAGTTTTCGAGATTATCCGGGCACTTTCAAGCTCATGAATCTGTCATCGGTAATCACCGATGTCTGTTGTATACAGTGATTGGTTGAATTAGCATATCAATATTATTGAGGCGTTAGTTATTAATAATTCTCGAGTTAGCCTGTGTAAACAAAATATTTTGTTGGAAATCTTTCACGATTCAAATCCCCCATAAGGTTAAAAGATTTACTCTATTTTTTCTCTCCCAATTGATTTGTCCAACTTAAACAATTTTCCCTCATTTCTCATTCGATTTCCTTAGTTTTAATTAATCATTCTGACGTTACTTCTTAGAGGTCAAGACGATGAGTCCTTAAGGAAATTTTTACAAATTTTAATGTTTTTCACCCGCCCCGATTCATTAATCAATAAATAATGTTTCCTCTGATATATATATATATATATATATATATATATATATATATTCAAAAATCTAATCGCCTCGCTTGGATTCTTGAATAAGGCCGGATTGTCGAGATAAATTATCGCACCAGTGATTATGTGATTCCTTGTTACTTTATTTTATTCTTGCTCTCATACTCGGAATTCCTTCTGGAATTTATTTAAATCTTACACACTACACACCCATACATGCATATATATATATATATATATATATATATATATATATATATATATATATATATATATATATATATATATATACACACATATATATATATATATATATATATATATATACACACATATATATATATATATATATTTATATATATATGCTTAACGATGTGTTTTCCTAACGATAGTTATTTTACGTTCTTTTTTATGTCAACCAGAATCGTGATGGGAATCTCGAAATGCTATTATGATTGCTGTTAAAACAAGGCCTGAGCTACTATTTTGACTCCCGAGTAATTCAGCATATCAATCGTGAATTTTAGTAGCCTTGATCGTGCTTGCTCTGATTTGATGGTTCATTTAATTTACTAATACAGTCGCTACTTTGCGCTCGTGAATCTTTTTCTTTTTTTTGTTGCTTTTGTATATCGAGGCAATGTAAATTTATCCTGCAAGCTGGTTTTAATAACTACTGAAGTTTATGACGTTTTCCGTAGAATTTGGCCTTTTGGCTAATATCACTGCGTAGTATCTGTTCCGATAGATACTGCACTCTATAGACCGGTGTAGTCTTGACCTCTGGGGCTTGATTCCGCCGGTCTGTCGGGTTGTCCTGTGCAGTTCTATGAGGTCCACCCTCCCAGGCCTCGCGTCCCCTCTTTGGGGTGGAGTAAGTTTATCGCTTACTGCATGAGGCGCACCTACTGGGGAATGCCGACGGGGCTGCCCAGGTATTTTTTGTAGGCCAGAGTGCTCACCTTCTCGGGCGCTGGCTTTTCAAATCCCACTTCCCCGACCTTGTGTCACATCTTACCGCTGTGGGAGGAAGATAAATAGCATTACGCTTTTTTTACGAGTCGAGCCAATAATCAATATGCCAATAATCATATATCGAATGCTCTGATCGATCGTGCCATTTCGTAAGTTCGATACAGTGGGTGATGTAAAATACTTATCAGTCATAGGCAACATTAGCACATCTAGGGTTTCTTTATCCAGGATTCAATATTGAAGATATTTATTTTTTCCGTATTTGTGACGAATATTAAGGTTTTAAATTATATATTTTGTATGTTGTGTATTGTATTTTAAATAGATCAACATTTATTTATTTAGTATGGGAAACTTGTTAATAACCAAAAGAAAATTTAAGTAATGACTGTAAAATTCAATGTTGAGGAGTGTTCCAATTAAAAGAGTTGTTTAACATGTAAGCTAGAATTAGAAACATGTGTTCATTTAAGCTGTCGCTGTATGTGTTTTCTTGTGCATGATTAGGATATACTTGAAGGTGCGTGTAGAAAGTGTGTGTATGAACTGTGTACATAGGTTCGTTGTGCAATGTGTATATGTTGACGATGTGTTTAGCAGTTCGTGAAAGTTTCTCGTTGTGTTTGTCGAGGGCCTTTCGGCCAGGGGCGACGTTAGCTTTCACAAGTGTAAGTTATGGAATACATAACAAGTAGTGTATTTACCTGCTCGCCAGGAGGTTATACACAAGATCAGGTGTGGGATTTTACGAAAGTGTTTCTGTTGAACGAACTTGATTCGAACACCGCCCACCCAGGTTCTCAGTCGGTGTTTTTAACTACTTAGCCACCGAGCCAAAAAGAAAGCAAGAACACTGTGTTTTGGGTTTTATAGTACGTGCTGGCGTTTGAAGTGAATATGATCGCTTCTTTGATTGGCTGAAAGCAACTGCTGATTATATATTTCGTCCAATTGGGAGTCGATTTGTTAAAATAACATGCATTGCCGCTGCTGCTTCTAAGATAAGAAATCATATTCCCGGAGTTTATGATGTAATTAGCGGCTCTGTACGAAATATATTTCTGGATTAATATAAATGTCAGTCGTAAATAGTCAGCTTATTTGTGTTCATGCATTAAATATAAGCCAGTTTCTAGTCAAACATACGAAGAAAACTAAGAAGGGGGTCATATAAATTACTGCAATAAGAATATAGTTATAATCAAATGGGCACACACAACTAGATCTTAATACAGACATTATAACAAGCAGTTACATTATTATTACCAATTATTTTCTCTATTGTTAAATATAATTCTATTTTGTAAGATTAAACTCAATAATTACATCGAATAATTTAATATGGCTGTGCTAATAGAATTCACCCAGCCTTGAGGTACTGACGACTGTATACACAGTTCTGATGGGTCGACAGATACAGCCACACTAACACCGGCTTACAATTCATTGAAAAACGCTAGTAATTTTTACATGTAAAAATAAGAAAAGAAAAAAAAACAAGGCTACTCGCACATGCGTAGTAACTCAATGAGGACGCCATTGTTTTCAGCGGCCATTTGCAAAAAACACGAATAGACGGTGCTATAGAAACGAGCAGCCCTTCAGAGAGGCACACAGCGTAACGAAAAAGCTAACTCAACCATTACAATACAGTGCATATTCAACGAGAAACAAAAGAAAAGAAAAAAATAAATCGACGGACTGAATGTCCACAAGCTAAATGATGCTTTCCACCACGCCTACTGATAAACGAACCCATGGCGGTCGTAAATATGTGTATAGTCATATTTCTGAAGCATCGGATCTACTTAGGTTTAGTACGTAAGGGATGATAATTTATAGGGACCTATTGTTAGAGGATTGGATCCTAATTCTCGAGAGGTTATCTGACACTGTGTACTGTGGAACGACGTTCAGACCCCTCGTAAGGGGGGGGGGGGGTATGCGTGCCCTTCTACACGTCTGTCCACATTTATTGACACATTAAAACTACGGAGACTCGTAGGTGATAATGGATACAGAGAAGAGCTTATTCAAATACATAATCTGATTGAGTAAAAGATATGTTATTATGTTTCTCTTATTCGTAATCGTTTGTACGACATTTTTTTTTTCCGAAATTTACACTTACTAAATACAATTATGTTTTGCTTCATCTATATTAACAGTCGGACATATTTGTATGCCTGTATATTGGAAACTTATAGACTGCAATACTTCCAATAAATTTTTGACAATAGAAAATGAGCTACCAGAATAGAGACAGGAGTTTATGAAATCACGAAGGCCACGACAAGCCATATTTATTCTTACTTGAGCAAAAGGTGCCACCCTGGTGTAGAACTTGTCAATCCAATGCACAATGAAAACGCGTTCATTTTAGAAGGTGTCGATTTTGCTATCATGCGTCAAAATATTACAATGTTGTTAACATGAAGGAATTATTTAATGACCTAATAGTAGAAATGATGATGTCCTTTTTGAAGACGGTTGGTTAATACCCCAAAATCTATAAGTCCGATACACCAAACAACCTTATGGATGACATAAGACAAATTACACAGTCATCAATTGCACACTGTTTACTGACAAAATAAACACATATAAAATAAAATGTATCTGCAGATGATCTATGTTGAAGGCTAAAGCTTCCCCTATTAACTTGCCTCCCCTCGAGGGCAGAGTTAGACACTAGGTTGGGTTTAATGTGGAGAAAGCCAACCTCTCGAAAGAATTGGTATTCTGGATTACAAAAAAAATTAATACTTGTCTCAGTCAAGAAGGATTTCTCCTTCAATGACGAAGGACATACACAATAAAGAGTAGTATCAGAATAGATACTACATTTAGCTCCTCGCCAAAAGGTCAAGGAAGATTGAATCTGTTAAATGTTTACAAATATTATGAACCTGAAGCATAGAATTCTTTTACTAAAATTAATGGTGTCGGCAGTTAAAAACCCAAAAGGGTTGATAAGCCGTAAACCAAAAAAGCTTCCTTGTGAATGTGTTGTTCTGATAGCATGAATTATTTTACTAAGATTATTTAAAAGTTCAAAGAAACTGATACGGCAATTTTTCACTGACTTTGTCTAGGTAGATTTCTCCTTGACTGACAGCTGGTAGAAAATATGATTTGTTCTTATAAATAATACACATATTATTAATAATATTACTACAAATATTATAAACCCGAAATATACGCTGTTGATTTATTGGTCAGAATGTAAATACATTTTGAGAGGAATCACTCTGCGCGTGCAACATACGTCGTTAGGGATCAATGTGATGCTACAACAATACTGCTATCACTACACAATGTAGGGTCGGGAAAACATATGCTCATGTCCTACTTTCCGCAGTGCCGAACGGATATGGAGTTTCAAAAAAAGTGAACGAATCCTCTCAGTTCACTGACCAAAGAGGATTACTATTCTGACTTCTTCGCCACGTCGCATTTCTGACTTCCTGTCCGTGACGTGAATTTTCAGGCGTATTCATTACCTCTTACTAGAGTTATCTGCTTGCTTAAACTAACTTTTCCATTTTAACCTTACTTTTACACAGTAAACATCTTATGGAGGGGTCCCGCCACTCAGGAAAAGCAGTAAATCAGTGTGGGGCCAAAACTGCGAAGTGTTTTCTTCCCAATGATGGTGCGGTGCTGGATCCGGTAGCGGAGCAGTTGGCTACGAAGAAAAAAAAATCAAGCGATATTCAAATCCTTAGTAAATAATGAATTATGTTATATGTACAGCCTTTCTACTTGAGTCTACACAATTGTGTGATTATGGATTTTGTAATGATTAAAATTATTCGATTGAACGTAAAATGATGTAAATATTTATTTTTTTTTAACTTTTTGTTCTCTGCTCAACTGATTCACTGAGAAAAAAAATCGTGGAGACTCGGTGGCGTATAATTCAATTATGACTGATGAGAAAAAATAAATTTTACCAATTCAAATCGATTTGAGTAAACACAATGCAAGAGAGTGAAACATTTCGGCGTCATCTTTACGGGCGGAGCAGCAATATTTTTTTTTTCTTAAGAGGAGAGAGAACGCTGAAGCGTAACTCTCTAAAATCAACATCATACATACGGACTTATATACTTATACAGTTACATTGAAAGAAGAAGTAAAGAAAATCAATTTAGAATTCGCTCAACTGCGACGACTATTATATAGAGCGATTGCAATCGATATACACACTCGTGTGATAATATAAATTGTACTTAGGAAAAAGCGGCCTTGCGATTTAATGTAGTGTAGATAATTTTGATCATATATAAGAAGGACAATAGGTGCATTACAGAGAAAGACATACAGCAGGCAATTGCTCATTTTGACATAGAGATTCAGGCACGCATATACGCAGTAATTCATATATATATATATATATATATATATATATATATGTTTCGTTACACAATAGCGCCAGCTTCTGTGTATTTATTTTTTGATTCGTTTTTTTCGATTCGTCGCACGACCGATTTAGTATCGTAGTCCATGTTGTATAAAAAATCGCCATATTTCCGCGAACGTTTTCGACCGACGTCGGTCATATTCAGGCGGATGAATGAGTATGCAAAATAAAAGATTGGTGAATTTATTTAAGAAGACGCGTTTAAAAAACATTTCAACCCCGCTTCAACGACACTTCAACATACCTTTGCCCCCCGCCCCTTATAACGAGCATGGTTGATACTACGTCTATTTACTTGAATAAACAACACTTCCATTATGGGGATATGAATACTGCAATATAAGATCCCAAGAACATACATTTATACAACATGGACAACAATACCAAATCAGTCGTGCGACGAATCGAAAAAAATGAATCAAAAAATAAATAAGCAGAAGCTGGCGCTATTGTTTAACCAAACACGCATAAGAGTAGGAATGCTGCCTAATTACACAAATGTCAATATATATATATATATATATATATATATATATATATATATATATATATATATATATATATATATATATAGATAGATAGATATATAGTAAGCTGTGAAAATATATTCATGTCAATTAAGCCACACAGAGCCTCCCGCGTTTCATTCCCGGGGGGATCTTCAGGCTGAAATGAATGGGAGTTGTTTTTGCCGAGTCTTCGTATATACACGGCTAGCTAGTTAACCAATCAGATTCTTTGTTGTTCTATTAGCCAATCATTGGGCTTCCCACGAACAAAGGTCCTCCTAGTTTTACTTCTTATACCCTGTTCTATTGTTCTGTTGTCTATAGACTGGCCTTTATTCCGCTTCTTTGTTGCGTTAATATAATGGGTGCACTTATCTTAACACGTGGGGTCGTCTATTTCTATTTTAAGTTTTAGTTTTTAAATTGTCATGTTTTAGTTAAGTTTAGTATTCTTTACTTATTTGTAACAATTATATATATATATATATATATATATATATATATATATATATATATATATATATATAAATTATTCATTTAAAAACTATAAGTTACATATTTCAGAGATGTACCGCGGTTTCATCGAGATGGACTGACATTTTATCTATTAAAATGCCTTTATATATATATATATATATATATATATATATATATATATATATATATATATATATATATATATAGTCTCGGAAGTTTCTCGACCATTAAAACGAAAAAAAAACCCAAAAAAACTTAAGTCCCAAGTCGTTCAGTGGAAAATCACTTACATAAGTTAATTTAGTTTTTACAGTTATTATATTAGTTTGCTTCTAACATTATTTAAGGGATCATCAGTTGTTTACCATGAAAAACTGTTTCGGGAATTTAAAAACAAGACCGTATTTAATTTCATGGCTTCCCAGCAGAGTTGATCAGAACCCACTTCCCTTAAAAAGCAAACACATAAACGTTCCGTATACTAAATCTAAGTTTTGTTCCGTATAAATGTTTTGCTAACTTATATTAGTTGTTAAAAAAATATAAATAAATAAATATATATATATATATATATATATATATATATATATATATATATATATATATATAAATAAATACATAAAAAATAAAAATTCCTCCTTACTTGTGTTGTTCGTTTGTCTAATAAAATGTATCCGTTAATTACAAAACTATTGCTGTTTAGACGAATCCATTACACTACTTTTTAGGTAATTAATGTATTTTAATGTTAGTTTATATAAAAAAATTTAATAAATATCAACATATCAAAATATTTTTTTAAACACTTCTTTTTTTAATTTTTTAAATTATATATATATATACATATCTATACTTTTAGTCTCTTTCTTATAAATACTAAGATTCCTTGCCCACTCACAGCGTATATAAGCTTAACTGCCGATTTTTTCTCTTTATTCTACTTTTTTAACTCACATCGTTTCACATTGGCGTTCATAAGCTTACCATCTATTTTTGTATCTCTTTATTCTTCTTCTTCTTCTTCTTCTTCTTCAACTTCTTCTTCTTCTTCTTCTTTTTCTTTTACTCACAGCTTTTCCAATCGGCGTTATAAGCTAACTGTCGATTTATATATATATATATATATATATATATATATATATATGTATATATATATATATATATATATATATATATATATATATATATATACATATATATATATATATATATTCTTTTAAAAATATTTGTTTCATATTTAATATACATATATACATGAGTATATGAAAGGATAAAAATAATCCGACGGCATGAAATTAAAAATGGAAAAGCGGAAGACCTTTTCGCTCAACGTTTCGCCCAAATTTCACGTGGGCTTTGTCAAGAGCGGACGAAGAATACAAAATATCTCGTCTTTTGTCATTTTCGTATTCTTCGTCCGCTCTTGACAAAGCCCACGTGAAATTTGGGCGAAACGTTGAGCTAAAAGGTCTTCCGCTTTTCCATTTTTAATTTCATATATATATATATATATATATATATATATATATATATATATATATATATATATATATATATATATATATAAATATATATATATTTATTCTGATTTGTATATAATTTGGGGGCTTTATATTTGAGTGTGAAGCTGATGTTATCATGGTAGAGTATAGCTATGTAGCGGCTGGGTGCTGAAGATTGTATTATTATCAGTGAAAGGGTTACCTAAGGGATATCAAAATGGGTTAACTATAATTGTAATATTCATTCGTGTGGGATCTTTGCATTTAATTACTTCTGTTAGTTTTATCTAATAATGTTTTGTGATCTATCGTAGGGTCTGTGTGTACCGGCCTTCATCAGGTGTCCTGTATCGAACTCGGGAACCGTCTGTCTGGACTCTCGAACCCACTCACTTTATCATCACGGGGGTACCACGCTCGGATACCATTTTTGGCTCTGGGACGCACTCGTTAATTCTCCGTCGCTTTCAGTTCTGCAGCTGCTGCTGCTGCTGCTGCTGCTTATCGCTGTATTGCAGCAGTAGCAGCAGCAGAGCTGAAAACAACGGCCGAAACGTGGTGAGCATAGCAGCCAAGATGAGGCAGTCAGTCTGAACACTGAAATCCATAAAGAAAACACCTCATCTCAGAGATACAGACAATAACATAAACTCATGTGTTAATCGTTATTTTGGCGAGCTCTGTATAATTCTCAATGATCCGGTCAGTATTGATCACTGAATGGGAATGCTTTTTAGCCGTGATTAATTGATAGAATAACGCGTGTTTCAGTTTACTGATTTTCTTAATTAAGCAGAAGCCTCGCTTGTATTCTGAATTAATGTTGTTAATTAAACTATATGTTCTTTGTTGTCTACACGAAATAATATATACGCACAAAATGACAAACAGTTTTAGCTGCTTTTATGAGAGTAGTTTTATAAAAATAACTCCTTATTTCTGAAATTTTAAAATTAATTAATACATTGCATATAAATAATATATACAGTCAAGATGCTCGAATTGTTACTCAATGCACTCGGTTATTTGCGTCACTTTAGCATTTTTATTATAATACGTGCGTATGAAACCGACGCATCTTATATATAAAACAAATTCAGTCAAAATGGCTACATGTAAACGCATAAAAGTTTTATTTTTATTCGAAAATGAATATTTAATTTTGTTTCGCTGTAAATAGCTAGTGAATATAGGAGCATGTTTTTTTTTAAATATATAGCAAAATTATATTTTTTATTATAATACATGCGTATTAAACCGACGCATCTTATATATAAAGCAAATTCAGTCAAAATGGCTACATGTAAACGCATAAAAGTTTTATTTTTATTCGAAAATGAATATTTAATTTTGTTTCGCTATAAATAGCTAGCGAATATAAGAGCATGTTTTTTTTTTTAAATATATATCAAAATTATATTTTTTATTATAATACATGCGTATTAAACCGATGCATCTTATATATAAAGCAAATTCAGTCAAAATGGCTACATGTAAACGCATAAAAGTTTTATTTTTTATTCGAAAAGGAATATTTAATTTTGTTTCGCTATAAATAGCTTGCGAATATAGGAGCATGTTTTTTTTTTTGAAATATATAGCAAAATTATATTTTAGCGAGAAAAACTTAAACATTTTTTCTCTTTAGTAATATTCTGAGAAGAGGGAGAACTTCTTCCTCTTAAATAAATCTACTCGTACCACCACTCATTAAAAAAAATGTACGATTTGTAGTAACATACTTATTCTACATGCACCGTACTCGGCACTATATGAAATTAATAAACAAAACCCAAAATAAAAACTATATAGTTCCACACCTACAATGGTAGAAAAATACAATACATTTTAAATAATAAAATTACTATTGACTAAAAATAAAATCACATTTACAGAAATAATTATTAACTTTTGACACATGTGCGTCGAGACACATTCATAACCGAAGGAGGCGCACGGACACCAAGCCATTAAAATGTTTACTTACGTCAGAGTTAATCTGATGATGATGTTGCAAAGAAGATCCATGCATACGTATGGTGTTCAATGTCTCTGTCCCGTTTTAATTTTAGTTAGTAATAAGTATTTATAAAACTTAAGCTTTAAATAGTATTTCGCTAGTAAACCCATAGACGAATTTACCCATCTCATTTAAGATCGGTCTGAGATGCTATGTACATTGGTCGGTCACGCTTTACTTTGAAATAGCATTTTCGTGGGTATGTCACGCTTATGTTTGAAGAAGATTATGTGTGCGTGTGTCAGTAGGACTTGCACGCTGTTTCTCTGTACATACTAAAAGTATATAATGTACGTATAAGTACGTAAAACGTTATGTTGATTAAATTTGACCGAAAACATACTTAATCCGCTTAGACATTTTATTTCTTTTTAGTGATATTCAAAAGGTTAGGAGGAGTTTTTACTCCTCTAACTGAAATGTACTTTTTACACAACTCATTATAAACAGATTTTTTTAGTAACGTATATCTATTTATATGCACCGTAGTATATCAAATAAATACATAAAATACACAAAATATTATTAAACGTATACAATGGTTGAAAATAATAGTTTAAATAATAATACCAATTTTATTCATACATAAAATAATTAAATGTATAGAAATATGTATACACAGTCGACAAAAGCGCGCCGACACAAAGTCAGTAAACTGTGCCCCTACACACGAGATTATCTTAAGCAAAATACCTCAAATCATTACTATACATATATATGTCGGCTCCTATTTACTTGTCTCTGGACAAACGCTGGGTTAGACAATGGTCAGGTTTTAATGTGGGAAAAATCCAGCTTCCCCAAAGAATGCACGTTGGGTGGGACATAAACACACATTGTCTATGTCTTGAAGGATTTCTCATTCACTGACCGAGAACATGAAGATGAAATGTAGTACCGGAACATATACAACAAGATGAAATGTAGTACCAGAACATATATAACAAGATGAAATGTAGTACTAGAACATATACCACAAGATGAAATATAGTACAAGAACATATACCACAAGATGAAATGTAGTCCTAAAACATATACCACAAGATGAAATGTAGTACTAGAACATATATCACAAGATGAAATGTAGTACTAGAACATATACCACCAGATGAAATATAGTACTAGCACATATATCACAAGATGAAATGTAGTACTAGAACATATATCACAAGATGAAATGTAGTACTAGAACATATACCACAAGATGAAATGTAGTACTAGAACATATATCGCAAGATGAAATGTAGTACTAGAACATATACAACAAGATGAAATGTAGTACCAGAACATATATCACAAGATGAAATATAGTACTAGCACATATATCACAAGATGAAATGTAGTACTAGCACATATATCACAAGTTGAAATGTAGTACTAGAACATATACCACAAGATGAAATGTAGTCCTAAAACATATACCACAAGATGAAATGTAGTACTAGAACATATACAACAAGATGAAATGTAGTACTAGAACATATACCACAAGATAAAATGTAGTCCTAAAACATATACCACAAGAGGAAATGTAGTACTAGCACATATACCACAGGATGAAATGTAGTACCAGAACATATACCACAAGAGGAAATGTAGTACCAGAACATATACCACAAAATGAAATGTAGTACCAGAACATATACCACAAAATGAAATGTAGTACCAGAAAATATACCAAAAAATGAAATGTAGTACCAGAACATATACCACAAGATGAAATGTAGTACCAGAACATATACCACAAGAGGAAATGTAGTACCAGAACATATACCACAAGAGGAAATGTAGTACCAGAACATATACCACAAGAGGAAATGTAGTACCAGAACATATACCACAAGAGGAAATGTAGTACCAGAACATATACCACAAAATTAAATGTAGTACCAGAACATATACCACAAAATGAAATGTAGTACCAGAACATATACCACAAGATGAAATGTCGTACTAGAACATATACCACAAGATTAAATGTAGTCCTAAAACATATACCACAAGAGGAAATGTAGTACTAGCACATATACCACAAGATGAAATGTAGTACCAGAACATATACCACAAGTCGCTCCTAGCTAAATGGTCGAGGAATATCACGTGTGTGATTCGTTATATCTGTCCCTTATCAATGTAAATTAGCATTAAGCTTTTACCACAATTACATTTAAAATAACATTTTTATCATCGCAGAGATCGAACGTACGCATCTTATTTTACAAGTTTATGAGAAAATCTGTCTGTCGGTCGATCACTCTTAAGTTTCTAAAATCATTTTCGTTGGTATGTCACGCTTACGTTAGAAATAAAAGTAATCCTCGTCCGACAGTTTGTTTGTCACGTTGTACTACGAACTATTATTTTCATCCCTAAACGAGTATTATATACTATCATATGATAATAGTTTTTCAGAAAACATTCCATATTTTACTCCAAAAAGCTTAATTAACAGACAACTGATTCTGCCCATTTCGGAAATATTTTCATGGTATAAAAAATATCATAAATACTCAGTAAAAAACTGTATCAGTACATATTCTCAACAATCAGGCTGAAAAAAAATCTAAACATAAATTAATATCTATTTTATTTATATATTCCTTTTTTAATTTTATTTCTCAAACAAACCAAAGGGTTAATCCTTACTAAACTATGTTTACTTGTATTTAAAGTGTCATGACATATTACGTCCATGATATCTATTTCACTTTTGTGTTCAAAATGTTTATAGACGATCAGCAAATAAAAAAGCAATACGCCAAAGTGCACACGTTAAATAATAACACTGGTTAAAATAAATGGTCTGAAGCAAGAATGGGGATAAGTGTTTTTTGCTAATTTGGGTGTGCTGAATTCGAATTTATAAATAGTCTTGTTCTATCACCTCTAGTTTTATGGATTTCAAATAGTCTTATTTTGTATAAACAGAGAATACATGTGCACATTTTAAGAGTTGCAGCAGCTTATATAAGATAAACAGGATAGATAAAGAACACTGGTTCTATAAATATACTTAGATGACACAATTACACAATTCATAGTATCACAGACAGTCAAAAGTGTGTTTTCTTAGAAGATCTGGTGTATTTTGCCTCTGGTATGTCACGCAAGAACATCCAGCAGAAGTCTCCCATCATGCCAGGGTTCCATTTGCCTTGATAGTTGCTCTCCATCTTCGTAACGTTTTGGTGGAATCTTTCTCTATGCTCATCACTCACTGCTCTAAGGTTGGGCAGGAAGAAGCTGAGGTGGGAATGGAGAAAATGAATCTTGAGTAACATTCGGCACCCCACATCCTTGTAAGACTTTAGCGACGTCTTAACTGCCAAATCCCGTCTTGATTTACAACTATATATATATATATATATATATATATATATATATATATATATATATATATATATATATATATATATAATGTAATGCTATCACTTACATCTCGTGCATTATAACTAAAAAAAGCCATAAGTCTCACAATAGAATTAGCCCTGAATGGATATACGTCTTTATGTACCGTATATGCACAAAATGCACACTATGCATATCTAAAAAAAAACTAGAGGTGATGAGTACAAACGGATTTCAAATTTGAATTCTGCACCCTCAAATTAGGTAAAACCGGGTATTTTTGTGCTTGACTCAATTTCTTTGTAAATCAGTGTAATTAATGACAATAGTAAACATAAGCATATTTGTTATTAATGTTGTTTAATTAATATATTTTTATTTTAAAAAAAGAACGTGCATCTTATGTAAGTACAGATTGTGTCGGTCTGTCCGTCATAATTTTTTTTTTCTAATGTAACAAATACATTTCGGAATGTGCCTCATTCCGTAATATTAGAAATCTTAATTACTGTTTGAAATAGAAGATATTGCAGTACTAGTAAATAAAACTGTCCAACAAATAAAACGGGTATCATGACCGGTAATCAAAACAGAAACTTTCAGATCTTCAGTCTGAAGTTCTACCAAATGACCTATTTGAATTTTTTTTTATAAATTTAGCTTAGAACAATACCCTAAAAATAATTATAGTTTGGCTGTGATGTCATATTTAATTCTAGTTGAGTGAATTTTAATTTATTCGGTTCCTAATAAAATAATTATTCATGCATAAAATGATGGGCTTTCTAGATTTTGGTTTGGGAGTCGTGATATAACCATCATTTATTTACGCGTCCATTCTTTCAATTTTTTAAATTAAACATTCGATTGCGTGTATTTAGTTTTGTTAATAACCTGCTCTTTTATTGTATGGATATATTTTGCTTTAAAATAACATTTTGGATCATCCGATCCGAGCAGGCTCAGAATGAGTAAGCTTATTTTCAATATTTCTTTATGGATGGCTAACTTCTTTCGAGCATTGATCAGCGATTCCCCTTTCAAGTTGAGACATTAAAAACGCAAATAACGTTCAGCTGTTGTTCTGTAACAATCGGTTCCCCCCGGTTGACCAGGCAAATGTTCGACTCTCGGCCGGCACACGCATGCCACCGGGTTTCCACCCAGCTGCCACCCCACGATTGCGATTTCTCGTTTCAATTACTTTAGGAAGACGCACACAAACAACACATGCCCATCCCATCGCTGAATCTTGGTTGTTATTGCACAAATATGAAAAGATGGATTTGAAAAGAAAAGGCAATAAAATAAAGAGAGAAAATACAAGTATACAATCTAATACGACAAAACACGCACAAAGTGCAAACATAACAAATAAAAAAATAAAAATATTCTCAGCCATCGTATGCAAATTATAGAAAACATATTATTGTAATATCCGATAGTTTTTAAGCAATTTTCATAAATCTGTAGACGGAATTCAGGATTTCTGTTGAAGATCACGTCGCTAATGTAAATAGCAGTTTTGCAAAAAATGTAAAAAATGTGAAAAAAATGTAAAAGTGTAAAAATATCTATAAAAAATGTAAAAAATCTAAACAAACGTAGAAATGTTAAAAGCAGTTTTGCAAAAAATAGCCCCGCCATTGTGCACGAATTCTGTTGATCTGTCTGAAAATTAATCGGGTAACGTTTAGATTAAGGATAGCTTAAGGCTTGTTTTAGATTCGGAGCATGGTAATGTTAGAGTAAGAGTTAGATTTAGGTAAGGGTTAGGTTAGGCTATATAAATGTAGATTAAACGCTACTCTAGAACGCATCGTGGAATAGCAGATAGTTTCATGTATGCTTTTATGTGAAGACAGAAATATAAAGGCAATTGTCTTTTCATGCAAGTAATGACATAAATGAATTTAATCCTCTTGACTAAGTAATACAATCCTTTTTTACATCAACCTATGTTTTGTCTGTTTTTTTTCTTGGGAGGGGTCGGCTATATTTTTTGACGGAGTTTTTATCTCTTATTAGAGTTATAGATACTTCTATTGACCATGAACCAGTTTCCGTGAACTTCGCGTTGGACGCGTTCGGGCATGCCACATAAACACCCAAGAGATGCCGAGCGATTAGTCAACCTGCTGTCAGCTACCAGACGACAATGTTCTAACCAGTATTGAAATTGATTAATGCCAGAAAGAATTGATCAAAGCACGTGCATGTTATTTCCTGTTTAATTCATCCCCTTCCCCCTCAAAATGAATTACTGAGAGCTGTGTAGTACTGTCGAATCTCCCAATGGAGTCATTTCTTTATGTCAGCAAAGAAATATGTTTGAAAAAAAAAACATGTCACAAATGTTATTACATCTGCCGGTTGATAGAAAGTCAATGAATAACGGACAAGTATTCATGGAGGTGTTAAACACTAAATGTAAACTTTTGAATTCCGTAAGATGTGGCACGTTTTTGTTATTTGCTGTAGACGCAGCAATGTATCGAAGTTATCGGCTGCCACAATTCGCCTCGCCATCTCTCGAGTGTTTACGTAGCATGCCAAAACGCTGGCGATGCGAGGTTCACGGAAACTAGTACATGTTTGATAGAAGTACCGAGTTATATGTTCAAGTATATAGTCTCCACAAGTTTGAACTCGGAATATGCTATACATTTTAAGAACACATTTTATTAGATGATTTTATTAAAAGTGTTATTGTTTGCTGAAGATTTATATGAATATATTTTCATGTAAAACATATAAAAATCGAATAATGCAGCCTACTAACATGATCATATTTCATTTTTATGTGTGTCAATGTGAACCTTATTATGTTAAGTGTTATATTAGATGAACGCCGTCAGCATGATACATATTGTCCAAGAAAATAATAATCTTAATCATACTCGAAACTATTATTACATTAAACGCCGACGAATAAACGTACACACGTTCGCTTCATATATATATATATATATATATATATATATATATATATATATATATATATATATATATATATAAGAAGGAATAGGTAAAATAAATACCTTTTGAAGCATTAAGATGCGATATCAATTTTTTTTATAAAAAAGAAAAATAATAAATCGAAACCGATTTTTAAAAAAAAATTTTCTTATAAACTAGCATTTTTTTGTTGTTAGTTTAAAGTGATACATATATTTCGCCAAAATCTTGGCATCATCGGTGTGTAATATATCTTGATGTCGTCGGATTTAAATTTAACAATAGATGCTTTAAAAAAAAAAAATATGAACCTTAAAACATATATATATATATATATATATATATATATATATATATATATATATATATATATATATATCTATATAAGGAGATTTAGTGAATTATAAGATTCAAATTGCTCAAAGAATTAGAACAGCAAGTATATTATGGCGTACGGTCGTCTCCAAAACATTCTGGAAATACTTTATTTCATTCTTTAATTTTAAAAAAAACCAACAAAACCTACCCCAAAACGCGTCTTCATCAGCGCCTTTAGCACCACCTCTTACAGAAATTCAAGGAAAAAATAACAAGCTCGTCTTAGAGAAACATTCATTGGCAGAAGGGCGTTAATAGACCAATATTGGAAAAAGAATAAGTTACAGATATAAAGTAAGAATATAAATATAAAACTGATAATGATAACAATAAAACTTTATAAACATTATAAAGATTAGTAAGAAAAAATGAAAAAATAAAAATAAGGACAAAAATAAAGAGTAAAAATAAAATAAAATAAAATATGATATAAAAATAATAGAATATATGAATGAAAAATAAAATCAGAGGATAAGAAGTAAAAAATAAAAATAAAATAACAAATAAAAAATAAAAATAAAAATGAAAGTAAAAATAAAAATAAAAATATAAAAAATATTAAAGTATAAAAATATAAAAAAATATATAAATATATATATATACATATATATATATATATATATATATATATATATATATATATATATATATATATATATATAAAGTATAAGGATATACTCAAAAAAGAATAAAAAAGAAATACCAGAAGAGTGCTCAATTAAATTAAATTAAGAGCGTAATATTTTTTTTTTGAAATACAGATTTTAATCAGACATGGACCAGTGGTTTCTGACAAGAAAAGGGTTTAAATCCCCAATTCCGTCTTCGTCTGAAATGGTAAAATGATGGAATTTCTTCAAAAAACAGTTTTTACCCGTTATGACGCTATGCACAAAGAATTTGAAATGAAGAGGAGGTGATACGCTTAAACCTGAAAATAGCCGTATTTTTATTTTGATGCGTTATTTGATTTTTGATTTTATTTATTAATTGAAACCATCGTGAAATGTATATATATATATATATATATATATATATATATATATATAATAAATAGTTACCTCCCCTTTTTTAGATATTTTAATTAATTAGAGTTACGTACCTTTAACAATGGGTTTTTATTTATAAATAATATTTAATTTTCTCTTAATTTTCTTTTATTATTATTAATTTTATTTTATTTTCCCTCCTCTTCTTTCTCTCTTTTTCCTCACTTCTAAATATAGAATCTCTTACATAACAGCTATTTTCAGGTTTAAGCGTCTCACCGCCTCTTCATTTCAAATTCTTTGTGCATAGCGTTTCATAACGGGTAAAAACTGTTTTTTAAAGAAATTCCATCATTTTACCATTTCAGACAGTGCTGACGAAGACGGAATTGGGGATTTAAACCCTTTTCTTCTCAGAAACCACTGGTTCATGTCTGATTAAAATCTGTATTTCAAAATAAAAAATATATATATATATATATGTATATATATATATGTATTTATTTATTTATTCGATATAAAGGTAAGACGGTTTTCCTCTCCCAAATCAGTTTGAAGTAGACTATAAAAATATTGCATCACACGCATCGAAACACATAACTTAAGTCGTTTACTAACTTCGACCGTGCTTCCAGAAAATGAAGATTATTATGAAAAGCTATTCCAAAAACGTTATTAATAGCCGTCCCCTGTAATCCTCTCCAAACTACGTAAATCAAAGAGAGAGTAGCAAATAATATTCTCCGCTGATAATTAAGTCCTCCCCCAAAACTCAAAACACCGCCGAGCATAGAGGACCAATTATTTCACAGGAAACAAACACCAGAAACACCGGTTTCAGAATTCGCGAATCAGACAATAAGCAATAACTAACCGACATTCATAATAACGAAGAACGCTTTGATCTTTTCATAACTTTGACATAATCTGATGAAATATACATTACCCGTAAGTACCGTAAGTAATTATATATTTTCCTCCCACTTCATTTATACGATGTGGTGGTCGTCATGCCTTTTTTTGGTGATAACTTCCCCCACAAATAAAAATAAAAATAATAATAAGAAGACTTACATGCAAAACCAACGGAAGTTTATTCACTGAAATAAACCATTAACAAATATAACATATTTCCTTTTGTAATGAGTTCAGAAGTCCTTTCTTTAGTTTCAGGGTAAGTAAAAAGGAGAATGTATTTTGTTTTGTTGAAATGCTCATGTGTTATAAAATGTTAAGAGAGGCAATAGGTAATGTTCGCCTGTGAAATTGTATGAAGTGCGCGAAAGGTGAAATGGAAGAATGATAGTAAGACGCGTGTAACCTTCGAATGAAGAGTCAGTTGAGAGAGAGGGTTTGATGTTTGTGTGTGCTTAAATACTATTTGGATAGGCTCCAGCAAGCTTAAGGAGAAAAGTTTAGAAAAATGTCTTTGGAGAAATCCCATTGGACAGAAATATCACGTGGTGTGCTCCCTACTACGTCCGCTCGTTTTGAGTTGATTTAATATATAAGGCCACGCCGGAATTTGCGTGGGCGTTATTTTTTATCTTTCACGCGCCAATACAATTATATTCACACTGCGCGCCTAAATTGAATTTATCCCAAACAACAATTTTTTATCCGAATCTTAACCGTGTCAACGGGCACAACAAGTACAAAAAATACTTTCCACTTACAACGCGAAGTAACAATTATTTATCTGTCTACATATTTCTTAATAAAATCACTTCATAAAATCGCTTCTCGCCGTTTGAATGATTCATTAAAATCCTTATAACTCATAATATCAATTTTCTTTTCATTTAAATAAATTTAAATTAAAACTATAATAGCAATAACAGAAACAAGACTTAAGAATAAAAATATAAAAATAATTATAGGTTTTATTTGTTTACAAAAAAACACTAAAATACCCCTAAACTAATCCTCATCTAAGATTTGAGTTTAGTTCGGAAAAATGTCTGTTTGGTTCGGTTCGTTTCAAATTCTGTAGACGCGGTCATTAATGGAGATATCCTTCTACGCTGGATATATCCTTCTACACTGTAGCAATTTGTATTTTTATTACACTCCGAAGTACACATTTTCTCGAGTGCATAGATTTTCCACAATTCAAAAGCGATATTTGTTTCTTTACATTAAAACAATTCGTTGTGACCTACTTGCGTTCAGTCGGCAGTTTACACATTTTATTTCATTCTTTACATTTATCCCGAGCAACGCCGGACGATGAGTAACCGCTAGTGTATAAATGTAAATTAAAAAAGGAACAGGGGAAGACCTAAAACTAAACGTTTAGCCTAGCTGTTGTGTAGGCTGTATTAAGAGCGAAGAAAATGCTAAAAGTGGCTCTTGATGAATCCCACACAACATCTGGGCGAAATGTTAAGTTTTAGGTCTTCTGCTTGTCGTTTTTAATTCATACCGTCGGATGCATTTTCATCTTCCATTTATCATATATATATATATATATATATATATATATATATATATATATATATATATACATATATATACATATATATATATATATACATATATATACATATATATATATATATATATATACATATATATACATATATATATACATATATATACATATATATATATATATATATATATATATATATATATATATATATATATATATATATATTACAAAGTGTATATATATCTAGATTATGGATTAAGGACATGTTTCCCTCCCAAATTAATTAACCGATCATTGTCTTTTTAAATTCATACCGTTGACTGCATTTTCATTTTTCATTTATAATATATATATATATATATATATATATATATATATATATATATATATATTACTAAGTGTATATATATCTGGATTAGGGATTAAGGACATGTTTCCCGCCCAAATTGATTAACCGATCATTGTCTTTTTTAATTCATACCGTCGGATGCATTTTCATCTTTCATTTATCATATATATATATATATATATATATATATATATATATATATATTACAAAGTGTATATATATCTGGATTATGGACATGTTTCCCTCCCAAATTAATTAACCGATCATTGTCTTTTTTAATTCATACAGTCGGATGCATTTTCATCTTTCATTTAGCATATATACACACATATATATATATATATATATATATATATATATATATATATATATATATATATATATATATATTACAAAGTGTATATATATCTGGATTATTGATTATGGACATGTTTCCCCCCCAAATTAATTAACCGATCATTATGATTTTTGGAACACAGCTGCTATTCTATGTATTCATAAAATGTGTTTTTAATGTGTTCTTGAACTTATTAAATTGTATCTTTTTCTTCTCCGATAGAGATTGATGTTACTTTTTTCCAGCTTGTTTATTATATAAGAGAGAGAGAGAGAGAGAGAGAGAGAGAGAGAGAGAGAGAGATGGAGAGGATTTACATTTTTGAACAGCATGGTGTGGTTTGGTAAGTGATAGTATTTCTTGCCAGTATTAAATTATTTTGTTGAGTCGATTAGAATATGTTTGACCGTGAGTTTTATGATCCCAGTAGGTTCAACTAGATTCGGATTCCGCTTTGAGTAAGTATGTACATGTTAGATATGTATGTCTGAGTCTTACTCTGCTTAATACTATACGTAATATACGGTCGAGTAAATCATTGGCTGACTCTCGTATAATTAGTTTAGCAACACATTCCATATGATTCCGAAATAAAAGATTAGATCGACTCATATTTTGATTAAATAATCGTTTCATGTACTCATTAGCAAATTTGGTACCGATGCAGTCTACAGACAGGGCTGAAATAATAACGTAATTATTTTAAAAGCCATTGATAGCATGGAGAGAGGGGGCTTTACTAACTATTCTGTACTTCCAACTAAATATTTAATAAACAAAAGATACCGTAAAATGTAATATAACTTGAAAATCCGATCTAAAAAATAGCCCGGTTCGTAAACTGCATGAGCACAACAAATGTATGGATTTGATAGCAAATAGAACATCTTTGTTGCATCGCCTATCTATGTTATTGTAAACATTTATTATGTCGGTGTTATGATAGAGACTAGTTTTTTGTACGGTGATCACAATATATTCACTAATGAAATCGTTAATAAAATACGAAATCCTTTCTGCAATCCAACCATATTTGGTACAGATAAAATTCAGTCTATGCCTGAAGTATCCACAACGTTTGACTCATACACGTCCCAGAGTCTTTCTCATCGTCGTTCAATGATATGCTCTTCAACGTTGAAAACTTGTCAATAACACTGACACATTAACCTCCTTGGACATTTAGCTAACGTCAGAGTGTTGTATCTGTTCCGGTGGATGCTACACTCTGTAGACCGGTACCGTCTTGGCGTTCGGGCCTTGATTCCGTCCGTCTGATGTATTGCCCTGTGCAGTTCTAGGACATACACCCGCCCAGGCGCTGTCTCGTCACCCTTTGAGAAGGGTTTGGTGTATTGCTAATTGCTTGGGGCAGCCCTACAGGGGAATGACGACGGGGCTTCTCAGGCATTTTTTGTAAGCCAGAGTGCTCTTTATCAAGGGCGCTGGCTTTTCAATCCCACTTTCCCGACCTTGTGTCACATCTTACCGCTGTGGAAAGTAGATAAATACTATACTACCCTCCTTGGACGTCTGACTAAGATCAAGGTGTAGTATCTGTTCCGACGGATGTTACACTCTGTAGACCAGTACCATCTTGGCGTTCGTGTCTTGATTCCGCCAGCAGGGGTATGTAAATCATTGACAGTGGTAGTAGCTAGGCGGGTTCTTATTGTGAATGTTTTACAAGTGGGACATACATTTCACGCCAGGCGAGCACCTAACATGAAAATAACAGTAGAACAAAAAAACAACTGACAGCGTTTTTTTCTGTGAGACAGTGAATTTGGAGAAGAGAAGAGCACAAACCCCGACTAAATTTCAAAGTCAGTATTGCACTCTGTCAAGCAGAGAAAAGCTGCTCTTAGCAACACACCCACATATGTGACAGACGTACTTCATCTTAGAGCGTATTTGACTCTTGTCCAGGTAGAGTATGGCGTCGGGCGTGAGATACTTTCTAGAGAGGTAGAATGATTTAACCAATTTTCCAGCGGTCTTAGAAACAGATTTGATGTATATCTTCCATTTCAAGTCCTACTGGGGAGAACCGTTCATTTCAACTGGGACAAAGTGAGGTTCGGAGCGTTGGTGGTGAAAGAAGAGGAGCTTGGTTTTTGACGCATTAAAAGTAACCAGCCACTTGTTCCCCCATTACACCACTTGCTCCGGGTCGGAAGAGAGAAAGAGAGAGAGAGAGAGAGAGGGGAGCAAGAAACAACCTAATCATAAATTATTTTCGAGGTGTTTTCATAGATTCTTGTGTCATCAGCATAAATATCGACGAATGATGTGAGAACGTGGTTTGGGAGATCATTTATGAAGATCAGGCAGAGGGTTTGGCCCAGAATGTAACCCTGAGGCACGCCGGCGTTGATACTGTGTTCTCAATCAGCGACAACTTTCATAAACCTCTCAGAGAGAAAGAATTTGATGGGTGAGAGTACATTTCCAGATATTCTATAGCTAGCAAGCGTGTGAAGTAAACCGTTATGCTTAACCCTGTCAAAAAACATTGGTATGCCAATAATTATAGCTCTAAGAAACGAAGCCCCCGTCAATAGATCCACTGATCCTCAATGATATTACAGTCAGCACATCAGCTGTTTATCTTGCAGGACGAAATCCATATTGCTTGTCGCCGAGTAGGCTGTTTTGGCTAAGGTGATTAACAACTTCTTGATTTATCACAAATTCAAGCAACTAACTTATGACGCACAGGAGACTGATTGGTCTGTACTGAGATGCAGAGGACCGGGCACCAGTATTTTTAAATATTGGACAGACCGGCGAGGTTTTCCAAGGTGTTGGGAAGCACTTCCTCTTTAAGCAATGATTGAACAGCTTTCTAAGAAAAGGAGCAAGTTTAGATACAGTTTTTTAATCCCGATGATTGGGATGTTGTCAGGATTACTTTGCTGGCATCAAGGTTTTTGATAAGTTTGGCAACCTCTCGGATAGATATGTGGATGCTGCTTAGAGTGTTTACATTCAGGGTGGAGGCGGCCCTGATCGCAAAGGGTGGTATTTGATGCAAAGTTATTTTCAAAAACATTGGCTTTGTGAGACGATGAGGAACCTACCTATTCATGATGGTTGGAATAGAGGATACACTTTTGTTCAGGGCCCTGTTTGTCATACGCCAGAACTCGTTGGAATCAAGCTTCTGATCAGCCATTCTGGATTAAATAGATTGGTCGTACTTTCCTATTGAAGTGTTATAATCCTTTTGCAGTAGTAACTCACAGACCTAAACTCAGCTTTGGTTTCAGAGCATCTATTTTGTTGAAAGCTATTGCAATTGTGGTTTCTGTGAGCGATGGCAGTAGCACATTTAAGAGTGTACCACGGCTGGGAGTTTGTTTTTTGTTAGCATTTGCTAGTGACATGGCAGGAATATATAGAGAATTACAGAAGTCATTTCTTGCTACTGCTCGCACTACACTGCCGCCCCATGGGGACAGCGATTACTTCCCCTTTTGTCATTAACATAACTGATAGGATGAAAACAAAGTGTCAAATTAGGGGAAGCGAAAGTTACAAGCTGCAAAAGTTCATCCACTGTTTTTCTACTCTCCATTGCAACGCCGTAATGTTAAAATCCGCGCATACCAAAACGTCGTCCAATATGCCTTTTCCTTCGGTTACGTGTAGAGGTCTGCTGATGTTCTACTAACGCCAATGTACAACTCCTAACACTATAAGGGGATGTAGGAAAATGAAAACATTATCCCCAACTAGATTGTGAAGACAGTTTTGTACACTGTAGATGCAAGAACGACACCTCCCAAAGATATGACAGCGGTACTCAATCTTAACATATATATGGTTCTTATACAGATAACGGATTGCGTTCGGAGGGAGTTTCTTTTAACAGCCGTAGAATGATCTAACAATTTTCCCAGGATGTTAGCAACATATTTTACGTAAGTTTTCCATTTCACGTTTGGAGTGAAATCAGTCTCATGATATTATCAATTATTAAACTGTACTTATATTCTAAGAGTGTTTGATATTGCCAGTAAGTTGGACGATTTCATAAACAGGAAGACGGTGTGATTGCAAAGCGACGGCGATCAATTTCCTGGATTTAAAAAAATATATTTTTGTTGAATAACAGTGGAAACGATGTTTTACAAATTTACATAACACTAAATCGCACAATGTGGATTTACTCTGTATTCGCTCATTCAGAGTAAACTAGACGCCTTAGCTCTTGTAGAGTTTTAGATAAAACAAATATTCGACATAATAATTGCGATCAGGAAGGTTTTTGTCACAGGGCACATATCTCGACACTTTCGATAGCTTTCATTATACGATGTTTGATTTATCTTTCTTGCGTGTCTTTGAAGAATGTAATCATACAACAGTTTCCTATTTTTACGCAGTCTTTTACATTATTTTTGTACTGTGCAAGATTTTTCAAGCTGCAGCGGATGGGCAGTAAAGGGCAGACCAGGCAGTGTTGCATCGTATTGACCATACAATGCACATTCGCAGATGGGTGGGTCACTTTCATAGCTCTCATTCTTGGCCTTTTGGCTAAGATCAAAGTGTAGTATCTGTTCCGATGGATACTGCACCCCATAAACTGGTATTGTCTTGTCCTTCGGGGCTTGATTTACGCCGGTCAATGGGTCTGTCCTGTGCAGTTCTAGGAGGTCCACCCTCCCAGGCTTCGCTTCCCCTCTTTGGGGAGGAGTAAGTTTATTGCTTACTGCCTGAGGCGACCCTACCGGGGAATGCCGACGGGGCTGCGCAGGCAATTTTTAAACCCCACTTTCCCGACCCGACCTTGAGTCACATCTTACTTGTGGGAGTAAGATAAAAACTGGCATTGTGCCTAACTCCTGGAGAGGAGTAAATCAATACTCATAGAAATTTTTGATCGCTTAATTCCCGTTCTCATGCGGTTGAGTGTTTTCCACTGGAACCAGGGTGCTTCTGAACCGGGAGGGAGGGTCCCAGAAGGAGATATTCCCATGTCAGAAGTAAGGGAGTATTCTCTAGCTTTTTACTTCAGAGCTGTAGTCTGGTCTCTTTCTGAGGTGTTGTTAGAGGTTCGACATATCTGTTTTTAAAACCCATGATATATCGTTTTTGTCTGTTTAAACGGCTTTCAAATTGTTCTTGTTTGCGGTTGAGTATTTTTATTCTCAATGAATTAAATTACTAAAAGCGTTTCCGGCTTTTAATTCTAACAACTTATTAAGGAGATAGCTTCCATAGAAATGATTTCTGGGCGCCGAAATAGCTTGTGAATGTCAAAGCAATAATGGCAGTCTTTGTTTAACTTGGGAAAAAGATAAAATATTACTTTTCTGAAAATAGGAACTCCTATTCTTAAGACATTAATATTCAATCTACGCGTCTTGTTATGATCATGCTATCTCAAAGTCAATGTTGACAGAACATCAACAATTATATTCAAGACTTAAGCTTGACATATTGAGGATGTTATGTTTAAGTTTAGCGTGACATACCAACGAAATATTATTTCTTACTTAAAGGTGAAGGAACGCCCGAAGGAATTGGTAGAGTATTATAGATGTGTGGGCAAATATGACATACCAGATGCACTCAATTGACATTGCAAGGGATTTTAATCTAGTACAATGTCGAGTAGACGATATGACTGATGTTTTTACGAAGAAACAGAAATTAATCTGAGTAAAGTGTATTTCATAATTTCGAGGGAGATAACTCAGTCGGTAACAATTGCGCACGATAACTATCTATTAATCTGTTTTGGTGAGTAACTAAAACTGTTTACATTTTGATAATTATTTTAGCTGGAATAAATATTTTCAGTGAAAGATCTATAACAAAATAAAAACAACCACATGACCATAGCATAGTTGAAGGAAGACACGAAAAATATAGGCTAGTCTAAATCAAGTATCAATATGCCAGAAGATACACGATACATTCATATGCTAGAAGATGTATTCATTCAACATACGACAGTCAAACGTCGCGGCGGACAGAGCTTCTCATAATCATGAATAGACGCATCTAACAAATAGATTCTCTAAACATTACCCAACTAAATATATGTCGTTTCCAATCAAACATAGTTTTATTTTACTTTAAAAAGTATCACTATCAAAACAGTGTTTGTTTTTATAATTATTTTATTTATATATTATTATTTGTGCTTTACATCCAATAATGCGGGCAGGGTAAGGGTTAATGTTAGGGTCGGTTGAACTTTATCATAAGCATGATCAAAGGCAGCCCCACGACCAACACACCATGAATATGATTTTTAAATTTTTCCTCTGTGCAGGAGGAGCTTTAGCCGTCGGTGATGAGGATTTATCGCTCCGTAAAGCTTCCATTTAAAATACGATTTCCCTCGCTAAACGCGCAAATGAAATTGAAGAATAATATTCTAGATGCTCGCACGTTGGTCTGCCACACTTTACTTTGTAGTAGCATGTTCGTCAGTCTGTCAGGCTCAGATTTGTAATATCATTGCCGTCAGTCTCCGCGTAGATCCAATGGAAGCCGCTTAGGAATATTATTATTGGTTTTATTCATTTACTTGTACTTTGCCACCCGTAGTACAGGATGCCGTATCTGATCATGATTATGATCATAATAATCATAACGATCATCATCATCATCATCATCAGCAGCAGCAGCAGCAGTAGCCGCAATAATATCTTCAATAGCATCAGCATCATCATAAGTAGCAGGATGAACCCAAACCAGCATCAAGTACCTCTACCTCATCCGCTACGACCACCACATATCTCCCATTTTTTCTTTATCTTTAGTTTTTCAATTCTTAATATTAAATCCAGCCAGTGAACCATTGCCGTTATATTATAGTTCTTGTTGTTGATATTTCCATTTGAAAATCCTTGTGATCTTTAGAATTCTGAGCTGAATGCTTAACAGGAAGACGTGCACCGGAGCCCATAACGCAAATGACTCTATCTTTCTCCCTCTCTCTCCCCCTCTCTCTCTCTCACTCCCTCTCTCTCTCTCTCTCACTCCCTCTCTCTCTCTGTCATTTTGTTCATGTCTTTCTTTGTCTCTATATCTTTCCCTTTCTCCCCTTCGCCATTTCTCTCTAAATCTATCTTATCTCCTCTTTCCTTCTATCTTTTTTCCGTTCATCGTTTCTGGCTTAATGGTAAGCGCCTGCTCAGACTCATAAATGGACGTTGAACGCATGAGGTGAATTGAGCTAGTGAGAGAGAGAGAGAAGAGAGGGAGAGAGGAGGAAGAAAGAGAGACGGAGAGAGAGAAAGAGAGAGAGAAAAGAAAAGGAGAGATAAAAAAGAAAGAGAGAGAGAAAGAGGGAAAGAGAGGGAGAGAAATTTGATTCATCTACCGTAGAGGGTGGGGGTCGTCATTCCCAGGACAACAAGGCGGGGCGGCAACGAAGGATCTTTTTGAGCGGAAAGTGATTAAGGGAATTGTGTTCAGTAAATTTGCATAAAGGGCAACGAGAACGTTTCCCTTTAAACAATATTGGCTTTTTGTCGATTCTTGTCTACATGCAGTGTAAACAACAAACGACGTGGACAACTTGAAACAGTTTTCTTTATTATTCCCTTTCTTTCACATTTATTTCTTTTCATATTTCTTTCTTTTCACATTTCTTTCTTTTCACATTTCTTTCTTTTCACATTTCTTTATTTTATTATTTCTTCTTTTCACATTCCTATCTGTTCATATTTTTTTTTCACATTGCTTTCTTTTCACATGTCTTCCTTTTCACATTTCTTTCTTTTCACATTTCTTTCTTTTCATATTTCTTTTTTTTCATATTTCTTTCTTTTTCACATTTCTTTCTGTTCACATTTCTTTCTTTTCACATGTATCCCTTTTCACATTTCTTTCTGTTCACATATCTTTCTTTTCACATTTCTTTCTTTTCAAATTTCTTTTTTTTCATATTTCTTTCTTTTCATATTTCTTCCTTTTCACATTTCTTTCTGTTCACATTTCTTTCTTTTGATATTTCTTTTTTTCATATTTCTTTCTGTTCATATTTCTTTCTTTTGATATTTCTTTCTTTTCACATTTCTTTCTTTTCACATGTTTTACTTTTCACATTTTTTTTTTTTGATATTTCTTTTTTTCATATTTCTTTCTTTTCACATTTCTTTCTTTCACATTTGTTTCTTTTTCATATTTTTTTCTTTTCACATTTCTTTCTTTTCACATGTTTTACTTTTCAGATGTCTTTCTTTTCATCTTTCTTTCTTTTCACCTTTGTTTCTTTTCACATTTCTTTCTTTTCAAATTTCTTTTTTCATATTTCTTTCTTTTCATATTTCTTTCTTTTCACATTTATTTCTTTTCATATTTCTTTCTTTCACATATCTTTCTTTTCACATTTCTTTCTTTTCACATTTCTTCCTTTTCACATTTCTTTTCATATTTCTTTCTTTTCACATTTCTTTTTTTTCATATTTCTTTCTTTTCACATTTCTTTCTTTTCACATTTTTTTAAAAATATTTCTTTTTTTTCACATTTCTTTCTTTTAATATTTCTATTTTCTCACATTTCTTTCTTTTCATATTTCTTTATTTTCACATTTCTTTCTTTTTTGTATATTTCATTCATTTCACATTTCTTTCATTTCATATTTCTTTCTTTTCACATTTCTTTCTTTTCATATTTCTTTCTTTTAAAATTTCTTTCTTTTCAGATTGATTTATTTTTTATATTACTTTGTTTTTTTCTTCCTGTTATTTTTTGTCATTCGTTTTTTTATCCTTTATATATTTCCTTTCATTCTCATTCAAAGTTGATTATCTATCTATCTATCTATCTATCTATCTATCTATCTATATATATATATATATATATATATATATATATATATATATATATATATATATACTCGAGGTCATAAAGGAATGACATCTTAAATTATGTTATGTTACGCATTGAAACAGAGATGTGAATAACCGTTCACAATACGTCAGAATATGATGATGTCAACCATCAAACCAGAGGAAGACGGTAAGAGATATACCAAAGATTTGTGACCCAAACGTTAAGTCCGTTCTCTCTATCGCTCCAAACACTTTCTCACACCTGAGCTTATTCTCTATCTCTACAAATCTACAATGAGACGATGTATGGAGTACTGCACATATATGGGTAGATTAATCTCTGCCCGATTTGAGGATTCTTGATACGGTGCATAAACATATCTGTAATTTGATTGGCCAAACCCTTTCTTCTTCCTTTCACTCTCTCTCTCTCTCTCTCTCTCTCACAAACTTGATGTTGCTAGTATCAATCTTTCTATAAATACTATTAGGCACGTGTTCTTCAGAACTATGTGATCTATTCTGAGCTTCTTTTGTTACAGCTCATTATACTTGATTGTCTAGTGGTCTTCACCAATTCGCTGTTTTGAATTCACTTCCTGCTGACTGTTTTCCTCCTACCTATAACCTTGGTATTTTCAAGACGAAAAACAATAGGCATCCTTTGTCTTTGCCATAATCATATTTGTTCTTCTTAGCTCCTCACATCATGTGGCGTCATGCCTTGTCCAGGGCGATTTCTACAAAAGAAAAAGAAAAATGTGTTACTAAACTCTTCTAGATCTTGTTCCATTGTAGTTTTTTTTGTTTTTTTTGTTGAAATTGCTCAGGACAAGGCATGAAGCCACTTGATGTAAGGAGCTAAAATAAAACTATTAGCTCAAAGTAAAATGATAGCCAACGATAAGTATTTGATGGATAGATTTTGACCAAAAAAACAAACAATTATTCCCACTTTGTCAGAAACATTGCTGATGGAATGATAGGACTAAAGGACAAAACAAGGGAAGCGAGAATCACGAGGGCGCCGAAAGTAAACCCAACGCCCACTATCTACTCTACTTCCCAAGGTCCACTTTCTAGTCTTCAGTATGTTATCGTGTTTGGCCCCGTGCACATTGGGTGACTTTAGAAAAAGATGACCTCATAAATAATGACGCATCACTGGTCTTCTAGTAGACGCACATCTTGACACCTCTATATTTTCACTATTTTACTGTCGTTTTTTTTATTTCTCTCCTTTTCTTTATTTCACTTTCATTCATAATCTTGAACCCACTCATTTCCTATTTCTGTATTTTTTTATCAATTTTAATTAACATTTTTATATAATTTATTCGTTCTACTATTTATTATTTTGATAACTCGTTATTGATTTTAATATAATTTATATTCTCTTTTTTTCTCTCTTTTTCCCAATAGGCTCCACTTATTTTTACCGTATTGGTATATTCATTGCGGTTCTATGTTAGGTTTACCCTTTTCTTTCCTCCATCATATTTCGGATTCCATTTTTTTATTCACCTCCTGATATTTCTTTCTTGTCGTTCTATTAATCTATTCTTATCTTTCTTGTTCGTCCTTCTCTCCGTGATTTATTTAAAACTGCACTCTTTCCATCTTTTGTTTTATCTATACTAATCTTTCATGCAGGAATCCTTTCTCCTCCCAAATAATCATTTCGAGTTATCTACCTTGGCATCGATCAATGGCTCCCCATCTGTCCAATTGCTTGATTCATTTCATCCTAACAAACACCGATACGCATTCGCTCCTTATATAAATCCCTACATATTTCTTCGATCCACATATTTCACATTGACCGTTTCTCATGGCAGAATACATTTTCCAGTGCGAGCGTCTGCACTGTTAATAACGTACATTTTGTTACTAGGTTAAAACTAATCGATTGTCGAATGTAAAGTGTAGTAGGAACGCATTCAGTTTTCAATTCGTAGGTTTTTAAGTAAAGGAGTACTCCATTGTAATTGTTTCGCTTTCGGCTAGCTGTTACGGTTTCAAGATCTAGGTTAATCGCGCGTAACAGCTTCGGTCCATATATATATATATATATATATATATATATATATATATATATATATATATATATTATATATATATATATAATATATGAAATTAAATATAATATATGAAATAAAATCAAGTGAAAAAATATATATATATATATATATATATATATATATATATATATATATTTTCACTTGATTTTATTTCATATATTATATTTAATTTCCTATATTATATTTTATATTTTATATTAATATTTTTTTTTGATTCTATTATTTTTTATATGTTTTGATTTTTCAATTTTTATTTTGATTCGTAATGGTCCCAAGCACGTGACATTCAAAAATTAAATGTTAAATTTCTTTTTTTTTTCTCAATTTCATTTTTTTCACTCTATTTAATTTCATATATTATATTTTATATTTTATATTAATATTTTTTGATACTATTATTTTTCATATTTTTTTTATACATTTATTTTTCATATTTTTTGATGCTATTATATTTCATATTTTTTTGATACTATTATTTTTCATATTTTTTGATACCATTATTTTTCATATTTTTTTGATACTATTATTTTTCATATTTTTTTGATACTATTATTTTACATATTTTTTTGATACTATTATTTTTCATATTTTTTTATACTATTATTTTACATATTTTTTTGATAGTATTATTTTTCATATTTTTTTATACTATTATTTTTCATATTTTTTTTTATACTATTATTTTTTATATTTTTTTGATACTATTATTTTTCATATATTTTTTGATACTATTATTTTTCATATTTTTTGATACTATTATTTTTCATATTTTTTTTATACTATTATTTTTCATATTTTTTTGATACTATTATTTTTCATATTTTTTTGATACTATTATTTTTCATATTTTTTTTTATACTATTATTTTTCATATTTTGTTTGATACTATTATTTTTCATATTTTTTTTATACTATTATTTTTCATATTTTTTTGATACTATTATTTTTCATATTTTTTTGATACTATTATTTTTCATATTTTTTTGATACTATTATTTTTCATATTTTTTTTATACTATTATTTTTCATATTTTTTGATACTATTATTTTTCATATTTTTTTGATACTATTATTTTTCATATTTTTTTGATACTATTATTTTTCATATTTTTTTTTATACTATTATTTTTCATATTTTGTTTGATACTATTATTTTTCATATTTTTTTGATACTATTATTTTTCAGATTTTTTTGATACTATTATTTTTCATATTTTTTTGATACTATTATTTTTCAGATTTTTTTGATACTATTATTTTTCATATTTTTTTTATACTATTATTTTTCATATTTTTTTGATACTATTATTTTTCATATTTTTTTGATACTATTATTTTTCATATTTTTTTTTATACTATTATTTTTCATATTTTGTTTGATACTATTATTTTTCATATTTTTTTGATACTATTATTTTTCATATTTTTTTGATACTATTATTTTTCATATTTTTTTGATACTATTATTTTTCATATTTTTTTTTATACTATTATTTTTCATATTTTTTTTATACTATTATTTTTCATATTTTGTTTGATACTATTATTTTTCATATTTTTTTGATACTATTATTTTTCATATTTTTTTGATTTTTTTGATTTTTTGATTTTGATTTTGATTCTTAACATTCCAAAGCACGTGATTTTCAAAATTTAAATATTAAATTTATTTTCTTTATTTTTCGATTTCACTCTTTCCAAATATCGTCTACGGTTAAGATCGGATTCTAACTCTTCCTGATGAGATCTCAGTTTATAATAGCTGTTGATCTTTAACATCGACATGCCAGTGTCGCAGATTTTGTACATGTCTGTGTAAATAAAAATAATCATATACAAAAGCTCTCTTTTATATTGAGCACTTTTTAGGAACACGGTTGAAATTCTTTAGATTACTACCCTGTGTATGTTTTACCTGGAGTATTATATATATATATATACATATATATATATATATATATATATACATATATATATATATATATATATATATATATATATGTGTGTGTGTGTGTGTGTGTGTGTGTGTGTGTGTACAAGATATTTGTAAAAATCGATTGCATAACTGCGGTGTTCTAACCTATATATGTTAATATTGCAAATGTTTCTATAAACACATGCCCGGCAACACTTGGTTTCCGAGTTTTAGGCCAGGGAAACAAATACTGATTAATGTTGTTTATTGTAAACCTACAATGTTTATGATGTTTCACTGTTATTTCTATATGGATACTCTCACTTTGGCGCAAGTAAATTATGTATGCGCCTCGTGTCCCAACATACACCAACAATTACATTAAAAATAACAATTAAAACATATGAAACAGTGGGGCTCAGATAAAGAAAAAATGTGAGCGTCTTGATCAGCAGATATTTTGATAGAAAACATAAGGGACCCAGTCGGCATCCTGCGAATTAAACTCTCCTTATTTTAAGTAATCGAATTAAGCAGACCAAATACAGGCCAACAAATAGGATCAGCAGAAAATATAGATCAGGCAGAATAAGAAATTGTACCAGAAAGTTAATTAGATTCGTAATGTGATGGTATGCCAAACTCAACTCCACACATGAGGCTACTTTATACATATAGTAGATGATACCAACGTTTTTCCATCGATCTTTCAAACATCGTGTGTTTCTATATATGTGATGTGAACATAACTGGAGAATCGTCTTACGTAAAATAGGCTTTCTTCAATTCATATCACGTTTCTATGCAATGTATATTTGTTTCGAATATGCAAACTCCTGTTGAATTTTATTTTACATCGGATAACTTTTTCAACGACTAAAAAATATGTTGAGAAGTAAAGAAAAAAGGCAGACAATAAAAAGAAGAAAAACAAAGATTAATGAATTAAGGAAAGGAAGACTGTGGATAATTTGGCGTTGTCATCAGCTAAGAAGATTACACTTACTTTTTTTAGATTGTTCATTTGGAGTTGTAAAAATATAAACCTCTGTTAATTTGAGAGATATATAAATTATATGGAAGCCCCTTTTACATCAATACCTTTTCTGGCCATAATATGCATCATATTTCTGGCTATTACGAATTTTTCTACTCACACATACATATACCCAACACCCTCCTTACACAAGCACGTGCATCGACCCCACCATATATATATATATATATATATATATATATATATATATATATATAGGGTAAGGTGCACGATAATCATGAAAATGAAATGTCGTGGTAGACAAAATGTGTGAAAAAAGACAAACGGAAAACAGGTTAAAATGCAGGAGAAAAACAAAAACAAGAGATTTGACCGGTTTCGTTCGTATTAACGAGCGTCTTCAGAAAAAGTGAAGATTTGGAAACAATTTTATTTTGAAGGCACACACATGGGAGAAAAAAAAGATGATCCGATTGGACCGTATGAGAAAATGTTTAGTGAGATTGAAATATGATTTGACAAGTAGATACACATTCTTATTTATTTCTTTTTCCTTATTCTTTATTTTTAATTTACAAAAAAATGTTGTATTTTATTTATTTAAATGTATTTGTCTTTTCTGCAAAAATGAAAAAGAAAAAAGAAATTCTTACGTCGAACAACATTAAAAGCGATTCAGCTATTTCAAAATCGGGAAGATTATTCCTACATGCCTTCCCTCTTATATAGTTAACTTCTATATTTAAGATCACAATTTCCGTTTTTCTTGCTATATTTGCATTGGATATTTATGAAGATACGACGAAGTTCCTTATTATATTTTTGAAATAACAAGAATAGTTTATATAATCCTTTAGATTTTCCATTAGTTCCCACATTCAATGAGCGATTTTTTTCTGACAAAAGAGGGGTAATTACCGTTTTCTGGGTTAGAATCAATCTATCTAACACTTATCGTTGTTATAAACCTTGAAGTATATCTTTTTAGCTCCTTTAGTCAAGTAGCATGATACCTTGTCCGGAGCGATTTCCAAAGAAAAAGAAGAATTTTATTGCATTTCATAATATATATATGTTAATAATGCATCTTATAAATGGCCAACATGATTGTCTAATTCATTTAATTTATTTTACTATTTAATTTTTAATTCTAATTTTACTTTATATTTTTATTCATTGATGTACTATATATGTTTCTTTTTAATTCCTCTTGCCCGTTTTAATAAACTTATATAATTAATTCTAATTATATCAAAACATTTACGACCATCTCTTTCAAATTTAATTTAATTCTATTTTCCTTTCACAGGTTATCATTGTTTCTTATGTTGTCATTTATTATCTCCCTTGTTATATATTTCTCCCTGTTTGCTAAATGTTCAGTTGTGTTAGATAATGAAGAGCTTTTATTGTAAAGAAAAGTATTTTTTTATTCACTGTATTTATATCTATACGAATGGATATCTTTCTTATATACGTAATGGCTTCGTTGTGAAGTCAAATAGAGAAATCAAAGCCACACAAAAGCTTCACCACTTCGATAACACAGGTTTTGTTGCGTTTGGCTTACATAATTATTTTGTTTTATCATACCAAACGCGTAAACTTGTAATATAAAAGAAAGTTCGTTACAAATATTCTTAGAATAATAGCGTGTGTCATAGGCTATATATATATATATATATATATATATATATATATATATATATACAGGGTGGGCCAAAATAAGGGTCCTATCTTTAAATTTGAATAACTTGAATTTGAATAACTTCCACAAAATAAAAGTTAAACTCACCAAACTTTATGTGTGTGTAGACTTACCCTTCCGAGATTTTTTGAAATAAACAAAACAAATTTTAGCCGAAAAACACTTCTTAAAACTTACAAAAACTAAAGTATTGTTTTTTACACTGTTTTGAGTTTTTTAAGCCAAAATAATGTTTTCTAAATGAGGGTACGTTCCTTAGGGCTAATACGGCTCATGCTTGCTTCGGAAGGGGTCCTTTACTTATTCTAAAAAAAAAAAAAAAAAATCAATAAATAAAAAAGTTATGAATTTTTAAAAATAGGACCCTTATTTTTGCCCACCCTGTATATGAAGCAATCCAACAAAAGATATAAGCGTCAACCAATATCTTATAATTAGTGAAACATCCGGATAAAAAACTGAAGCTCAATATACTGGATACGAAATCCCGACATGTGCAACTGGCATTTCGGAACTTTGATTGGACTTTTTGTATTATTTTGATTGATTTATTTATCATTAACATTGAATATGGACACATTTCGCGACTGGAAAACTTTGCCGGCCCCTTCAATTTCACGTATATGGACTGCTGTTTGTAACCTGGAGTAATATCTTTCCTGATTATGCTTCTCAACTTGTATGACCTGGATGGAGTGTATGGATTCAACAAAAAGTATCTTTTTTAAATTGATATGTTTGATGTTATGTATTTTTATGTATTTGTGTATATAATTTTATATATTTTCAAAGCGTAATTTTATTACCTGTAGTAGTATAACTGCGGTAATGGTCCTCTGAAGAGAAGAATTATCTTTGAAAACTCATGAGCTAAGGACTTAAGGATACTTTGCTTGAACTTTGAATTCTAATAAAATTTGATTAACACCTTATTTTATTACTTCATTTTATATTTTATATTATAATATATATATATATATATATATATATATATATATATATATAGTGAGAGAGAGAGAGACGGAGAGAGAACTATAGAGTGAGAAATACTCGTAATCTACAGACAATTTTGCTGTATCACAGCTTTTCAGTACGGCTAGCAAAGCAAAGGTTCCAGGCCGAGATCGAAAACTGACTGTCTATACGACAGTCGACGCTTAAATCCACTTAGCTATCATCTGCCAGCTGTGGGGAGTACTTGTAACTGGTTGTAACTGGTCAGAATTTAATTATTTAAAAAACCGGCTACGCAACAATTTGTTTAGATTGGAGTTGAAAACGACCATTTTGTAGTCGGCTGGTAAGCAGCCCAGTGGTGTTGGGTTCCACAAACAGGTAGTTTTAGGAGATATACTTAGCTCATGGAAGTTCTGTTTAGTTTTAGGTACAGAGACAGAGAGAGAGAGAGAGAGAGAGAGAGAGAATACACTTATTGACAGTTGTTATAGGTAGACGAGCTTTTGTTGTTAATGTTTTACAGGGGGCACCATAGATTGAAGCTTAGTTGAGTACCTGATATGAAATACATGATAGAGTAGAGAAAGACTAGCAACGCCTCTTCTGTGAGAAGTGTACTGCAGGCAAAGGAAGAGAACATCTCTCACTTTATTTCGAAGTCAGTTTTGCACTCTGTCAAGGCTAGAAAGGTTACTATAAACGGTACCGCCCTAGATGCTGCAACAGAACTCGATCTTAGTATGTATGTTACTCTTATAGAGGTAGAGCAATGCGTCAGGAGTGAGATACATTTGGAGCGGTAGAGATGACAAAGAGTTATATACATAAGATCCAGTATTATGTTTAGAGAATATTTTTTCTAAATACTTTAGTTCAATGTATTCGGTGAGACACGATACAGAAAGGTGGCCAGATTAAGACGAGCTTCTCTCTAGCTGAACATAGCATAGAAATGATATGTTCAAAATATGATGGGTTATTACGTAGACAATACAACTAACTGTCCGAAGGTTTCTGTAGAGTCGAACAGTAACGAAAGATCTTTTGGTGTAAGACGCACCGCATGACAAAGGAAATATCTGGAAAATATTATCGGGGAAGTACGCTTCATCAAGCATCTTTCCCGGACGTCGGATCAACAGATTACCATATATTTAGAACATTTTCAAAAACATTTAAGTGGATTAAGACCCCCTACAAGAGAAAAAAGTCGGAAATGAGGTGGGTTTTTCCTTTGTCTAATCAATAGCTCAGAAGAGTTTTAGGAACGTGCCATTAAAATGCTTAGTAACCGAATGGAAAGCGTTAAAAGAGAAGAATGACAACAACTTGAGTGTTAGAACACATCTGATAATGGTGTTCTTTAGTTTCATTGGCAGATTAAACATTATTTACAAGGTTATATATATATATATATATATATATATATATATATATAATAGTAATAATCCAGGTGGAAAATATCCACAGGGTGGTAATCCAGAGAATTTTAACCGGGTTTATAAAAAGTGCTCAATATCAAAATAGAGCTTTATATATGATAATTTTATTTACACAGACATGTACAAAATCTGCGACACTGGCATGTCGATGTTATCGATCAACAGTTACTATAAACTGAGATCTCATCAGGCAGAGTTAGAATCCGATCTTAACCTCAGATCATATTTGGATTCTAACTCTGCCTGATGAGATCTCAGTTTATAGTAACTGTTGATCGATAACATCGACATGCCAGTGTCGCAGATTTTGTACATGTCTGTGTAAATAAAATTATCATATATATATATATATATATATATATATATATATATATATATATGTGTGTTTCAATGCAAAACGCGATACATCCAATGTCTTTTAATTGAGAAATTAAATAATTAAAAAAATGAACATATGAATTCTCGACTTTGATTAAAAGTTTATTTTAATTGAAAGACAATGAACAATTATGCCGATATCACATCATGTAAAACATGATATTGAGATGAGGTAGAGAGGTGAAATGCAACACTATGTAGTGATAGCTTCGCCATTTTGAAAATTACACTTATCGTGTTTTGCATTCAAACATACACACACACACACACACACACACACAAACATATATATATATATATATATATATATATATATATATATATATATATATATATATATATATAAAATTGAAATATAAGCCAAATTAGCAATACAAGATTTATTTATTTTTTTGTTCTTACATTAATCCTATCGATTACGGAATAAAATTCCTTCTTCAGGGGTGACCAGTATTGAGTCATTTTTTTTTTTTCATCAAAAAACACGAATAAAGAAACTTATTTCTTTGTTAATTTGATAAAAATAAATTAATCTTGTATTGCTAATTTGGCTTATATTTTAATTTTATTAACTTTCCATGCAATACTTTGAAACTTGAACGATAAACTACACACACACACATATATATATATATATATATATATATATATATATATATATATATATATATATATACCAGCAAATCCTACCCACCCGGGCAGCGATTTATTGGGAGTGGCGGGGGGTTAATTGAAAGAATGTTATTTTACTCAGAGAGTCCATACGTTTAATAAACTTTTGTAAATTTGAAGATTGACTACCTCAGCTAAATTATCCCCACCCACTAAAAATTAGATTGTTAAGGCAGCTAATATGTTTTTAACACTAACCTGAAGTTTGACTGACAAGGTTGTAAAACCACACGCAATCGCTACAAAAAGGTCCCCCTTCCCTTCAAAAAAAGATTAACGCACACAATTAATCTTCAATGGTATAGAAATGGTTAACTGTCATAACACCCTAGAATGGCAGGAAAATAGAAAGTAGAACAGCGAATTGGATTAATTAACAAATTAAAAATAAAAATATAAAAACAAAAGATAAAAAAACATTCAAAACATACAGTGGTTCCCGATTCAGTTTGAATCGAGGGGGAACAGTTACTTAGGTGTAAAACACATGTGCAAGTTTTTCAATAAAGAACAAATAGAAATGTCAACAATGGTTGCATTGCATTTTTTATATTGCGCTTTTCGGTTTATAGTAATACACAGTAATATTTCCTTTCTTCTCTAAGAGCATACCAGTTAGAATGTCCGACTGTCGAAAAAACGATCTTAACTTCGAGCACCTGCTGGTTTGTTACAGTGAAGAGCTGTAGTAGAGCGAAACAATACATTCATAAATTACTATATATATATATATACAGGGTGGGCCAAAATAAGTGTCCTATCTTTAAATTTGAATAACTTGAATTTGAATAACTTTAACAAAATAAAAGTTAAACTCACCAAACTTTATGTGTGTGTAGACTGACCCTTCCGAGATTTTTTGAAATAAACAAAACAAATTTTAGCCGAAAAACACTTCTTAAAACTTACAAAAACTAAAGTATTGTTTTTTACACTGTTTTGAGTTTTTTAAGCAAAAATAATGTTTTCTAAATGAAGGCTAATACGGCTCCTGCTTGCTTCGGAAGGGGTCCTTTACTTATTCTAAAAAAAAAAAAAAATCAATAAATAAAAAAGTTATGAATTTTAAAAAATAGGACCCTTATTTTTGCCCACCCTGTATATATATATATATATATATATATTTAAAATAATGAAAACACCTTGAAACCCTCCAATGAAATCTAACGTTATAAAGCTCTCGGTGAACAGTTGAAGCGGATGATTGTTTTGCCTTCTGTAGTTTTCGGTGCCGTGTTTTTTTTTTTTTTTTTTCTTCATCATCCGTACATAGGCTCTAGCGTATCTTTCTGACCGTTTCGGCTTTCTTCCAGAATTTGGTTAAGAAGAGAATGTTTTCCTTTATTTTTCATAGGTGGTCATAACCTTCAAGACAGTTCCTCTCGATACGCCAACCATCTCAGCCAGTTCGATTAAAGTAGCACCTGCTATACGGGCACTGACACTCTGCTTTCTTTTGAAATCTGATTTAAATGTTTATTACTAATGTGCATTATCTGAAATAAAAAATAAATTCAAATAATTAAATCAGGACAGAACAATTGTAAATAAAAGAAATAAACACACGGTTTGGCATTTTTTTTCAATTTATATAATATTGATCCCAAATTAACAAGGTGTTTTCATTATTATATATATATATATATATAGAGAGAGAGAGAGATAGGAGTATTAGAAGGCTATCGCAATGTAAGAAATATGTCGGCGTTGAGAAGTAATACAAAAATAAGTATTATTTTATAATAGATCTAACTTAGGTAAGCATTCTACACAGTGATGTAATATGTGTGAACCTTTTTTATAATATACTCTATAATTTTATCAAATGGCAAGTGTTTAAAATCCCTAAAACCCGCACCAATATTTGATAAAGAGGTCTCTCCTCGGAATATATTGTGTATTTATCTTACTTTTCAACGTCGACATATTTCTATTTCTTGCATCGTGATAGCCTTCTAATACTCCTCTATATACTAATGTCACACAATGCTTCAAGTAAACTATCTCCTTTTATATATATATATATATATATATATATATATATGTATATATATATATATATTGAATTATTGATGACATATATACGCTAGCGTTTCAAGCTTATTGCTCTCACCATATCAGGAAAGTAACAATTTCAGACGGTCGGGAGTCGCGAACCTCGTTCACAGACTTAGCCTAGAATCTAGAAGCAGTTGCCCTATCCTCTCTGCCACCTGAAACTCTCCCGTGATTAACGTCAATTAAGAGCTATATGAACCTAGAGGCAAGCACAGATAGAAAACTTACCGAGAGGTTTCGACGACGTATTCAATTTGTGGGTGCATGTACGAGTGAGTGGTGTTCAATATTAAACGCAAGGGAGGTATTCTGGTTTATTTTCTTGTTTCATTTTTTTATTTTCTCATATATTCCCCATGAAAATAAATTTAATATCTACTCCAATCTATATGCTTTCTTTCTCCCTATACATACATACACATACACATGTGTGTGTATATATATACATATATATATATATATATATATATATATATATATATATGTATATATATACACATATATATATATATGTATATATATACATATATATATATATATATATACATATATATATATATATATATACATATATATATATATATATATATATATTCTTTGTAGAATGGTAGGAAAAATCCCAGCAGAGTGCTCGATTAATTAAGAATCAAAGTTAAAAATTAAGAGCATAATATTTATTTATTCTGGTACAGAAAAATTAGTACAACATTCGTACCGTCGGTTTCAAGCACGGAAGGTCTTACCCATCCGGCTCTCTTCAGCTTCTGTTGTCATCTGTTTTGGAAATGTGAGGTCTGTTTTGGAAATATATTTATATATATATATATATATATTTTTTCATATATATTTTTTTATTTTTTACCCCCCTTTTTTATTCCCCTTTTTATTCCCTTTAATCTTGAATTCTCTTTCTTCTCCCGTGTTTTAAATCTCAACGGTCTTATGACACTAAATTCAAATTTAAACAAACACACACAACACACTGAGCAAATAACGCGTCCCAACAAGAGTGTCATGTGACCTCACATTTCCAAAACAGATGACAACAGAAGCTGAAGAGAGCCGGATGGGTAAGACCTTCCGTGCTTGAAACCGACGGTACGAATGTTGTACTAATTTTTCTGTACCAGAATAAATAAATATATATATATATATATATATATATATATATATATATACCGCTCTTTTCTATGTATATGTTATATTTATGTGTTTCTGTCTTCTCCCATAACTTTTTTCGTATTCTGCAACTTTTTTAATCTGTAACAGTCAAAACATTTTTCTCTCGCTGTAACTTTTCCCGCCCATCGCATCCAATACATCTCATTTTATCAACACAATTTATCTCGCACATTCCGCCGCTCATACTTTTCTTTACGCGATTTTTCATTGGCCAACGTTTTGTTTTTCTCAATAAATCTCTCCATATCTGAATTTTCCATCTTCTGTCGATACAGAAACAGCGTTCTCCCTTCGCCTTTGCACGCCACCAAAAACGGCGCCGCCACCCGGCAGAAAACACCCGAACCCATAACACTACTGTTAAATCATTTATACACACGCATAAATGTGTTTGCTTGAGGATAAATATTTTCGTAGGACTTAGTAGAATGCCTACTTTGGAAACTAAATGCATTTTAATTTTTGTTGTTTTTCAAAATATATATGTAAATGCGTGGAAGCAAGGTGGGTGTTGGTTAAATCATTACACGATTTCATATTTTTTTTAATTATTTTTAATCATTACGATTCAATATTTCAAATGCTGTGAGTTCTTCATCGGGAATAACCAAAGTGATGCATATAAGAACGGAAATGTGGTCGGTAGTATGTTTGGTATTAATATGCTAACATTGAACGATCATATGTTTTTTGGGCGGGGTTGGCTGAAATGTCGGCTAAGTGTTGTTTAAATGCTGTTATTTAAAAAAAAAACAATTGTGGTTATTTACTTATTTTCGTATAATAGTTAAGTATGAGCTATATGCGAGAGTCTTAGCGACCACTTCCGCGATTGTTTTGAATCGTTTCTGTTCATCATTACTGTTGTGGTGGCAACCACTCATTTGCATATACGAATAACGTTACACTATAAATGGCAAGCCTAGGTTGGCCTTAGTGTGTGTTACCTAAATGCCACCGGAAGTGACGCCGAAGAGCGTACATGTCCTCCCACCAAGACTCTCTGACTCGACACCTTCATTTGTACATACTGTAACTATACCTTTTCTTTAATACACTTATTATTGCATTCTCCTTGTTGTTTGCGTCTTCATTGTATTCCTCACTAATTATTGTTCAACCTTGCAACCACAACAATTACCTTGTAGATAAAAACAATGACGGTGCTATTGTGTATTTGAGATCTTGTGTTCCGATAAGTAAGAGGAATTCTGTCTGTGACCATATTATTTTTGTATTAGAATTGAGTTTGTATTATAATGTTTTTTTTATAATGGTACGTATTTTATTTAAACATAGTTCCCTCCAAACAAGCAAGTCGTAAGGGTCTACTGAGAATTAAGGTGAACGTTTATTGAACTCAGCGTAAATTGCGATGCTGTGCAGCGGGATGCTTGTTCATATTAGATTTGATTGTTTATCATGTCGGTACAGTCAGGGTAACAGAGAGAAGGGAGGGACTTCCAAATGCCGGCAGCACGAGGAAATAAGCTATTGGAGTAGAAAGCTCTCCGGCATCTGGGGATCTCCACAGTGAATAGGAGTTAGCTGATTGTCGCGTTGGTCGAGTGTATCTACGTTGAGGGGACACCAGATCAGCAAGTTTATCGGAGCACATTCCGTGGAAATACTTGTAAAACAAGCAGAGGGATTCAACATTGCTGCGATGGTACAGCGGTTGAAACTTGGTGGATAGTGAGGGACTTATTAGATTAGAGACTCTTTTTTGGAGCTTGTCCAAGGGGTAGAGACTATTGGATGGTGGACTAGCGCAAATGTGACAATACTACTCCATGCATGTGTGTACGTATCTGCTAGTGTCCATTTCTGGTTCCAGTTACGTCACATGTTACCTGATATTGTCTCGTAAATAAAGCTCTTCTAATGCGATTATTTTAATTATTCGATTATTTATTGGCGAGTCTAGTAGTGGTTGAAGTATAGTAACGTGTTATTTAATTTTAACTTTTAATTAAAGCGGGGCTTAGTGCAGAGCACCCGTTGAATGCTAAACTAGTCTCGCTTTCTCTCTTTTATCTCTCTCTCGCCATATATATATATATATATATATATATATATATATATATATATATATATATATATATATCCGAATTGGTTACATGGTAAACAGCTGATGGCCCCTATTTAGTTTCATGATTTAGGATAATATCTCCTGTCTATGTATCACGACTGATATTGTTGGGTTCTCTTTCTGTCTTTTGTAAATTTCCCATCGATAACAGTCGGCTAATATAAATTCTAAGACTGTAATATTCGGATTTACTTAAAATCCCTAGAACTTAATATCTTGGAGTAGTATGGCTGTTTCGCTGCTAGGAAGATTATGGAAGAGGGGATGCTTCTGCATTCTTAGAAGTGAGTTGATTTTTGTGAGGAGAATAGAGTATTTTTGTTTTTGTCATGAGACAATCATCCTAGGTACTATCTCCTCATTGGAGGCTAGTGTAGTTTCCTTTATGTTGCCATGAGACAATCCTCACAGACATTATCCTCTCATTAAGGAGCAGCGTAGTATATTTTTTGTTGGCATAATGCCATCCTCTCAGGGATAATCACCTCCTCTTAGAGTAGGTGGGTAGTGTAGTATATGTTTATTAGTCATTATACTAGCATCCAACGCATTATATCCTCCGATGGAGTCAGTACAATATATCCAATCATTACACTCTCCTGTTTGGGGCGCTCGTGCAGTCTTTTATCATGAGACAATCCAGCTAGACATTACACCACCTTTGCAGGGGTAGTAAAATATTGGTAATCATACCGTCCTCCCAGTAAGTATTTCCTCCTTTGGTAAGGGAGGAGTCAGTGTAATATATGTTCGTTTGTTATTATACCACCTTCTTATGCGTTACTACCTCCTTTTGGGGGGCATAGATAGTATAGTATATATTCTGTTCCTATTAGACCATCCTCCTAAAAATTACTTCCTACTTTTTGGGGTAGTGTTGTATTTTTTGTTTCAAGAAACTATCATCCCAGACATTATCTACTTCTTTGGGAGGGGATGCATTCTGTAGTACACGTTCGTTTATTATGATAACATTCTTTCAGGAATTATAACTTCCCAATGGGATAGTAGTGTAATATATATATATATATATATATATATATATATATATATACGTATATATATATATATATATATATATATATATATATATATATTACAACATATTACAACAAAAATGACAGTTATAACTTTATAATTATAATTCTATTCTCATTATTAAATTTAACCCACTCTGCCCCCCCCCCCGCCCTGGCTGGAATTGAGGTCACGATGGCCCAGACACGAGAGAACATCCCACGCAACTTTTGGAAACATGACTTGTTGGGGTCTCCCCCTCTCCCCCATCCCTTCTCATGTCCCCGTTATAGGCAGAGCTCCATCTCCGTCCCCCCTCCCTCTAATGCATCTTCAATTTCCGGTTAAGGTTGAATTTAAAATCTTTGCCATTTGATTCCATTGTCGCTTGAAGAGTTGATGTTCATTGCGAGCGTTAATGAAACAGCATATATTTTGTCGCAATTAATGGAATAATAAAATCACCAACAATATATATATATATATATATATATATATATATATATATATATATATATATATATATATATATATACGTTCCCCATAGAAACATTCTTCCAGGTATCGCCCCATCTTTCTTGGCAGCTGGTGTAGCACTTGTTCTGTGTTCATGTCACTATCGCCCCAGGCATTACCTTCTCCTCGGGGGATAGTATGCTATGCGTTTTTTCGTCGTGCTACCATCGTCCCAGGTATTACTTCGTCATTTGGTGAGAGTCACTGTAGTATATGTTCGTTCATCATGATACTATCTTTCCAGGCATTACCCCCTCTTTCGTGGGGTAGAAGCATTGCAGGATATCTTCTCTTCTCATGAGACCATTCTTCACAGATATTATGTCACCATTGAGATAGTAGTGTAATATGTGTTTTTTTTTGCCATGGGACATTCATCCCCAGCATTCCCTTTTTCAGGTCGTGTAGTATCTAGTCCGTTGTCATTATGCCATCTTCTCAAGCATTAGCTCCTCCTTTTTCGACACTTATCCATGTTCGAAATCGAATTCATTCGTTGTAATTCTGTACTCTGTTGAATATTGGTTTTTGTCGCATTATCTTTTCCCTTTTTTTACTTTAACCTAGGTTTAGCACTAAACCGGATCCTGCGATGAGGCCAAATTTGTCAAACTTGAAGGGGGCCGCCACTTCGTAATAATCACTGCTCAGAGATATATTCCGACCTTGAATTATAGTACTTTTTAGGGCCTCATTAATCGTTTTTATAGAAGCTATCGTTTACAGACTATATGTTTACAAAATATACGCCTATAAACAAATCGTAGATAAATCATGCCCGGTTTCGACGTAAAATAACTCAACAACGGTTGGCATGCCTGGAACCCAACAACTATCCAACCTTTATTAATTATTAAGAACATTAAAAGGTTACTGCTTGTTTCGCTCTTTCTTTCAATATTAATCCTCTAGGCAACGTTTTGTCTGTTTTTTTAATATTCGATAAAAGAGTAAAACAAAATATATAATGTATTTAAACGTTAAGGTAGCCACCATTTTTTCTCTCTCTTTCCGTTTGCCAATGAGAGTAAATGCCACGATCATTAAACTAATTTTTAAATTAGGTCTCAATGAATTTTAATGATTTCGAAACCTTCTAAGTCGAAGGTAATCAGTCGGTGTGAGGTTCGGTGATTTTGTTGGCTGAAACATAATTTGCATGGCATACTCTTCAAGGAGATATTAAGTTCATAATTACTTGACTCTACATGAGAGCAAAGTTAGACACTAAGTTTATTACTAATATGAGAAAAATTTAGTCTCCTATGAAGGGGCACTCTGGATTGGTACAAAGATAAAAATGCTTTAATCTAGAAGAATTTTTCTTTCACTGACGGATAACAGAATAGACGAAGTGTAGTATCAAAAAAGATACTACACTTTGCTCTCAGCTAAACAACTAAAGATTGCAGTGTCACTTTCGGTATCTAAATCTACTCTTTACTTTCATTTTTGTTTCATTCTTAAATGTGTCTCTCTACTTAAAAATAAATAAATAAATAATTGTAATTACCGTGTTATTAAATTTGCTGAACCTTTAAGGTGTTTGTTTCTCTTCGCACATTTTCTATATAGTATATGCTGTGTTATGTTAATGGAAGTTGGGATGCGCTATTATGGTGTTTGAAAGTGTGAATGTGGTATTATGGTGTTTTAAAGTGTGAATGCGCTATTATGGTGTTTGAAAGTGTGGATGCTGTATTATGGTGTTTGAAAGTGTGAATGCGCTATTATGGTGTTTGAAAGTGTGAATGTGGTATTATGGTGGTTGAAAGTGGGAATGTGGTATTATGGTGTTTGAAATTGTTAATGTGGTATTATGATGTTTGAAAGTGTGAATGTGGTATAATGGTGTTTGAAAGTGTGAATGTGGTATTATGGTGTTTGAAAGTGTGAATGCTGTATGATGATGATTGGAAGCGTAAATGCGCTATTATAGTGATAGGAAGTATACGCACGTTATCCTCGTGATTGGAAGTGTGAATACGGTATTATGGTGAGTGCAGGTGTAAATTATGTATTATAGTGATTGGAAGAGTACATGTGGTATTATCGTTGTTAGAAGTGGCAATGCACATTTATAGTTATTAGATGCGTGGGCGTAGTATTACAGTGATTTGTATTGTGAATGGCGTATTACGGTGATTGCAAGTGTGAAAATGATATTACTGTGAGTGGTAATGTGAACGCTGCATTATGATAGACGAAAGTGTGAATGTGGTATTATGGTGATTAGTAGTGTGAACGCAGAATTATGGTGAGTTGAAGTGTGAATATGGTATCACGGTATTTTTGTGTTTTGAAGCGGGAATGCGGTATTTTGGTAATAGGACATGTGAATGAGGTATTATAGTGATAGGAAGTGTGAATGCTGTTTTAAGATAATTGATTGTGTGAATGCAGTATAATGGTGATTAGAAGTGTGTATGTGGTATTCTGGTAATATGAAATGTGAATGCTTTTTTATGGTAATTAGTGTGAATACCGTTTTATGGTAATAAGAAGTGTGAATGCCGTATTATGGTGATTGGAAGTGTGAATGCGATGAATAATTGATTATGTTGAATGGTATTGTAAATACGCATGAAAACAGTCGATAATAAGATAGTCGGGGAAAGAAGAATAGAACTCAGGATCCATATAAAATACGGGTTTTTGTATATTGGTTATGATATTAAAAATATAAATATATGTTATTTCTATTCATCTTATTTGCTAGGAGTTGATCCCAACGCGCACTGACAACTCGGTGTTCCGAGTTCGAATCTTTAAGTATTAATATCTCCAATTGGTATATGGATGTTTGCAACAATCACGTGTTACTTCCTGTTTGAAGTTTTTTTTTTAATAAAGAGTAACCGCTTATCAAGGCCCAAAGGCCACTCGAGGATAAGGGTTAGTTAATATCAGGTGGACGGCGAGACAGCACCGTGATGATTGGTAATTATGGTGGATATTGGACACAGTTTGATTATTTAGGAGGACGGCTTAACAATAATTTATTTGCATTGGACTTGAAAACGAGAATGTTGTAGTCAGATGGAAAGCAGTCCGCGTTATCGAGTTCAACAGAGTCCACGGAAAGAAACTCTGCTCATGGAGCTTTCGTTTAGTTTTAAGCACAGAGAGGGGGAATGGGAAATTATTAAGAATGGTTCTAGCTAAATGAGTGTTTATTGTGAATGTTTTACATGGATGGGGGGGGGGCATAGAATGAAGGGCAGCCGAGCACCTGTCATGAAAATAACGATAGAGTAGAGAGATCTTAGCAATGTCTTAATGGAGATTTCGATGTCGGTTTTGCACTTTAGCAAAGCAGCACCTCCTCAAATGTGGAAACTACTTAATCTTAGAACAATTGTAGCCATTATACAAGTAGAGGATCGCGCCAGGAGTGAGATACCTTCTGGGGCGCTAGTATAACCAACCATTTTTACAGCAACCTTGGCAATGGATATACGTCTTCCATTTCAGGTAAGAAGTGAAGGTCAGTTCCAGAAGCTTTTCAGAGCAGAAAGCTTGATTCATTTTAATTATGGACAAGTGAAAAGGAACCCGCGGAACAAATGCAACTGAATATCAAGTACATTAAAAAAATACCGTATGGACTCATACGAAAAGAAGATCTCGTTTGCGGCTTTTTGTTTAATAGAATTCGCCCCAGGGAAGGCATGAAGCCAATTGATGTAAGGAGTTAAAAAATACTACTTCGAGGTCAAATACTAGCCAACGATAAGTGTTAGATGGATAGATTTCAACCCACAAGAAAAGCAATTTTCCCCCTTTGTCAGAAATATATCTCATGGAACGTGAAGACAAAAGGGCAAAAATAAGGTAAGCAAGAGTTACGAGGCTGAATAAATTAATTCTGTTATTCTTTTAAGAAAGAGATATTCCTTTTCATCACTTGTGATTTCTCTTCCGTTTTCCCTGTGTGTAATTTGTACTTCATTTTGCTTCGTCCGTTTTGTTATTCAGTTGTGTGTTTATACCATACACAACCTCTTTCCGTGTCCACCCTCGTTTCCGCATTATTTTTATGTCCGTCAGATTAAATTATATTTAAATTGGCGACCAACATAAATTTCGCTCATGAAACCTGCGCTTCTTACAGTCATACTCGTTTATCTTTAGCCAACAAAGAGCCACAACTCTCCTACCCATCTCCTTGAAATTGTGTATGTCTTTACTTTTGTATTATTTAATTTTGTTCCCCTCTTCGAAAAACTTATTTTCATTTTTTCTTTGTCCTCTAAAATATTTTATCTTTCTGTCTCTGAATTCTTTTCTATAAACTTCATTATCGAATTCGTCTTCTTCCATGTTTTATTATGCTTCGAACTTTTTTTAATAAAGATTTATCATTTGTACTATTTAGATTTTTTAAACTACTGATTTTATCATGTATGTGATCTTCACAACGTTTCAGCCGATGTAATCTCCGACCTTCTTCAAGTTTAACTTGTCGAACTCGTGAATCTTTCTATCGAACTCTAGAACACGTACGGAATTTCGGACGTAACTCTTTATTTAATCCACGAAGCTAGATTGCTACCGTTCTGTCAGCCATAGCCGGGTAGAAGTCTTAAGCAATTCGTGGCGTAACGGATAAAGTGCTAAGTGGCAGTTTTTTAGGATTGAAGGTTCATTCTCCAGTGAAGGCGATGCTAATAATACAATTACGAATTTCTTAAAAAGTCTGCCTGGTCATGTCTGACGGAACGAGATCAACCTTAACCCTGAAATAAAAGGGTTCCGTTCGAAATTCTCTACAAATTCCCGAGTTCCACAGAAAGATTCTCGAGTTAAAAAATATACACCTGAAGAAGGTCGGAAGTTACATCGGCTGAAATGTTGTTAGAATAACATTCCAGATGAGAACAATAATTCGTATAGTCCAAATAATACAAAGTTCATTTGTTTTTCTTCGTGTTTTTTTCGTCTGGTTTCTATGATAGCGTAGTTTATTCATTTTACCATTATTTTCTACCGTTTTACAGTTTTCCCCATTTTTTTCGTTACTGTTTTCTCATCAGTTTTTCTTTCATGGCATTACCATTTTAAGATATGTCTTCATGTTTATAGTATTTTTTTTTTATTATGACTTTTCATCACATTCTACTTTTCTTATTTCGTTTATTCTTCTCCCCTCTCTTCCAGTGTTTAAATTTAAGAAACACAGTGAATTAGCATCAATTATATTTCTGAAAGTACATTAACCTGAGTATATAGAAAAGAATGATTGAGCTTGAACAAATATTATATAATAATATCGTGGGGTCTGCATTTGCACCGGACCTTCATAGAATGGAAATACGTAATAAAGTCTTACAATGATTTTGGAGATAGAGCTTCTTCTTCTCCTTCTTCTTCTTCCTCTTCTTCTTCTTCTTCTTCTTCTGCTTCTTCTTCTTCTTCTTCTTTTCTTCTTCTGTTTCCACTTCTTCTTCTTCTTCTTCTTCTTCTTCTTCTTCTCCTTCTTCTTTTCTTATGTTCCTAATATCATGCCTTATCGTCTTCTGTCTCCTCCTTCTCTTTTAATCCTTACTCTTCTTTTACTTTTCTTCTTATCTTTTCTTTCTTTCTCTTATTCAATATCTTATTTTTTTTACTTCTTCATCTTTTTCTGGTTTTATTCAACGCCCTCCCCCTCCTCCTCCTCCTCGTAATGATCCTCCTCCTCCTCCTCGTAATGACCCTCCTCCTCCTCGTGATGATCCTTCTCTTCCTCCTCATCTTGCTTATCATCATCATACTCATTTTCATATTGGTCCTTCGTCTTTTTTTTCTTCTTGCTCAATTTTGCATTCAGTTCTTCATCATTGTTTTCTTAATACATTGAGCCAGTGCATTTTTATACTTTCTTTTTTTTCATCATCATCATCATCATCATCATCATCATCATCATCATCATCATCATCATCATCATCATCATCATCCACACCATCATCATAAGCAGCATCAGCACCAGCCTCATCATCATCATCATCATCATCATCATCATCATCATCATCATCATCATCATCATCATCATCATCATCATCATCATCATCATAAGCAGCACCAGCACCAGCCTCATCATCATCAGCATAAGCAGGACCAGCACCAGCCTCATCATGATCACCATCATAAGCAGCACCAGCACCAGCCTAATCATCATCATCATCATCATCAGCAGCAGCAGCAGCACCAGCACCAGCACCAGCACCAGCACCAGCTTCATCATCATCCTTTTTCTTTTTCCTTTCATCATCTTATTATCATCATTCAGTTTTTCTTCTTCATTATGTATTTCCTTACCGTTTACTATTTCCAATCTCTTTCATATTTTATACAGTGGATTTTCATTCCTTAATTTTTACAATGTGTTTCTTTGTTTTTCACCATCACCATGTTCAGTTATTTCTTGATCGATTCGGTTTCCTTCCAGTTCCTTCTGTCGTGTTCTTTAAACTCCCTTCTTCGTAATCATCATCATCACCATCATCAACGTTTGCTTTTGCCCACTTCTTCATCATCTTTATTTGTATCATCGAATGTCATTGCTTCGATATCACAAACTTTATAATGCGCTTTCTTTTCTTTTCTTTCTCCTCCTCCCCCTCATCACTGCTATCACATTCAGCTTCAGCTTCATCTTCCCTTGTCTGTCTTTTATTTTCATATTTATTCCTTATACTAACAATTCTCTTCATCTTCTTTATCTTCATCTTCATCTTCGACTTCATTTATTCATCTGTCTCTACTTAACCTTTTCACCTTGCGACCCTTCTATCACTCTCCGAATTTCTTACTCACAATCTGTCGATCTTCCGCCCTCTTTCTCTCTGTCTCTCTCGCTCTCTCTCTCTCTCTCTCCACACATTTGACTTCTGTTTTTCCCACACTCTATCTCTCATTCTCTTTATAACTCACTGATAAGTCACACAGTCCTACTTTACCTCAGCCTCTCTCTACCCATCCTAAACCTAACCATTCATTTCACCTCTCTCCCCGATTTGCTTTTGATTTACCGACCCCTAATTCGTCTCCCTATCTCCGTCTCTCTGCCCCGGCACTCTCTCTGTACATGTAATACTTTATCATACTCGCGCCGGTCTTTCAGATCTCACCCACTATCCCATTCGCACTTTTCAACCTTTTTTTCCATCCCAACTCTCCTTTTTCCATCCCGACTCTCCTTTGCTCTTCTCCTCACCAGAGTTGGTCCCCCCCCCCTTCGTATCTGCCTGATCGCTCCGCATCCGCGACATACATCAGTGGCCGTTGCCGTTGCATCCTCCGTTCCTTTATCCCCTGTTTTTCAATTCCTTCAGCCTGCATATATTTCTCTTTCAACCATTCAAAACACGCCACCCACATCTCTCACGTCCAATCCTTCGACCACCCGGCTTTGACGCTTGTAACAAATAAGCACCCCACTCTAACATAGCTACTTCCATCACCCCAACGTCGGAGAGATCAGCCATAGTTACAATCCTGCACGCTTCAACGATTAAAGGGAACGCCTCTTCATCTCCTGGCCCCAGCCTCTTCAATTTTATCGGGGCATTGTACCTCGCGGGCATTTTCCCGGATCTTTCTCTGATTTGAAACGCAGAAGTTTTCAATCACTATTTATATTTATTCATCTGCACCGCCCTATGTCCCTCTATTCTCACCCCCTTTATATCTAGCTCTCTCTCTCTTCATCCCACCCTTTATCTCCAGCTCTCTCTTCTCATCCCACAATTTATCTCTAGCTCTCTCTTCACCTTGCTCTCTCTCAATCTCCAGCCATTCCTCTATTCATCTATGCGAATCTCCCGCTTTCTCTCTCTCTCTCGACCTCTCTGAATCTCCTTCTACCCCTTTCTCAATTATCACATTCTTTCCATGTTTCTCTCTCAATATCCCTCTCTCAACATATCTCCCTATCTCTATCTTTCTCCCCTCTCTCTATCTTATTCTCTTTCTAATTACTGTCATCCCCCTTTCTATTCATCCACCTCTAATCATTTCTCTCTACACCTCTCTCCATCCCCACTCTCTCTCTTTCTTTCTCTCTCTCTTAATCCCGCTCCATCTTTCTCAACCTCTCTCCTAATCTCTCTTTCTCTCTTTTATACACGCAAAATCTCAGAATCACTCATCTACGAAAACAGCCATGCACATTGTAACAAAAATTTATTTCAATATTATGTATTTGTCAGATGGGGGGGGGGGTAAACACATACAAATATCGATCACTGTATTGCTAATCAATTAATCTCATCTACTGACAGTTAAATCGAATTGACAAAAGTTTAACTTTCAATCACTGTATTCTCATTTATGAATTTATTTATTTATCATTCCTTCTTGGTATTTTTCGTTTAGACAGTTATCTTATATGAATAGGGATTCTGTCCGTCCGTCTGTCTCTCTGTCACTCACATTTTTTTTTTTAAAACGGAATAAATACATCCCGAATTTGTCTAGTTTAAGAAAGATCTGAACTACTTTTAGAAATGGCAAATATTGTATCAATAATAAATAATAAATAATACATTCCGAACAAATTAAGCGTATGGCCAAGAATCGAACCCGAAATCTTAGGTTTTCATCCAGATGTTTTAGGAACTGATCTATTTGTACTTATAATACATACATCTTAAAACGTTCCTTTAAGCAAATAACTATAGCTTTGGCATAACGTCATAACTTAATGATTTACGTCATGTTTAAAAACATGACTTCCACCGTAAGCGATGATAAAAAAATGGGTAAACTTACACTTAAATTCCATGAAAAATGCCAGTATACTGAAATCATATGCCCTTAATAGGGTTAAGATGAAAATTCATAGACACTAAATGTACAAAAGCAAGGAAATTCCCAAATTTTTACACTTGTATTGTCATTAAGCGTATGCTAGCACAACAGGGCTATGTATTTTACTTGTAGGAATTTTTCTTCAGCGCACCTCACACACTTCATCCACTAAAACATAGATATTTATACTGTAGTGATGTGATAATGAAATGGTTTGGTTGATATGTAGTCATACCCTTAATGAAAGTGTAAACATTAAAGTGTAAACATTTTGGAATTTCCTTGCTTTTGTACATTTAGTGTATATGAATTCTCATCTTAACCTTATTAAGGGCATATGATTTCAGTATACTGGCATTTATCATGGAATGTCACTACTTTTGTAACGGCTATGCCTCAAGACAATGGTAATTTTTTTTCTGGAAAACTAAGGTATATGGTAAACTGACATTAAAATGCTATCAAATAGACCCTAGAACCTATATCTCTTCCAAAAATCAGCTGAATCCATCAAATAGTTGATGAGATACAGGATGGCACACACGTACGTACGTACACACGGATAACACAAAATCACTCCTGACCTTTCTGGATCTCTGGGTTGCCTTGACTAATGATGCTGAAATTCTACACACTTATAGAACCTATTAAATGAAAATTTTGTGCAAAGTTTTAACTAATTTGGTTTATTGGATTTTGAGTTATGACTTATCAAAGAAATGAGATTTCTAGCAGAGGTCGTTTTTTAAGTCTATTAATGGATAGAGCGCTATCACGCCTTCCTTGATTATAATATTCTAAAACAATGTATTAGGCTTTAAATGTGTATTGTATGCAGTGTTTTCACCGGTATGTCATTCTAGAGAGGTAAATATGAACACCCAATCGTTGACAGTGAGAGAAAATAGGGTGACGCGGTAGCCAAGTAAAAATATGCGACCGGATTAAACATATATTTGCTTCTTTCATTACAAAAATACCGTTATTCACCCAAAAAGTCATACTGACACTGAGGCGTAAGGGACTAGACTTATTTAGGGCTACATTTATAGGTGAGGGGCTGTGTAGCAAGATGTTGTTAACATTACATTAAAATGTCTGCATGCCAAACTCTATCACAAATGCCGTGCCTAATCTTATTTTCTTGACAGGTTGAAAATAGCCGTTGTCGTACCAGTTCTCAACTTTTAACAAAAATATAAATTTGCGTAGTTTTAAATAAAAGTCTCATTAAATCGGATATTAAAACGCATACCCACGTAAGACACAGATCGGCCCTGCATCCCATGAATGCAATTATAAGCTAATGACATGAAACTACTGCAACGAAAACAGCATACACATTCTATTAACCTTCTAATAAATATATTTTCAAAACCGAAGTAAATATTTTGAAAGATTAAACACGGTGTTCAATCTTGACGCTTGTTTGAACCAACTTACGATATCTATCTATCTATCTATCTATCTATCTATCTATCTATCTATCTCTATATATATCTTTTATAGTTTGCCCGTTATCTATCTATCCATCTATTTATCTATCTATCTTCAACAGTTTATGCATTATATATATATATATATATATATATATCTTTCTCTCTCTCTCTATATATATATATCTTTAATAGTTTGCCCGTTATCTATCTATCCATCTATTTATCTATCTATCTTCAACAGCTTATGCATCATATATATATATATATATATATATATATATATATATATATATATATATATATATATATATATATATATATATATATATGAAGGAAGAGGGAATTTATTTTAATAATTGCTCTATCACTATAGGTTATATTATCTAAAAGTATACTTTTAGTCTCATATATATATATATATATATATATATATATATATATACATATATATTCTAGAAGACGGGTGAATTCTCGAATTACACAATTATTCACCAATTTTCTGTCTCATTACAAAAATAAAATAATATATCAGACATAATGATATTATACCTTACGTCTAGAATCCTTCTTGCAAATTTGGTCGAAATAATTTCAATGATTATAAATGTCTAAAATCTAAGGCTAAAACTTATGCTGCTTTCGAAAGAAATAGAAACTGGCATAATTGGTGTCTCGTTAATATGGATCAAATTTAATGCTAGTCTGAAATATTTGAAATTTAATAAAGCTGGTTGTGTCATATTATGTTCCCTAACATCCCTTTTAAATTATTATTGTCAAAGAAACTGAAATCTGTGGAATATTTATTAATTATGTCGAAAATTAATTGTTAAAAGGTCATAAAATCTTAGGCATCTTGACTTTAACGAAGGGATTCCACTTTGTAGGCACAATTTGCCTACAGCTAAATTACACTAAATATTGTCCACATTACCCACCCTTACGCCGAGCACGTGCATTCCAAAACTCATCGGTTAATTGTTTGCGAATGACTCCTTTACATATAAATATATGAACATGTACACATACCAAACTTTATAGAAAGAGTAGAAAGTGACTGGTGGATTTACTTTCAACAGCCTCATAACTCTCGCTTCCCTTACTTAGTCCTTTAGTCCTCACAATCCATGAGCGATGTTTCTGCAAAAGAGGGGGGGGGGTAATTGCTGTCATGGGGGTCAGAATCTATCAATCTAATTCTTATCGTTGGCTAGTTTTTACATCTTGAAGTAAGATTTGATTTTAGCTCCCTACATCAAGTGGCTTTATGCCTTGTCTTGAGCGATTTCCATAAAAAAATAGAGATATATAAACTAATCAACGCGGCTTATATTAATACATTGTTGCAGATACCATGTTCAGCCAACCACAAAAGATGCTTCAATACTGATTCTTTTCATATATTTCAGTACAAATATTCACAGTTTAATTGAACAAATGCGGATTGGTTCAGCAACATTTCGTAATGTTACGCAATGCTGCATGGTGTGTATAAGTAACCCTAAAGAAAGTTACAGTAGCGTCGCAACAATTTCACCTCTGCTCAAGCCGAAATATAACGTGCTCTGGAAGGAGTAAATCTTTTTTAAGCTCAGATGAAAATGTGCCAGACAGCCTGACTCAGCAGAAGTTTCATACATGCATAGACAGAATAATTCCGTTGATTTACTCTTAAAGCAGTTTTATTTTTCTGTAACTTACATTTTTGTTTTTCTTGAATTCTATTTTGCTTAAATTAATATGATTTTGTTGTGGCCTTTTTATACAGAATGTAGTTTGGGCGAGAACACAAACTTTAAATTGCAAGTTTTGTGTATATAAATCTGTGTAATGCTATAAAAATTAAACCGTATTTATCTGTCTACGTATTAGCATGTGTCCGACTCAAACAGCTTCCATGAAAGACTGGAAACTTCTCTTCCATAAGAAATGGTTCATAAGAAGAGATGATTCCCCACTATGTTATACTGATACTTAGGCGTTTCTAAAATAAGATGTACCCACGCATTCATTTATTCATTCATTTTGTATGAATCAGATTATTCTAGTGTTGTCATTGCATTCCCGATAGTATTGATTTGCTCCTCTCCAGGAGTTAGGCACAAGGCCAGTATTTATCTTACTCCACCAAGTAAGATGTGCCCCAAGGTCGGGTCGGGAAAGTGGGGTTTGAAAAGCCAGCGCCCGAGAGGTGAGCACTCTGGCCATTAAAAATTGCCTGGGCAGCCCCGTCGGCATTCCCCGGTAGGGGCGCCTCAGGCAGTAAGCAATAAACTTACTCCTCCCCAAAGAGGGGAGGCGAAGCCTGGGAGGGTGGCCCTACTAGAACTTCACAGGACATACCCATAGACCGGCGTAAATCAAGCCCCGAAGGCCACGACAATACCAGTCTATGGGGTGCAGTATCCATTGGAACCGATACTACACTTTGATCTTAGCCAAAAGGCCAAGCAAGTTAGAATTCGTTCTAGAAAGATATAAGATACTTAAAACAAGGTGAAAGTTATGGTTGCCAACATTTTTAAGTGAAAGTGTTTCTGTGGAACGAACTGAATTCGAACCTGCGACACCAAGGTTGTCACTCCGTGTTGTTCACCATTGAGACACTGTCACATACCTTTACATAGGGGCATTTTCACCGATGTAAATGCTATTCCAAACTGAATCTTAACAGACTCACGTAGATATACATGGTGCATCTAAAATCGTTAACCCGGTTTAAAGATTTTAAAGAATGATTTATATTGGCCGGAGAATTGCTCCTGAATCATCTATTGGACGCAAAGGTGAGAAATCGCATGAACTCTTTCAGCTAAACTGTTCTAATTTCTAATTCTCAGCACAATGCTGTCTGTCAAATAAATAGCAATGGATGAGAATTGGAAGTACGTGCGGAACATTGCAAGATATATGACAACGAAGTTACGTGCCGGCTCAGAGGATGACATTCCAAAATAGCTTTTGATAAGGAACAAGAGAGAAGATGTGTCCATTCAATATATGCGTCTACTGAAGAAAATTATGTTTAAACTGAAGCGTGACACACCATACGAGACACTATTGAAAACTTAAATGCGATGGACCAGCAATGATGATATTTCGAAATTAAAACGGACAGACTAACATGAAATAATGTTTCGGACTGAATCATGAAAGACCAACAAAAATAAAATTTATAAAATTAATCGTCAAAAGACGAACTGATTTTCTATTTCGACTGAAGCGTGACTAACTAACATAAATATTATTCTAAAATAAAGCGTGACAGACAAACGGAAGTTATATTTGAAACTAAATCATGTCAGACTACAAAAATGCAAATAAAAAATTAAGCGTGACAGACAAACATAAATTCTATTTGAAACCGAAATGTGACAGACGTTTAAACTTAAGTGTAAAATTTAAAGAAACATGCAATTACCACGTCAAGCTTTACAGATACTGATATTTAAAACTTAAACGTGACAATAGTTCTAATGCAATTTTTAAACTTAAACGGGAAATAGTTCAGGTCACACTTAAATATGACAGACTGATGATAATACGATTTCAAATAGAATAATGGCAGACGAACAAAAATACAATTTAAACTGTAAACAATAGAGACCTACAAACATGTTATTTCGAATTGAGATTTGGCAGAGGAAAGAAAGTGTTCATTCAAATTTAAGCGTGAAAAATGTATTTTACAACGTGACAGAGCAATGACGGAATTGCTATTTCAAAATCATTCGTTAAAAAACGACAAAAACAATCTTTCAACGGAACGTGACAGAATAAGGGCAATTTTATTTGGAACTGAAGCATGAAAGACAGACAAAATAAAATCTTAAACATAAGCGTGACAGACCAATGGAGTGATTATGATACCGACAGACAGAACCTATATAAAAACGCGTGGACGCATGTGAAAAAAGTTCAAAAAGGTGCATCATCGTGTTTAGCTATAAAAATATTTCTAACAGACAAGTTCATCATCTGGTTCTTTTGACTCGGGGCAAAATGAGGTATCTGTTCTAATACTACATTTCATATTTTCTGTCCTCGATCATTGAAGAATAAGCCATTCTAAATTCAGACAATTGTAATGTTTGTCCCAATGTCTACCCCATTAAAAGCTCTTGATAAGGTGCAAAAACATATCTGTAATTTGATTGGCCCACCCTTTTTTCTTCTATGCAACATCTCTCTCACAGACGTGATGTTGCGTGTTTTATTCATTTCTATAAGTACTATTAGAAATTTCTTTAGAAATGTATATTCAATGAAATACACGTGTTGAGATCGGGGTAACGTTCGGATATCCAAACCTTCTTCTATCGTGATAGGGGCGGGAACAACGTAGTCGTGTCACAGTTTCCCGCCTTAACGGACTCTGGTAGAAAATCCGAGACGAGTCAGCATCAGGATCCGTCGTCATCTGGGCATATCTGTCTCGTGTCAGGAACGAAACCGTAAACTCATGGAGTGAGGATACTAACGTTGATTCTGTGCATGTGAATTTTTTTTATATTCTTAGCCAAACCTTCCACGACTTCGTATGTAACAGCTAGACATTGCTGCTCTGGATGTCGGGGGTAAAAACTAGAAGGATTTAATGTAGAGCAGACAACCATGAGGAACGATCATCGACAGCTCTGTGTCGAAGTCTTATTTGCTTAACAACAAAATCAACAATAATTTAAAACAACTAGAAACCCATTTTGACTCTCAAATTAAATAAGTTGAACATAAAATTATAAAATATTGAACTTGAAATTATGAAAGTCAACACCAAATAAAAAAGGTGAATTTAAAAGTGGAAACTTATAAGCCAATGGAAGTCACCCAATATGAGCAGAAAATAACCTCTCTAATTGATTGATTGGCCCACCCTTTTTTCTTCTATGCAACATCTCTCTCACAGACGTGATGTTGCGTGTTTTATTCATTTCTATAAGTACTATTATTCTTCAGAATTATGTCATCTATACCCTGCTACTTTTGTTCCATCTCGTTAGACTCGTTCGTGTAGTGGGCTTCATTAATTCGCTGTTTGACACCGCATTGTAATACAGCTTCCTTATCCAGTAGTTTTTTTCCAAGAACTGTGGAACTCATTTTCTTGCGGCCGGTTTTCCTCTTCCATATAGTTTTGTTTTATGTGTAGACTGAGGTAAATACGCATATTCTGTCACTGCGATAATCATATTTTTTCTTGTTAGCTCCTTACATCAAGTGGATTGATGCCTTGTCTGGAGAAATTTGCATGAAAAAAACATCCAGCATGACCCTTTTTGCTGGGAGCTGGATTTGTCCACACTATAAAAACGACCTTGTGTCTAACTTTGACATTATAGGGAGACTGGTTAATAGGAAGAGATCATCAGGTAATTTTGCTTATACGTGCGCAAAAATACAGATCAAAGAGTGGCATGACAAAGCATTAATTTTACAGAGAATAAAGTCTTATTTATTATTTATGTTTTATTTACTCAGGAGTTAGGCACAAGGCCAGTTTTATCTTACTCCCACAAGTAAGATGTGACCCAAGATCGGGTCGAGAAAGTGGGGTTTGAAAAGCCAGCGCCCGAGAAGGTGAACACTCTGGCAATTAAAAATAGCCTGGGCAGCCCCGTCGGCAATCCCCGGTAAGAGCGCATCAGGCAGTAAGCAATAAACTTACTCCTCCCCAAAGAGGGAAGGCAAAGCCTGGGAGGGTGGACCTCCTAGAACTGCACAGGACAGGCGTGCAGTATCCATCGGAACAGATACCACACTTTGATCTTAGCCAAAAGGCCAAGAAGCTATTTATTATTTATGTATATTTACTCCTCGCGGAGTTAGGCACAAGGCCAGTTTTATCTTACTCCCACAAGTAAGATGTGACCCATGATCGGGTCGAGCAAGTCGGGTTAAAAGCCAGCGCTCGAGAGGTGAGCACTCTGGCCATTTAAAAATTGCCTGGGCAGCCCCGTCGGCATTCCCCGGTAGGGGCGCCTCAGACAGTAAGCAATAAACTTACTCCTCCCCAAAGAGGGGAGGCGAAGCTTGGGAGGGTGGACCTCCTAGAACTGCACAGGACAGGCGTGCAGTATCCATCGGAACATATACTACACTTTGATCTTAGCCAAAAGGCCAAGAAGCTATTTATTATTTATGTATGTCTTTGTGAATAGAGCTTGGAATTAGATGACTTCTTAGACACCACTCGTGAAATTACTAACATCTAAAACAAACTTTCTACTCATTACTTTTCTGCGTATTTTTTTTTGTTTCTTTTGTTTGTTGAAGACGTCGGCAGTCTCCCGCGATGAGAAATATATGAGAAGAAAAAATGAAACGAATCCCAAATGTCTGCCTTGTCTCTCACTTCATTATTTTGAAAACCATGGACACTTTATATAGAATGATTTATGCAAAAAACAAAATGGCGAACATAGCGAAGAGGCCATATTTTATTTTTGTTTATTCATCTGACTTTTACCATTTCTTACTTTCTCTTATCTATAAACAGTTTCACGCATCATTTACTTTGCCTTCTTATCAGCATTTCGCGCCGTTTTCCCCTTCTGAGATTTACTGCAGATCTTTGCACGCTTATTCGCAGTTTACTTACAAAAGGGACATTTGGTTTCACTAAAATGCAATACAATCACAACTACGCAGTCATCAGTCGTGAAAAAAAAAAACAGGTTAGGATCTACATGATAATTAGAAGTTACTATCGAAATAGCACTTGTAGCTTTAAAAAAGACAGCAATAGTTGCGTTGTATTGGTATTTTGATTGTATTGACTCGTAACGAAATAAATAATATCATCAAACTAAATATATATATACCAGTATGTTTACATATATATATATATATATATATATATATATATATATATATATATATATATATATAGATAGATAGATAGATAGATATAAATATAACTATATATACATGTATACAGACACACACATATATATATATATATATATGTATATATGTGTATATACATATATATGTACAATATCTACACACATATATATATATATATACACACATATATATATGTATATATATATATATATATATATACATATATATATGAGGATAAAATACAGAATATATCATTATATGAAAAATCGTGGAGACACCAATTATCAAAAACAGAATTATAAAACAATTAAACACAGGGATAAATAAATCAACGAGAGTTTTGACTAGTTTTGTTTGGATGAACTAACGTTTTCAGAAAAAGTCTGTTTTATTCTGAATACGTTCGTTAATCTGATATATATATATATATATATATATATATATATATATATATATATATATATATATATATGTATATATATATATTTATATATATTTAAATATATATATATATTGATATATATATATATATATATAAATATATATATATAAATATATATAAATATATTTATATATATATATATATATTGATATATATATATATGAATATATATATATATATAAATATATATAAATATATTTATATATATATATTGATATATAAATATATATATATAAATATATATAAATATATTTATATATATATATTGATATATATATGTATTTATATATATATATTTATATATATATATATTTATATATATATATATATATTTATATATATATATATTTATATATATATATATTTATATATATATATTTATACATATATATATATATTTATATATATATATACATACATACATACATACATACATACATGTATATATATGAAAAAAGAAAAAAACGGAAACAAATTTAGTTATATATTAAATGATGTTTCTCATTTATTTCAAGATTTTCTAAAGATCATTTATCATTTTGAGAAAGTCTAAATTGAAAACAAAAAGTTGATGAACATATAAATAATTTGGTTTTTTTTCTTTTTAATTTTCAACCACGTTGAAATACATTTTATAAGTTTCATCATATATATATATATATATATATATATATATATATATATATATATATATATATATATATACATTGTATTTATATGAGTTCGTATATGTGTATATATTAACATGTGCAGAAGACATTCATAAACAAATTACTTTTAGACGTAACGGTAGGTAATTTAGTCTATATATTTTTTAAATTTAGTTTCATGCCAATAGGGGTCAAAAGTCTTACGCCCAAACTCACATATCTCTTATTGTGTGTATTTGACATCAATTTACAAAATATTCAGTATCTGTGAAGCATCTTACATTATTAATCAGGCATAATATATATTATTTATATTTGAAAATTTAAATATTTCAGATTTGTATTAAATTTTACTCCATAGTAATTTTATACCAAATAAAAACTTTCCTTGAGTTTGTATGTGTTCTTAAACCATTTGAACATAAGACTTACATTTTAGATATTTAGTAGAATCATAAACATGTAATAGATGTTTATAAAAATTTGAATAACGATTTAAGACCTTATGTTTAGTATCTTTATATATTGATTGTAATCTTCGTAACATGACATAAAAGTGGTGAAAAACTATCCGCTTCAGGGAATTAATCGCATCTCTTCTGAGACACCTATTTGTATAGTACAGGGTCGCAAAGAAGTCACTGATGTATGACTGAAAGATGTTTAACTTGAATAGGTTCTTTAGTTTTTATGGTACCTTTATGGAATTGATACATGATATGACGAGAACAATGCAGATTTTTTTCAAAATAAGAACAACATTGTAAAAGAATGTATTCATAAAAATAGCATCTTTATAAAAGGTTCTAGTTTTAGCTTCATAAATGTGTTCCCTTTCCCAAAAGATTATCCATGACGGATTGCAGGATCACTTGATTATGGTCTAATTCCCCGAATTCAATTAATGATGTTCTCTTTCAATTCCGGTAGAGTTTCGAGTCTGTTGATGTACACTTTTTCTTTGAGATAACTCAACAAGAAAAAAGTCAGATCTCGTCGGGGCAACATGAAGACAACTTAACATTGCTATCTTTTTCATTTTCGTTCCTTTTTGAAAACACATATATATAGTATTCGTCATATTGCGTTAAAATTCCATTTCAGGAACCATAAAATTATAAATAACTTATTTAAGTTAAAAATCCCTCAGTGACTTCTTTTCCATTCTGTATATATTATATATTTTTAAGAGTAACTTTTTATTTATTTATCGACGTACATATATCTTCCGTCTTGATCAAGCTTATCAGTGTAGTTAGATGAGCCTGTACCATGGGTTGCTATGTTCGAACCCCGTACTAAAATATCCTTTGATTTTTATCCAACGCCTTTGCCGTCATGCCCACTGAGCTAGTCTAACGCAATGGAAAAAATATATACTTATTTAAGTTTCTACACGGTGTTCACACTTCCTGTTAAAGGGAAGCGGACGGCGTAATATTGTTTTAATTCAGAGGTTCTTTCTGTTTTCTCACAGAGAGATATGTTTGATAAGAACATGCACATAATTATAATATTGCATTAAAGGATATCGTCCTAGATACTTTTATATCATTCAACAAATCAGATATAATATCCAATTTTTATTCGTATTCTAAACAAAACATCCTTATTTTAATTGTTTTCTTTTTCTTATATTAGATGCGTCGTCGCAACTCTATAAAATTTTAAGTTTGTCGGTCATGTTCTGTAAGGCTTCAGGTTGAAATAGCATTTTAAACGCTAAACGCTTATTGTACGCATTTAATTTAAGATTCGTTCAGGCATCTTAATAAATAATTAGTTCGGTCAGACTTAATTAAAAAGAAATTACTTGGGAGTCAGGTTTTAATTTGAGAAAACATGTTCCAGGATCTGTGACGCTTAAGTTATAAATAGCAGTGTCGTTGGTTTGTCACGCTTACATTTGAACATATGTCGGTTAGTCTGTCATACTTAAAGTTTGAAGTAGCAGTTTTAAGTAGTAGATATTTTTGGGCTAAAATTTGAAAACAAATATAAGTCGGTTTGTCAAGTTTAAATTTTAAAAAAGCAGACCCGTTGGCTTGTCCGGATTTAATTCTAAAGCAAATATTAGTTGATATGTCACGTTTATGTTTGAAATAGATGTTTGGTTGGTTTGGTCACCCTTAAGTGAAACATCTATTTTACTAAATCTGTCACGCTAAAGATTGAAATATATCTGGTCACATGTAAGTTTAGAAATAGTTTTATTTGATCTATCATGCTTAAGTTTCAAATTGATTTTTCGTTTGTTTAGTAACACGTAAGTTATAAGATATATATTTTTTTCTTTCATCTGACAAGCTAAAGCTTCAAACATATTTTTTGTAAGTTTAGTCACATGTAAGATGAAACACATTTTTTATCTGTCACGCCAAAGTTTAAATAGATGTTTTGTTTGTTTGGTAACACGTAAGTTATAATATATATTTTCCTTGATCTGTCACGCTAAAGTTTCAAATAGATGTTTTGTAAGTTTGGTCACATGTCAGTTTTTAAAAAAAATATTTTTATCTGTCACTCTAACGTTTCAAATAGACGTTTTGTTAGTTTGGTAACACGTAAGTTATAAAATATATGTTTCTTGATCTGTCACGCTAAATTTTCAAATAGATGTTTCATAAGTTTGGTCACATGTCAGTTTCAAAATGTTTATTTATCTGTCACTCTAACGTTTCAAATAGATTTTTCGTTACTTTGGTAACACGTAAGTTATAAGATATATGTTTCTTGATCTGTCACGCTAAATTTTCAAATCGATGTTTCGTAAGTTTGGTCACATGTCAGTTTAAAAAAATTTTTTTTATCTGTCACTCTAACGTTTCTAATATATATTTCGTTACCTTGATAAAATATAAGTTATAAAATATATGTTCCTAGATCTGTCATGCTAAATTTTCAAATAGATGTTTCGTAAGTTTATGCATATGTCAGTTTAACAATGTTATTTATCTGTCACTCTAACGTTTCAAATAGATTTTTCGTTACTTTGGTAACACGTAAGTTATAAGATATATGTTTCTTGATCTGTCACGCTAAATTTTCAAATAGATGTTTCGTAAGTTTGGTCACATGTCAGTTTTAAAATATTTTTATCTGTCACTCTAACGTTTCAAATATATATTTCGTTATTTTGGTAAAATATAAGTTATAAACTATATGTTCCTTGATCTGTCACGCTGAATTTTCAAATATATGTTTCGTAAGTTTGGTCACATGGCAGTTTTAAAATATTTTTATCTGTCACTCTAACGTTTCAAATATATATTTCGTTACTTTGGTAAAATATAAGTTATAAAATATATGTTCCTTGATCTGTCACGCTAAATTTTCAAATAGATGTTTCGTAAGTTTGGTCACATGTCAGTTTTAAAATATTTTTATCTGTCACTCTAACGTTTCAAATATATATTTCGTTACTTTGGTAAAATATAAGTTATAAAATATATGTTCCTTGGTCTGTAATGCTAAATTTTCAAATAGATGTTTCGTAAGTTTGGTCACATGGCAGTTTTAAAATATTTTTATCTGTCACTCTAACGTTTCAAATATATATTTCGTTACCTTGATAAAATATAAGTTATAAAATATATGTTCCTTGATCTGTCATGCTAAATTTTCAAATAGATGTTCTGTAAGTTTGGTCACATGTCAGTTTTAAAATATTTTTATCTGTCACTCTAACGTTTCAAATATATATTTCGTTACCTTGATAAAATATAAGTTATAAAATATATGTTCCTTGGTCTGTCATGCTAAATTTTCAAATAGATGTTTCGTAAGTTTGGTCACATGTCAGTTTTAAAATATTTTTATCTGTCACTCTAACGTTTCAAATATATATTTCGTTACCTTGATAAAATATAAGTTATAAAATATATGTTCCTTGATCTGTCACGCTAAATCTTCAAATAGATGTTTCGTAAGTTTGGTCACATGTCAGCTTTAAAATATTTTTATCTGTCACTCTAACGTTTCAAATATATATTTCGTTACCTTGATAAAATATAAGTTATAAAATATATGTTCCTTGGTCTGTCATGCTAAATTTTCAAATAAATGTTTCGTAAGTTTGGTCACATGTTAGTTTTAAAATATTTTTATCTGTCACTCTAACGTTTCAAATATATATTTCGTTACTTTGGTAAAATGTAAGTCTAATAAACTATTTTTCTTGATCTGTCACGCTTGGAATGTCAGTTTCGTTTGGTTTGCAAATTTAAGTAAAAAAAATATATTCAACTTTATTACCCACTTAACTTTGAAGGAGCAGTTATGTTCTTTAGTCACAATTAAATTTGAAAATATAGATTAATTGGTCTGTCATGCTTCAATTTGAAATAGAAATTTATTTGGTGTAACACCCTTAAAACTGAACATATATTTTACTTGGTGTGCCACTGTTAAGTTAGAAGTAACATTTGCATTGCTATATCACGCTTAAGTTTTGAAATACATTTTAGTTTTTATGTCACGTTTATATTGGAAATTGGATGTTTTTTATTTATCATACAAGATTAACCATATAGTTTTGCCGGTCTGTCACGCTTAATTTTGAAGGGTCAATTTCGTTGGTTTGCCACGTTTAAGTTTTAAAATACATTTTCATTGGTTTACTACGCTTAAGTTTGATATATCAGTTTCGTTGTTTTGTCAAACTTAAGCTAAAAGTTCATGCACTTTTTGTTTTTCATGCTTAAGCTTGAAATATAAGTTTCGTGGGTTGGAATAATTATGCTTGAAATTTTATTTTATTCGGTCTGTCACGGTTGTGTTAAAAATATGAGTTTTTATTCGACGAGTTTAAGTTTCAAAATATAATTTAGCTGGTCTGTCACGCTAAAGTTAAAATATAAGTTTCGTTGGTTGGAATAATTATGTTTGAAATTTTATTTTATTCTGTCTGTCACGGTTGTGTTTAAAATATGAGATTTTATTCGACGAGTTTAAGTTTCAAAATATAATTTAGCTGGTCTGTCACGCTAAAGTTAAAATATAAGTTTCGTGGGTTGGAATAATTATGCTTGAAATTTTATTTTATTCTGTCTGTCACGGCTGTGTTTAAAATATGAGTTTTTATTCGACGAGTTTAAGTTTCAAAATATAATTTAGCTGGTCTGTCACGCTAAATTTAAAATATAAGTTTCGTTGGTTGGAATAATTATGCTTGAAATTTTATTTTATTCGGTCTGTCACTGCTGTGTTTAAAATATGAGATTTTATTCGACGAGTTTAAGTTTCAAAATATAATTTAGCTGGTCTGTCACGCTAAAGTTAAAATATAAGCTTCGTTGGTTGATCACGCTTAAATTTGAAAATAGTATTTTCGTTCGTACGCCAGGTTTAACCATACAACACGATTTCGTTAGTTTCTAAATCTTAACTGATAAATAGAAATGTTCTCTCGCGAGACACGAAGTATGAATGGACGCATCTTCATAAGATACGTCTAATTTTACGAACTGTAATGTTCATCTACCTACCCCCGATGATCAATCATCAATTATTTACCAGGGACGACTTTGTCGTCAGCAGTCAGCTAGGAAACTATCGTTTCTCTCACGACACAGTAATAAGCTATCAAACCATTTTTGGACATAATCAATAATCACCATTCCCTATTTCATTCTCAATCGATCCGACACTTATTTTCGTTTTCTATTTTAGATGCCACTGTTTTTGTTATCGATCACCTTTAATTCATATATTTCATTCTGATCGATTGGTAATTGATCTTCAACCTACTCACATTTCTGTCACACTTCGACCCCCTCCCTGCCCCCATGGTGTCCCTCAGTATGGCGAGCACATCTACATTATTGATTGACCATTTATAACACCATTGTTTCTCCCCCACCCTCTTTTCCCCCCCCCCGTCACATTTTTCTCTTGTTTTCGCTTATTTCATGTTTTGTTTTTATTTCCTTGTTTATTGATCCATGGAGATTCCGGGAGGATCATTGACGTGCAATATCCTGTCGAATGGAAACGGAAGGATTGGTCAAACCATTTTTATATTTATTTATTAGTTTGTTTTTAGTTTAACTTTTTTTTTATTTTAGTTTTTATCTTTTCCCCCCGTTGTCGATGATATACCGAAGAAAATTTAGGAATGTCAATTTTAAGAGAAGCTCCAAGAATATACAAAATAGAGAAACAAAGATATATAATATTTTAAGCTAATACATCGCACGCCCATTTTGCGCCAAAAATGTACGTTGTTAAGTGATGATGTTAATTATCATTAGCTGCACTCCCGGTTTCGAGCATACTGGATCAATGGAAAGCACCTAACCGCCCGAGAACGGGAATGTGGGCATCAAAAGTCGCTATGAGTAGATGGGTCTAGAAAACCATCCTTGAATGTTCAGAGGAAAGCCATACGATGCAATACTGCCTTATCTGCCCTCTACTGCCCAACCGGTGCAGCTTGAAAGATCTTGCAGAGTACAACACTAATGCAGATGGGTGCAGAAAAAAAGTGGGAAACTTTCGTATGTGCACATGCTTCAAAGATACGCAAAGAAATGAACTGCGCAACTTATATTTGCCAGTGTAGAAAGTTTCAACATTTTAAACATATAAAAATAGGAAATGCATCTATTGCTTTTTTATCTTAGTAACACATGTTTACTATTACATGTGTTACTAAGAAGAAAAATGATGATTGCTACATAAAAACGGATGATTAAAGAGAAGAGATTATTCAAAAAAATCAAAATACATAATTATCTGTGGAGAGGAAATATTGGGATTCATTTTAGGACATCATTTTAAAATACAAATTTCCGTAGAGAGTCAAATTTAAAACATGAAAATGTATCAATATATTTATGTGAATTTGAAATGGCAAGAGTACAGAGAAAAAGTTGCCACCTTTCCTGGTTTCTTCGTTGTCCTAAAATCAAAACAAATTACAAAAAAGTAACAGTTTACAATTTGAAAATGGAAATCATATTCTACAGAACACTCAGCTTTTATAACAGATTTTTTAGGGGGGGGGGGTACACAAAGTGAATATCCTTGTATTTAAGAAAAAGATTTCATCTTAATTTTGTAGTAAGGAATCTTATTAACAAAAGTTTATAATATAATTAAGCAAATATAACTTCATTAAGTGTATTCTATGTCATTAGGTTTATCTGTTGATAACCGAGTTTAGTTGTAATAAGATGTATGATGGACTCATCTTGCACTAAAAACAAAAATGTCGGGATTAATGTGTTGACTCTGTCGCTAGTCGCTATATTGTTGGGTACTTTTTTTTTTTTTTACTTTTGTACACCCCCAAAAAGGCATGGTGCCACTGAAGCGTAAACGACTACTGTGATAGGGATCCGATTTGTAAGAGCAACCTGGTGGGGAGTAAGGCAGCAAGGTGTTTGTCTATATGACATTTAAATTTCTACATGTTAGTATGGTCATGGAAACAGTAAGCCGGAAGAGACTTCCAAAGCGAAGTGGTCCGAAGAAAGATAGAGAGAATGACTAAAAAAACATATATATTTAGTGACCCCTAACAAACCGCATTTTGCTGGTAAGTGTGTTGTGTCGGGCTCGGGAATCTTTATATCGAACTCAGGAACCTACGGTATTTCGAACAGAACCCTCTATTTCTACACAGAGAGGAAGATTAGAAATCTATTCTCATCTTATTTATATCATTATGAAGTTTCGGCCGATGTAATCTCCGAACGTCTTCAAGTGTGTTCGGTAGGACTCGGGAATCTGTAAGGCTAACTGTGTAACATACGCACTTTCGAATATGACTCTTTATTTAATTTGTTCTTGTTCCATCAGCCATTTCTGGTTAGAAGTTTTAAGGGATTGTTATTATTTATTATTTATTATTTATTATTTTATTATTTATTATTTATTATTATTTTATTATTATTTATTATTTTTGATTATTTATTATTTATTACTAAATTTATTACTAAACCTTTTATTGTTGAGCCAGGAGTATTGGAGTAAACATATAAAGAGTAACAACTTAACAAATATATTTTCTAAATCTATACATTCTATCGGTTTTTCTTACGTTTCATTTCGACCATAAATTATCAATATAAAACCCATTGTTTACTATCACTGTTAGAATACAAAATCCATAAACAACAAAGTTGAGGGGATTTTGAAAATGTTCATAAAAGCAAACAATTTTTGTAACTAGCAGGAGGACTTGACGTTGCTCGGGATTGAATGAAGAACACTGTCATGCATCTCTTTGCTATGATCATAACACTATACTAATTGTCTTACTGCCATCTCCCGTTCAGGTCCTAATATACTGAGAATAAACATACATTTTAAAAAATTCTCTTAATACTGTCTTATACATATTGTTTACATTCCATTAAATAGGATATACATATGAAGTCTCAAGGGAGTTCTGCCCACATTGTTTGCTCACGGTGCAATGTACATATTTGACACATGAAGAGGTACGAAGAAATGCAGGTCCACTTCCATTGTTTTCCCCGGATATTTTTATTCCTATGATTTACATTTCATTAAAAGAGTATATTTTTTTTAGTTTCAAGAGAGGTTCGAACCCCATAAGCCCCTCAGATTGGCACTTAGAGATTCAGGTCCGCTTTTATTGGTTTACTCTGATAATTTTATAAATGTGATTGCAATTTCTTGAAAATACGATATACTTGAAGTGTTAAGAGGGGTTATGTTCTCATAGGGTCGTTCAGGGTGCGCTTAGAGATCGGAACCACTTTCACCTTCTTTTCCTGAGAATGTTATCTATGTATACGCTTTTAGTTTTTTTAATGTAGATATTTAACATTCGTTTCTATATGGAACCCACACGTACAGGTATATATGAAGAGTTCGAATGCAAAACACGATAAACGCCATTTTCAAAATCACAAAAATGTCCCTACAAAAATTGTTGTATTTAAACAATCGACGACACCCCAAAATTATGTGTTACATTATATGATATCGAAATAATTTCTTTTCGATTTAACTTAAAATCAGCTTTCATTTGAAGTCTAGATTTAATATATTCGTGTTTCTATTGTTTGAGGTCTCAATTAAAACGAATTGGATTTATCGCGTTTTGCGTTCAGACTCTTCATATATATATATATATATATATATATAAAATAAGATTACACAATAAAAAAATAATTAAAATAATTCATATTTATTTATTAATGTATATATATATGTGTGTATACTATAATAATAATAATAATACTATACATATATATATATATATATATATATATATTGTGGGTGTGTATTTAGACAGCATATTCTCAGATAGGCTAACGCTATCAAATAACACGGAGTGTTTTTGCTTGATAACACTGTTTAATTATTTGATATTTTCCGAATATTTAATCTTGTATTACTCTTAAACTAGTGCATGCAATTTCCGTGGGTTTCTTGTTCCATTTTTCTTTTATTTTTATTTGATCCATCAAATAATTATCAGACGTGGTCAGTCTTTACTGTTGAAATTTTCTTCAAGGCTAGTCATTTAGGATTTCAAAATGATCGTATGTGGTGATGATATGTTGTATGCGAACGTGATGACGTGCTAACCGCGTTAAAATATTCAAAGATGCGTGAACACCGGTGAAGAATTTTAAAATGGTAATTACTATGCAATACACTATAAAAAGTATGACAAGTTTCGTAATTCACATTATTGATTATAGAGTGTCTGTTTTTTATGTGAAGGGCTTCAAGATTTTTTTTGATTTTTTAACGTTGGCATCGTTGTGTCTTATTTTCGTATTATAAATCAGGGTGTGTTTATATTCACAATGGGGCAGTTATGTTTTTTAGGTATTTTAAAATGTAGCTATTGTTCAAGAGGTGCACGGTAAGACTATGTGAAAGTGTTGTGCTAGTGAAACAGATAAAACAATTTGTTTTATTATTATTGTCGGAGATACATTTTTACATTTTTATCGGAACCGATATATTACATTTATTCCTTATAATTTGTTGGTGTTTTTTTCTGAGAAGTGGTCTTGTAGACTATGTAGTTTGATGTTTTCAATTTTTATAATAAATATTGACATGTTTTTATTACAGTTGATGTGGGATACATAGCAATGCATTATTTTTTTGATAACTTTTTACATCAAATTAAAAGCTCGGATGCATTGGGTTACAGTAGAATTAATTAACATAGTGGAAATTATTTACCTGTTTATTATTAGTATTGTCTAAATTTCTAATCATTAATTCACTTTGTTCGCGTGAAATATAATTGTGAGATTGATTGTTTATCAGAACTAGCTAAATGTTTTTTTATTCGTTACAAAATATTTTTTGTCGAATAGATTTGTTGTGCGTTGTTTAATAGATTTTTATCATTTCTATTTTAACACTATGTGACTATTCGCTTATATAATTTGAAATGAATTATTTTATAAGGCAGTTTATTATAGGGTGATTAAAAAATCATTATAAGAGTCAATTCGTTCACCTACCAAAATAATTTCTTTATTAAAATTGAGCTTATACGTAAATGTAAATATGGAGTTGTTTTTAAAAAGTCATTGTAATATTTCATCTCATTGTTAGTGTCTGCTAAAATAGCTGTATCGTGAACGTAGCCGGCATAAATATAAACATAAATAACTAAATAAATAAATATATATGCCGTCTGAATGAGGTTAGACACAAGTCCAAGTAAGGTTTCGCAAAGCCAGCGCACTGGGTGAAGTACACTCCGGCCAAAACAACTTGAGCAGCTCACTCAGCATTATCTGGTAGAGGTACCTCAGGCGATTAGCCCAAACCCTTTCTCATAGAGAAGGTACATCACAAGAGGGTTAAGTTTATCGGACTTAACAGAGCTATACTCAGCATTATCTGGTAGAGGTACCTCAGGCGATTAGCCAACCCCTTTCTTATAGAGAAGATACATCACAAGAGGGTAAAGTTTCTCGGAGCTATACGTCATCCCTACACCAATAAAACCACTGTCGAACTAATTGTTAAGCGCGCATCCACGACAAGTACGAAAAACACCTACTAAATGTCTATACATATTTAATAATGTATATATGTTTGGCAAAATTGCGTTGATACACCGGTTCTCGTGACATAACAAACAGAAAGTTATGTTGAGCCTGGTCATTACGAGATGGGTTACTTTTTTAGGAATACGAAATTTTTCATGTAGGAGGATAACGATAATCCCAGCCTTGAAGATATCTTTAGAAATTTCTTTGATATAAGATGGTAAGACCAGACATATGATGACACAAAAGAAGAATCGATATCTGCGAAGGTTTCTGTTCTCAAACATGCGGCAAAGCTATCCAGAGAATGCATATAGACCGATGTGTATTTATTGCACCGTTGTGTCATCAGATGTGTGGTTTGATTTATGTCATTTCGTTTATATTCGGCATAGTTTACACCATATAAATATATATATATATATATATATATATATATATATATATATATATATATATAATATTTATGAATAAATATTAAATTATTAATACCTACAGACACTAGCGTTTCAAGCTTATTGCTCTCATCAGTGCAGGAAAGTAATAATTTCAGATGGTCGGGAGGCGCGAACCTGATTCACAGAGTCAGCCTAGAATCTGCAAGAAGTCGCCATATTAACTAGGCCAACAGAAACTGTCACGTAATAAAGGGGAATTAAGATCTATATGTACCTAGAAGCGGGCACAGGTCGAAGACTAGTCGAGAGTGTTCTACGAACTTATTCGGAACTTTGCATTAGATCTTTTTGACAGTCTATTTATAACATCCCCGTATATATATATATATATATATATATATATATATATATATATATATATATATATATATATATAATATATATATATATGTATCAGCAGTGCTCAATACGTGAGTAGAGCAAAGTAATAAGTTATTAAAATATAGTTATGGCAATAAAGCTACATAGAGGCTTACGCGTGTTATCCCTGTTGGGAATCGTCAGGCTAAGAGGCATAACACACTACCAAGCTCTACACACGTATTGAGAACTGTTGAAGTAAATATTGAAAATCGATGCATAAAATAGTATACCCCTTTTAAAATTGTATGTGGATACATGAAATTATATATATATATATATATATATATATATATATATATATATATATATATATATATATATATGTATATGTGTGTATATATCGTTTCTTTATTCCAATAACCATTAGGAAATCAATCCTTAATCATAACTTACATTAGTTCTCCCAATAACTTTGTATCCATATTTCTCGCTTTTCTAGTCTACGCTCAAAAATAATATTTTCAAATAAAATATATATTTTGTACATGTGTTTCATGGCAACTCTTGACACATTAATATTTTTATTGAACTTTGTCAATCATCAGAGAGTAGTAATACATGTTGTGGAATTGTGGAAAAACACAGGTGAAACACACGGTGAAGTTCCAGACTGAGTCCAGATAAAAGTTCTTTAACTTGAACTAAAGTAAAACATCCACATTAGGAATGAGGAAAAAGGAAAATACTAACCCCCTAACAACACCCGGTGCTCGAATCAACTCAAACTTGGTTCTTATGGAGCCAGTTTACGTAAATCCAGTAAGTGTGTCGAAATTTCCTAAATAGAGAACAAAACCCCCAAAAACTAATAATTAATTAGTCAATTATTATTAACTATATTTTATTATTACTTATGTTTATCAAAGCTGAAAACACCAAATAAAGATTTTCTTTTAAAACAATAAAGTAAGTGCGAGACTGAGGTTGTTTTAATGCTAGCTATTTAAGCTATTAGTTCGGCAGATGATGAATGCATGCAAGTTATAGAATAATACCAAATGGTCAAAGTCTCTAAACAAGCTCATCCACGTTTATATTTTTATTTTTAAGAGAAAATAACTCAGAATGATAGTAACTTGAATTTATTAAATGAATTAATTTTATTTATCAGTTCAAAATCAGTAGTCTATTCAGTTCCACCCACACATCCTATGACAGACAGAGAAATAAATAAGTTTTTTTTTATATATATCGTTTATTTTTATTTACTAGTTACAAAATAGTGACCCCCCTGATCGGAGTTCAATGTACATTATCTTGTACTACTGAGATAATTAATTTCTTTACGGATTTTTTCAGAAATGTTTTGGTTATTGTTTCACTATTATGTGATTTGAATAATGAAGGATTTTTTTTACGAATTCTACTCTGATGAAAGGTGGTGTTCTTAGTATTTCTTTGTATAACTAAACCTAGCACATCTAGAAATGTCTATTATCATAGATAATAATATACGGGCTTTTTTATTTTAAACTATGATTCAAAAATAATTTATGGGTATTTAATAAGGGTGTATGCAATGCGGAAAATGCTGAAACAAGAAAAAAGCAGATGAGCCGAAACACATATGCGATATTTTTTCTAAGATCAAAGTTTATTTTTCACTAATTTTTTTCACTTACTATTAATACAATATAGAATGATGGCAAATATTTTGATATTTTTGCGAGAACTTCCCCCTTCTTAAAAAAACAAATATCTGGGTGTGTTTATACAACTAATGCACCCGGCGTGCCCGGTTTCAACTTCCAATGCTATTTTCGGAAATGTTCTGCTCCTTCCTTTTGAATAGTAAAGAGCTAATGAGAAGAAGAAAATAGAGTGTAATTAAAATTCTACAAAAAATAATAACATGCCGATTGTTTGTCGAAACTATTTCTGTCAACATCTCACACTTTACAATTTACAATATATATATATACAATAAAATATATTATAGCTCAATATGTACCCCCCTCTCTCTCTCTCTCTCTCTCTCTCTCTCTCTCTCTCTCTCTCTCTCTCTCTCTCTGTGTTTAAACACATTTTACCACGCCAACGTTAACCCGGGGAAGCTATTTTTTACAGAATATTATTGCTTTACGCTAATAGAGAACATATGCATTACTATGTGTTTCGTACATGAGATATTGTTTCCTATCCTACGAATAACTACTATATAATTATCTCATCTACATTTGTGTACATGTGATATTTTCATGTGATAAAGAAGTCTTCCTGATTCAAATGTCTTAATATCTCATCGGCTATTTACGAATTTAGGAAACAATATATGTCTGAAAGGAAACTAGTTATTAAGTGTTTGTGTTCACTGATAAAGCTATTCGCTGGAGAAAGTTTTCAAACTTTCGGATGAAATTACTTGATTTCTGGTTTTATCCAGCGGCGAAACCTGGTTCAATTACAATCATGATACAGTTCGGAGATCGATGTTGAAAGCTTATTAAATCAATAACGTCGGAGTTAATTTGATAGAGCCCGACAAAGAATTGAACACATACACTAGAACACAGAAATATCGGAACACATAGTTGCACATATTTAAGGAAGCGCACCCTCCTCTTCTGTCTACTTCACACATACACACACACATACACAGACACACACATATATATTTATATATATATATATATATATAAAAATCGGTATATATAAAGATCTTAAAGTTACATGACATCCTAAAGTTCCGAAGATTATACCTAGACTATATGTGATTTATTTAGACATAAGATCTAAGCCGCAACAGAGACATCTATCGGTTGTTTCTTAATGACATACATTAATGTGTAAGTTTCGGTTACATGTTGTGAATAAAACCATTTTATTACATTGAATATACAATGAAATTTTCGTTAACTAAATTGTATTTATTTCGCTTAACTCGGTAGGGTTTTTTATATGTTTAAATGCAGGAGAAAAACAAAAACAAGAGATTTGACCGGTTTCGTTCGTGTTAGCGAACCTCTTCAGAAAAGGTGAGGATTTGGAAATAATATTATTTTGAAAGGCACACACATGGGAGAAGAAAAAGAGGAACCGATTGGACCATATGAGAAGACTTTAAGTGACATTAAAATATAACAAGTGGATGACACATTCTTTTTTATTTCTTATTCTACTTTTTATATTTTTATTTATTTTCTTTTTCTTTTTCACTTTCACACCTACTTAGCTAGTGTAAGGGAGGCGGTAGGCGGAGAGGTAAAGGCGATAAGAGGGAAGAAGACAGAGTAACTAGCTAGGATAAACACAACATGGGAGTGTGCATGAAATTGATACACCGAACCCGAGCACACAGAAATAATCGTAGTTAACCGTCATACTGTCAGATATCAAACATCAACACTAGTAACATTTTCTTGAAACGTATCGAGAAACATTTCAATATAAACAACTCTGCCCAAGATAGTTAATAGAAACACACTCAAAATTAGCTATTCATGCACCAGGAACATAAACAGTGTAATCAACACACAAATAAAAAACTACACACTTCTGAAAAGATACAAATACAAATGATAAGAAATGTAACTGCCAATGAACCAGCTATCATCCTCAACAAGCAGGGTTCGGGCCTGGCGAATTAACAACAAGCCACCTCCGTAATATCACTCAGCACATTGAAGATGGGTTTCGAAAAGGACTGGTTACATGAGCCGTATTTGTTGATCTCTCTGCCGTGTATGACCTTGTATATCACCCCTTCCTTTGAAAAATATATTGCAGCTGACAAAAGAGCTAAAATCCACGAACCTAATCATAGTTATCTAGAAAGGCGTGTTGATGTTACTCTACAGCACAAAGAAAGTCATTTGCGCCGATAAACAATAGCTTAACTGAATGTAGTGTACCGGACTCCATTAATGTATGAAATGAACACTAATCACAAACCAATGGATCAGAAACCTGAGCGGTTACTTTTTTCAGACGACCTTTTTTATAATATCTAAAACCAGTACGTTTGAGACATCCTAAACGAGTACGTTTGAAGCAGTAGAGACAAATCTGAAGTCACCCCATTATCAGTTACTAATCTACTACGAGAGAAACCACCTGCATGCAAGCCCTGCGAAAAAGCAATATGCTGTCCCATGTCAGAAATCGAGAGGCAAACATATCTCTTAACATCACGTGGTCTAGACTTCAACTTGAGAGCAACACCAACCTTCTCTACCCTGCCGTTACCTGGACCGGAATATTCCATTTAAGGAAGATATAAAAAGGGCAAATAAGAAAGTCAGTTGCCAGAACAATATCTAACGGAAACTGATAAACTCGAAGTTAGAAGCTATATCACACAAACTAAAATTAACTAACCTGGCTCTGTACTGTTCATCTGCGTGGTTTGTTAGGGAGAGATCAACGTATGCCAAAAAATAGACACAACGTTGCATAACAACTGCCGATTGATCATACCAATCTGAACAACCTGCATCTGCTATCTTGTATTGCGCCTGCAGATGTGAGACGAGAATTTGCCAGCTGAGTAGAGATCACAAAAGCTACGAGTGATTAACGTAATTTTCCTCATTTACAGGAACGACTGATATAAAGAAGAAGCTTCCTCAGCAATGTCGACCCCATAACCACACATTACGAATAGGCCAGAACACAGCTATAGACGAGAGGCCCAGTGAATTCCTCTCTCTTTGTAATATTGGAATTCTAAACCGATTTAACCATCTGCTGATGTGGTGAATAGGACGATACGATGAAATACTGCCTATTTCCGCCCGCTACTGTGTAACTTAGAATATCTTGCAATGATGCAAAGGACTAGCACACAGTGTGAAATTGTTGTATGACCCCATACTTAAAAACACACAAAGAAAAAAACCCTGGAAAAATCTCCCTTTGCAATATATATATATATATATATATATATATATATATATATATATAGAGAGAGAGAGAGAGAGAGAGAGAGAGATAAAGATAGATGAAAGAAGAGGGGCAAATATGTACGAATGACAAATTTATTTCAACTTCGATTTTTCAATGCAAGGTGAACATGTTTATTATTCTTTCCTTAAGCCAAGGCTTTTCAAAGATTAAAATCTTATCATCAGAGGAATTACATAGATAGATAAGTATGCAATGGAAAAGACAAAATTCAAAATTAGAAAAAAATATTAAGTAATGGAGAGTGAGAAAGTGCATGTAAAAAGATATGAGCTATGTCCAGTTGGTAAATGTCCATTGTTTAGGTGCCCAGTGAAAGGAGATTTACAGATGCAAAAGAAGGGGTTTCCTGAGGGCAGCATAGAAAAAGTTCAAGAATGAAGTGAATCCAATAGATAAATGCTTAGTTACATCTTAGGTGGAACGCATTTATTCGGAAGTAATTTTGAGAATTCGGGTCATTTTAAAATACTTTCGAGAATGGAGTTGAAGTTGAATTGTGTACATTAAGCGCAGGCAGTGGGTAATTTAAGCAAGTCTAAGAAGAGCGAAATCTTTTAGTTGAAAACGAGGCCAAATGAGGAAGAGGGTGGAGGCGAAGGGATTAAGATAAAACATAAAGGAAAGTGGGTGATAGGTTTATATATATTCAATTTTTTTCACGTAGAGAGAATTATGTTATAGATCGATAATTAGAAACGTTGATCTTGTGATTCAAGTCGGCACCTAGTAACTTTTTCACGCTAAACTTAAACTTTCTAACTTGCTAATTATTGCAGCTGTTTCGATGTTCAATATTATGTTTTACATGTTTCACTATACCGATTGATTAAATTATGTAAAAAATAAATATTGATTTCTCTTCCAAGCTATGGAAACGATTAGTTTTAAGTAACACGTCAATATTTAAAATTTGAATTAACATCATATTCCCCTGTCTTCGATTTCCGATATTAGTCTTTTGTACATTGTGACAAAATTTTAAAATCGAATGACTATTTTGAAAGGTCAATAAATAAGATTTAGATAGCTTCGAGATGGCTCGTTGCGGAAGAAGGCAGAATGTTACATCGGTAGAATCGGTGTGAGAATTAAATCCAAGGGGAGAACAGTAGTCTGAAAAATTCAAATAATAAAAATCATTGATCCGTTTCTAAAATTTCTGAAACATATTGTCTGTGGTTTGTAACTTTGTTAACACTTAAGCATTTCTTTAATTTCATGTGTCGTTCGAAAGCGAAAATCGTATAATTTTACTTGGTAAGCATTTTCATATGAATGTTATTAAACTTCCATTTGTGTTTAAGATGTATATTATGTCCACACGCAAAGGAGCAACCGATTGCGGTTTCGAACGGCTTTCTAATATCAGACTGCGTGACGTTAGTCTGATAAGAAATTCGAAAGCAATTTCAGTCCAAGCCGCCGTCGTATGCAGCGATTATAAGTCTGATAGATTTATGTTGAAATAAAATGGCCTTTTGGCCAAGATCAAAGTGTAGTATCTGTTCCGATGGATACTACACCCCATAGACTGGTATGTCTTGGCCTTCGGGGCTTGATTTACGCTGGTCTATGGGTCTGTCCTGTGAAGTTCTAGGAGGTCCACCCTCCCAGGCTTTGCCTCCCTTCTTTGGAGAGGAGTAAGTTTATTGCTTACTGCCTGAGGCTCCCCTACCGGGGAATGCCGACGGGGCTGCCCAACCAATTTTTAATAGCCAGAGTGCTCACCTTCTCGGGCGCTGGTTTATCAAATCCCACTTTCCTGACCTTGTGTCACATCTTACCTTGTGGGAGGTAGATAAATAAAAAGTACTTACATTTTGATGGGTTCATGTCGAAATTAAATTATATATTTACTTATGGCGGACGTTGTATATTAACAACAATGCAAGATGTCTATCCAAAAAGTGATGTTAGTCCTTAAACCATAAGGAGACGTTACTAATCAGTAAATAAACCTTAATAGTTTAACGTCCGTAAGTGGCCACCACCTTTTTTACTTTCTTTGTGTACTATCTAATGATAACACTTCTCAATATTCGAGATTCGCGATAGAAGAGTATTGCACACCGTCTTTATCTGTTGATCCCAATTTAGTCATCCAGTGATTGGTTCATTCGAAACAATAGCTAACATCTACTTGTCTTAATGTTATATAGTTTCGTTTAAAACAATTTCTAATGTGTGCCCAGAAAATAAATGGAGACATTAAAACGTAAATCATCAGGATACTTTTAAAGAGAGGTCGCTAATACCTCATACCTTACGTCAGAAACAATATGTGTATTGATAATCTTCCGAGAGTCTATTGAGAGGAATTTACTTGTCTCATTTGCAGTGAGTGTTCAAAATGTGACTTGGTGTCTATAACACCTATTTTTGCAAAGTTACCTACCTCGATACCAAGACGTTATTGAATATATACTTGTAGTGTTGGCGACTATTCTGTCGAGGTGTACGGAAATCTGAACTCTACTTATTATTCCATGAAAAATGCCAGTATACTGCAATCATATACCCTTAATAGGGTTAAAATGAACATTCATATACACTAAATGTACAAAAGTAAGGGAATTTCCAAATTTTTACACTTTTATTGTCATTAAGGGTATGCGAGCACAACAGGGCTGTGTATTTTACTGGTAGGAATTTTTCTTCAGCGCACCTCACACACTTCATCCACTCATGCATAGAGATTTATACTGTAGTGATGTGATAATGAAATGGTTTTGTTGATATGTAGTCATACATTAAGGGCATATGATTTTTGTATACTGGACTTTTTCATGGAATATCACTACTTTTGTAAAGGCTATGCCTCAATACAATGCCTTCTCATAACTGATATATGTATGAATACTGGTCATTATTAAGTTTTTTTTTTAATTTTCTGGAAAACTAAGGTATATGGTAAACTGAAATTTAAATGCCATCACCTAGACCCTAGAACCTCTATCTCTGTCAACAATCAGCTGAATCTATCAAATAGTTGATGAGATACAGGGTGGCACATACGTACGTACGTACGTACACACGGATACCATGATTTCATGATTGAACTTTCTGGATCTCTGGGTTGCCTTTACTAATGATGCGGAAATTCTACACACTTATATAACTTATCAAATAAAAATTTTGTGCAAAGTTTTAACTAATTTGGTTCATTGGTATTTGAGTTATGATTGATCAAAGAAATTATATTTCTAGCATAGGCCACTCTTGCTGTCTATTAAGGGATGGAGCGCTCTCGCGCCTCCCTTGATTACGTTACGATTAAAAAACAAACGATACGCTAATCATGTTTTTTTCTTTGGTCTATCTAAATAAACAGCGAGGATCGAGAAGCCGTTATTGAAAACAGGTCCAATCATCAGATTGCGACCGTAAAATGGCATATGTGTGTTCGTGTTTTAATAAACAATAACAGTAACTGCAGTTTGAATAAAGATTTAGATATCCTGTTCGGGGTTGGTGAGTTCACAAAAGGTATCATGCAGTTGACCCGGGTGTTACATTAAAAATGAAATTGGGAACGGTTATTTATTACCATTGATTTGTAATGTCATTCATCTTCTTTTATTCTTAAATCTGCTTTGCCACCAATGAAACATATACGTCTGAATCTCTGTTCAAAATGATTTGAATTTTGGCATTTCAATCAAACCGTCAATTTCACTTCGCGACGCGTTTCAGAAAAACACACCTCCAGCCGAAACGCAATGTTTCAATTATCGACACACACAGTTTCAATAATTAAAAATGGATATCGATTAAATCTATGGCGCAACTTCTACTTCCCTACTTCTTCTTTTCTTCCTATTCTACCCTCAACACGAGTAACGATTTTTCATTATTATGCGAAAGTCGAGGCTGGTAATTAAAGAAACATTTTGCCGTTGGGATTTTTAGCTTACTTCGCCCTGCTATTTTCGACCGGTTGCCCTTGGGTTGATGACAGTGTCGTGGATGGACGGGATAGAGATAAACTACTGAACATTTGGCCTGAGTCACCTGACATCCACCGGGGCGTGTCCGAATGTGATTATTCTCTAGCTGTCACCGTTCCAATAAATTTACGGAAATCATTGAGACTGAGGTGTCCAGTCATTATCGGAAGTCTGTTATTAGAGGTAGTTGGTGATTGAAGGCTTGTGACGCTCAATTCGCACACATAAACGCACACATTCACGCACTTATTTGAACACATACGAATAATAATAATAATAATAATAATATATATATATATATATATATATATATATATATATATATATATATATATATATATATATATATATATACATACACTTGTGTAGTTATAGCATGACAAGATACATACAACGAAATATAAACTTGCTATCATGGCAAACGTCAAATATATATTCAGACGCAGTCAGGTATGTGTATATTCACTCCCGAACTAATTAACCGATCATTATAAATTACGTAACACATTTGCTAGGCATAAGAATAGGTTAAATAAGTTATATTTAGTGTAATTTAGTTGTATTCAAATGGGGTAAAAATGGAGATAGAAAATTAAAATAACTCCGATTTTTATGAAATTTGAAGAATAGATATTAGATATAAAATAATAAATGCCCCCCAAATGTCAGTTTCTTCGTTTTCTTAGAGGACATACTATAGGCAAAACTTCCAATTTGAAAATTCAAATATTCCAGATGGGCATTTAATTTGACCTATTATTATTAGACACTAATTAAGCAAGTTTTCGTGAATTCCAGTTTCTTCTTCAGACTTTTACACATAAACGTTTGATTTTAGATATTTTCTAGAATTAGAAGAAAGTAACTGATCCTAATCAATATTGGAATAATGGTAATCAGTAAAATAATCTCATCTGATTTAAAAGATCAACTGCTTTATTAAAGAAATCGAACCCTCTGATCATTCAGATTCCTCTAAGATAAATCAAATTCTTCCCTTCAGAATCCATAGATTTGAGCGAATTAATAATTTGAGTCTCGTATTAAACGTAATGATATTGGCGGCTAGAGAGAGACAGAGAGAGATAGAGAGAGGGAAAGAGAGATGGAAACATACATGCAGAGACAAATACAGAGAGAAGGGACGAGCGAAAGAAATAGAGAGACATATACCGAAAATAGAGGAGAGATTGAGAAGAAGAGAAGAAGAGACATTATTTTTAATTTCATAGAGAATCTTAAATTATCAGCTTACATAATTCAGAAATCAACAGAATTAATACAATGTCTGTTCTTGTTTTCTAATAAGCAATCGTTTAAAGAAAAGACTTATTTCATTCATTCATTAATTTATTTATTTGTGAACACGTGCTGCCAAAAAGAGTATATAATACTATACTTTATTTGATTGGTAACTGACGTAAAAATGCATAGTGTAAACGTAGGAGTTTCACATGTTGGCCGGTCATAATTTAGGAAGGGGGCATTTTGTATTCAGCACCGCCCTCTTCCGGAAAACATGCACACGGAGTAACTGTCGTTCCTCTACACCGCCTGCTTGCCGAGAGGCGGTCTTTTCGAATCGGTCAACATGGAAGTCGGACGTTTGTTCCGCTTGTGATAGACGTTGGCTCTGGGGCAAGTACCTACGCAAAAATAGAGTTTTACGGTGAAAGGAGGTTATAGTTCAGTGTTGGCCACGTGCGAGCAAATAAATAAATATTCATCAGTGTAATTCGTGTCCGAGATCTTTGCTCCAGTTTGCTTGCTGTTACATATAGTATTTAATAGCGCACTTTGCTTTCATTAATGCCTACTAAATTTTTGGTTAATGAACATATTCAGTGGACGGAAATGTTACAAACTTAAGCGTGACAGATCATATAAAATACTGTTTCTGTTTTTTTGTTAGATGAGGATTGATAATTTGTATTATTTTGATCATTCGGAGTATTGTTCTCATCTTGAGTGTTATTCCCACAACGTGTCCGTTGATGTAACTCTTGACCTCCTACAGGTGTATCTTGACGAACTCGAGAATATTTCTGCTGAACTCGGGAATCTGTACAGAATTTCGAACAGAACTCTTTATTTAATTCACGGAAAATTACTTCCGTTGGCAATGCTCCCAAAGTCCATACTAGAATTGTCCGCAGGACCCGTGGCGTAACGGATTAAGTACTAAGTAAAATCAGTTCTAATTGACACTCTTCTACAATTTCGAATTAGCTACGACTTCGGCCCGCTCATGGCTAACGGAACGAGAGATGTTACCACCGTGGATTTAATAATGTTGTCCTTTAGTCCTCACATTCCATGAGCGATGTATCTGACAAAGGGGGAAGAATTGCTGATTTCTGGGTCGGAATCTATCAATCTAACCCTTATCGTTTGCTAGGTTTTGACCTTGAAGTTGTATTTTTTTAGATCCTCAAGTGGCTTCATGCCTTGTCTGAAGCGGTTTCTATATAAAAAGGGGTCCGTTTAGAATTCCGTACAGATTCGCGAGTACGGCAGAAAGATTCCCGAGTCAGACAAGATAAACCATAAGAAGGTTGGAAGTTACAGTGGACGAAACCTTGTGTGATTAACACTCAATATGGTAACAGTAGTCCAAATAATCAAAACAATACTAATATAAAATACTATTAACCGGCACAAACAGACACGTGGATGAAATGACGGACAATCAAAGCCTTTTATAATGGCGAATACATGTATGTGGGTGTTTCCCGCATCGACGCAATTACACATGATCACTTTTCTATTCAGCAACTAGTTATTGAAAAAAAATAAAGTAAATTAAAAAAAAATTTTTTTTTTTAATTCATGTTTAAAAAATATTATTTACTTACGAAATTAAAACCGTTACAACGGATTCCCCCTGTTCCATATAAACATCAGCTAGTTTTATCTATTGATAATAGTCGATACAAAACATGAAATACTTCATGACCTTTGGAAATTTGAAAAAAACATTTAAAGCATTTAAACTATCGTATAGAAATATATTTCTTTTTTTTTAAATATCGATCAAATCCTCATCTATTAGTAGAGTGAAGGTTCTGAAAGCTATGTATATCAAATAGTTTTAAAACAAAAATACCTTAAAATAGGTATAGCTTTAAAACAACGTGGTTCAAGTAATTGTGTAACGCCTAAACGATGCGGTAATCATTAAATTTAACTGTCAAAATCCTATTAACAAGTTAATAAGTGCACGTCATAACTTCACCGCCATGAAAAAAAAAAGAAAAATATTTATAATGTACGTACCCATGACGGAAAGAAAATATCGTAGACCAAAAATCACGTAAATTGATCAAGTTTTTTTTTTCTTTCATAGAGAAAATCATTTTTAAGCGATTAATAAGAATTCGTAGGCATTGCAATTATGTAGAAGGCTGAGTTTAAACTCTATTTCTGAAGTTTGCAAAACTTTTAATTTTTGGAGTTATCTCCCTTAGTTTTAAAACATGGCGTCAATAACTCGTCGGTCGTCGTTTAGCCTAAAAATTTGATTTCTTTTCGAAAAAAAAACCTTATTTGACCAAGTTACGTTATTTTTGGTGTACGATATTTTCTTTCCGTCACGGATACGTACATCATGAACAAAAACTTTTTTATTTTTATTTGTTTATGGTGGAACAGCTATGGACTTACACCAGTTATTCATATCGAACACTATTGAAAAATATGCATTTCTTTCTTGTTCTAGCTAAAACCAACCGAAATTTCCATGAACAAAGTTTATTTCCAAGAACTTCCCATCTGTTTAATATAATGCAACAGGACTACTTCCCAGCTGACTACAACATGATCGTGTTCAAGTCCAAATTATTATCGACCTGTTCACCTAAGTAATAAAAGTCTGACTATTTAATACTTTGTCTCGAATACTCTCAAGGTCTTGTTAATCGCCAACTGACTATCACATTGACCCTTATCCTCGAGTGACCTTTCAGTTTTGATAAGCGGTGACACATTAGTAAACTATATGTTAAATAATAATTTGGTAAAATCAAACAGTCATCATATATACAACAAGCTAGTAATTAATAAACCTATGTACGTTTGTGTTCTAGTAAAATCTACTCTATACGCACGCATTTGTTGAGCTTCCACTCTCTATATACATTTCTTACTCTATTTATATCTAAATTTTTCTTGTCGATTTTATTATATATCCTATTCTGTTCCGAGATTGTCTTCACATGGATTTATGTTCTTCTATATTTTCATATGCAAGTCAGACGACGCCATGTAGACAATCTGCGCTTCGTAGACACGAGAAAAACCAGGCCACCTTTATGAATATGTATGAATTCGCCGTCTAATACGTTAACATAGATTCTTTGGAAATCGTATAAAAAGATCAAATGAGCAAGAAGAAAGTAACACTATACACACATCTACATATATAAAAAAAAACAAGGATCGATACAGATTTATATATATGAAAATGCCTTGTATACATCATTTGTGAAGTCAGCATGGACTGTTCATTTTTTTTTGCATTATGAAGATATTAGCGACGCGATTAGAAAGAGAGGCTTCGTCCGTCTATTAGCAGACTCACGCTAGGTCGCTTATATTTAAAATAGTCGAGTTAATTTTATTTTCGTATGTAGTTTTGTGTGCTTCTATAGAATGTTAACCGACCCAAACCATATTTGGCCGAATAACCCTAAAACTTAAATTAGGGATAGTTAAGCGTAAGTTCAGGGTAAAGTTAGTATTAGGGTAGCGTGAATTAAGTGTTACGTTAGGGTTCGTATTTGGGTTAGGGTTTGGTTACAAACAGTTTAATTGAAAGTCTGTAGAAACATCTTGTTTTTAACTACGACATCGTGTAGCACTATTTATATGCACGTATGTAAAAATAAGGTTCCATTAAAGTTTCCATTAGGGTAAAGTTAGTATTAGGGTAGCGTTAATTAAGTGTTAGGTTAGGGTTCGGATTTGGGTTAGGGTTTGGTTACAAACAGTTTGGTTGAAAGTCTGTAGAAACATCTTGTTTTTAACTACGACATCGTGTAGCACTATTTATATGCACGTATGTAAAAATAAGGTTCCATTAAAGTTTCCATTAGGGTAAAGTTAGTATTAGGGTAGCGTTAATTAAGTGTTAGGTTAGGGTTCGGATTTGGGTTAGGGTTTGGTTACAAACAGTTTGGTTGAAAGTCTGTAGAAACATCTTGTTTTTAACTACGACATCGTGTAGCACTATTTATATGCACGTATGTAAAAATAAGGTTCCATTAAAGTTTCCATTAGGGTAAAGTTAGTATTAGGGTAGCGTTAATTAAGTGTTAGGTTAGGGTTCGGATTTGGGTTAGGGTTTGGTTACAAACAGTTTGGTTGAAAGTCTGTAGAAACATCTTGTTTTTAACTACGACATCGTGTAGCACTATTTATATGCACGTATGTAAAAATAAGGTTCCATTAAAGTTTCCATTAGGGTAAAGTTAGTATTAGGGTAGCGTTAATTAAGTGTTAGGTTAGGGTTCGGATTTGGGTTAGGGTTTGGTTACAAACAGTTTGGTTGAAAGTCTGTAGAAACATCTTGTTTTTAACTACGACATCGTGTAGCACTATTTATATGCACGTATGTAAAAATAAGGTTCCATTAAAGTTTCCATTAGGGTAAAGTTAGTATTAGGGTAGCGTTAATTAAGTGTTAGGTTAGGGTTCGGATTTGGGTTAGGGTTTGGTTACAAACAGTTTGGTTGAAAGTCTGTAGAAACATCTTGTTTTTAACTACGACATCGTGTAGCACTATTTATATGCACGTATGTAAAAATAAGGTTCCATTAAAGTTTCCATTAGGGTAAAGTTAGTATTAGGGTAGCGTTAATTAAGTGTTAGGTTAGGGTTCGGATTTGGGTTAGGGTTTGGTTACAAACAGTTTGGTTGAAAGTCTGTAGAAACATCTTGTTTTTAACTACGACATCGTGTAGCACTATTTATATGCACGTATGTAAAAATAAGGTTCCATTAAAGTTTCCATTAGAAGTCAAATAAGAGTTCAGATGACGTGGCAGTATATTGCGTCATAACTGGAAGTCGGTAGTGACAAGTAGCGGAGAAGCTGATGAGATAGTTCTCTTCTTTACTGAATAGCGGGAAAGCGATTGGGTTTTTGGATAAGTACTCCCAACTATTAGGGGGGGGGGGTGTTCGTAGTGTAAAATAGAAAATTAAATTCATAAAAGATTGTTGAACCCGAAATGATGTTGTTTTGTCATTATTTACAACCACAGGTTTTTAATCAACACGAATGACGAAATAACAACATGGTAATGGAAAAGAATAGAAGCGATCTACTGGTACGTGTTATCAAACCAACAAGACCGTCTAAGCTTTCTACGTAATGAGCCGCCGTTCATATGATTTACTTCAGATAAGCATTGGTACTCGGTAATCTCATCTCTATGAGAAAGCCTGTCTGCCTGTTGGTCGATCGGTCAGTTTGTGAAATTTTATATAGTATTTTCTTGCTAAAATCACAAATATAATTAAAAAAACATTTACATTTACATTCGTTAAAGCATCACCATAATAACTTATATGCGTCTTTGATTCTGTCACGTTAAAGATTCAAAATTAATTTTAATTTATCTGTCATGCTTAAGTTTCTGTAAGGAATAGCATTTTCATCGCTAAACGCATATGTTAAATAGATTCATCTTATTTACCTGATTTCAAGCATCTCATAAAAGCGTCCTGTCTGTCGGTCGGTGTCATGATGACATTACTTATTCTATCACTGGTTGTACTCTTCCTGATTTATTTAAAATAAGCGAAATGACCAATGATAAGAAGTTAGAAGAGAAGAAATCGAAGAAGCTGTACCTTCTGTTAATAGAACTTCTTGTTAATTGCTTACCGTTTGTGCTATTCCTCACGACCCTTTGGTGCTGCAACAGTCGGTGAGCTTCATTTTTCAATATGTTGTCCATCACTCTGTCACGTTTCATATAGTATTTTCTGTAATTTTTTTAATGAAAATCGGTCCAGACAAGGTATGAACTCACTTGACGTAAGGAGCTGAAAATAAATGCCACTTTAAGGTCAAAAACAAGCCAACAATAAGTGTTAGATGGATAGAGTCCGACTCAGGAAACAGCAATTCTTTCCCCTTTGTCAAAAAATTCACTCATGGAATGTGAGTACAACAGGACGAAATAAGAGAAGCACGAGTTACAGGCCTGCAGAAAGTAAACCCAATGCCCACTTTCTACTCTCCTAATTAGTTCCGCTTGAGTTTAACTGTTTTACTGATCTGTACAAGAGGTTTTTTGTCCGCCTGTCTGTCACGCTTCAGTTTGTTAAAATTGCATTCTGATCGTTTAACTCGTAAATTAAAAGAACGCATATTATTGACCCTATTTACTTGCCTCCCCACGAGGAGAGTGTAAGACGCAGGGTCGTTTTTGTATATAGAAACATCCAGCTTTAAAAATAGCGCACTGTAGATTGGGACAGAAATAAAATAATTGCCTCAGTCTAGGATCTGTAATATCAGAACATATAGTAGACTTTGCTCCTAGCCAAAAGGCTAACGAATGTTTTTTTATAATCACCAACTCTGTAAAATGTTATGTTTTTCTGTGCCGATTAAGTTTGAAATGCCATTATCGTAATTCTGTCGTACTTAACTTCAAAATCGTATTTCTTTGGCGCTGTGACCCTTGAGTTATCGACTTTAACGATTAACTTAGAAATATCAGTGTACTGTGTCTGTCATCCCTATGTTTTGAATAGCATTTTTGTCAGTCTGTCATGTTTACTGTTTAAATTGAATTTCCGTTTTCTGTCACGCTTAGTTTAGTTGGTTATTTACGATAAACTTTGACCTACTATTTTACTGGATCTTTCATAATTCAGTTTTTTAAAAAAATGTTTGTTTCCTTTTATTATGTGGATATGAAGTGGGTTTTATGAGCGATAATACAAACATATAAAGAGATAATTGTCTGAAAACGATTCTATATTGATCAATAATTATAATTATTTGCTTAAACAAGTTACAACTAAAAATAATTACATTGACTTGAAGAGGTTTGTTAAGACGGTGTTGGAAGGTGTCCATTGCACTATTTACTTGTTATCTCCTGGGCCCAATGCAGGGGAAGATAACTGTTTCCATATCACTTCAGAGAGAACACATTTCGGTACAAACAGATATTTACGTTTTTTGGAATATAAAATATTAAAATTATTTTCTAGAACGAATCATGTTATCCATTTAGCAAGTTTCTAAACGTACACATTGAATGGGCGCATATTCCGAAAACCGTTCTCGTTTATATATACGAATGACTCGTATATACTCTTTTATGAAAGCGGCACCTACTGTTTTTTTAACATAAGAACGTTTTTTTATTGAACTGCACACACATTCATAGGTATATTTGTTCATGATTATTGACCGAATGTCAACCAGTTCTTCACTTTGTGTCGGATTGAATCATTCAGAAATATATTCAAAATGCCTATTTATTTTTATAGCTTTTTATTTTATTTTCTCTTGGTCAGATGCAACATTCCTTTCATGTCTTCATAATATGACATCGTTAGGGTTGCATCACTTTGAAAGTTTTCTTCATTGGCTCGATACTGAATGATGTATCAAAGGAATATGACATGGACATGTCAGAATATTATATGTGATTCCTGATGTGAGGTCAGTGTTGTTCAACAATACACGTTCATGTCATATAAATTATTATTGAATAATAAAATATCATCTATCAATATATATATATATATATATATATATATATATATATATATATATATATATATATATATATATATATATTAATTTTATGCGTACATAAAAGTTATCCATGGACACGTGTTCCTGGCTCACATATATCATCAGCTAACTCTGGGCCATGCCGCCTTGCCTGGAAATATGTACGGATTTATCACTTAAATATTTAATGCTTTATATGTAATTGTTTGTGCCCGATATAGCAAAAAAGATGTGTATATATATATATGTATGTATATATATATATATATATATATATATATATATATATATATATATATATAACTATATATATATATATATTTATATATATCTATATATATATATATATAAATATATATATATATAAATATCTATATATATAAATATCTATATATATATATCTATAAATATATATATATATATATATATATATAAATCTCTCTCTCTCATATATATATATATGTATATATATATATATATATATATATATATATATAGGAAATGAATAAAGGAAAACCTAAAATATTATTATTTATTCATCAGTGATCATACAATGTATTACAATATTATGTCCGTTAGCGTTTTATAGATTATCTCTGTTTGTATTTTCATATCCGGTAACATTTTATGCACTTGTGTTACTAGTAAAATTTACGTGTTTTACCTGTACAATTTGACTGCGTGGTAAAAATGCAGTCGGTTGTCCAGTTCTCATGGGCTTACTGTGTTTGTGCATTATAAGTAGTAATAATATTAAATATCGTACCAGTCAACTATTACTTAAACTGGTAACAGTATTATTATTATTATTAGTAGTAGTAGTAGTAGTAGTAGTAGTAGTAGTAGTAATAACAGTTGTAGCAATATTATTAGTACTATATTGCTTCTTCTATTACACTCGTGACCGCAAGGGCATTTCATGGAACATCTGTTGGAAATCGATTCAATAGATTTAGAGCTTATACGTGCTTACTGTATGAAATATAGGCATCAGCAGCAGTTGTAGCAGTATTAGTTGTAGTATTAGTTGTAGAAATGTTATAGTCTATGAAACACTCAATCTTAGGGGGTTATAATCCAAAGTTTGTTCCATTATATCGAGTATTTTTTATATCTAATATTATTAATTTATATACAGGGTGTTTCAAAAGTCTTGGGAACATAACGATTTTTAATAACTCAAAAACTATTAGGAGTTGAAAAATGAAATTGGTACCGTTGGAAAGGTTAAAGTTTCAAGTTTTGTGGGGAATCTTCAAAGTTGCTCAATATGAGCACCATTCGTCACACGGCAGACATCTAGTCGATAGTCCATTTCCTGCCAAACGCGTTCCAGCATCTTGACGTCAATGGTTCCCACAACTGCCGTTACTCGAGCCTTTAGTTCGTCAATATCTCTTGGAAGGGGCGGCACATAGACTTGTTGCTTGACAAAGCCCCAAAGGAAAAAGTCACACGGGGTAAGATCTGGAGACCTAGGAGGCCAGGGCATGAGAACGTCATCACCTCGCCCAGATCTCCCAATCCATCTACCAGGCAGCCTTGTGTTAAGAAACTGCCTTACTCTAAGACTCCAGTGTGGTAGTGCACCATCTTGTTGAAAAATGAAGTCATCAGATTCTGCTTGTTCCAACTGAGCCATTAACCAGTTTTCCAGCATGTTGAGATAGGATTCACCAGTGATAGTTGCCTCTTCAAAGAAGAACGGTCCATAGACACCTTTCTTGGAAATTGCACAAAACACGTTCACTTTTGGTGAATCTCGCTCGTGCTCAAGAAGTTCATGAGGATTCTCAGTACCCCATATGCGAGTGTTATGCTTGTTAACTTTGCCATTCAGATGGAAGGTCGCCTCATCGCTAAAAACAAGCCGGTCATCAAAGCCGTTATCTTCCAACTTCTCTTGCATTGCAATGCAAAAGTCACGGCGAAGTGGCTTATCAGTGTCCTTCAACTTTTGGACCAACTTGAGCTTGTAAGGTACCATTTGCAGTCGTTTCCTTAAGACACGCCAGACAGTTGCTGGAGCAAGCTGAAGTTCCCTGCTGGCTCTTCTCACTGATTTACGGGGGCTCCGCTGAAAGGCTGTCCGAACTTGCTCAACTGCATCTTCTGAAGTTGAAGGGCGACCTGTTCGCTTACTTGGGCACAAACACCCATCTTTCACAAATTTAGCATGCCATCTGACAATGGATTTCCTTTCAGGGGCTTCTTTTTTAAATTTCCTGCGAAATGCACGCTGAACACATGTCCACGATTCAGTCTTTGCAAATTGGAGGACGCAAAATGCCTTGTCTTGTTTAGAGAACGCCATTACTGCACCTGGAAAGATAACACGAAAATCATTAGTATGACCAAAAACTTGATTAAGCAAGCTTTAAAATGGCACCAGTTTCATTTTTCTACCTGGAATAGTTCATGAGATATACGCATTTGTAATGTTCCCAAGACTTTTGAAACACCCTGTATTATTAATATTATTAATTGTAGTAGTTGTAATTGTATTCTTGCGCTTCGAAAAATATTAAACACGTTATTTTACTATTATCATTATTCGTAATAGTTGTAGTATTGGTAGCATTAGTAGTGTAATTTAATATTACTTCTGCCTATTCGACTGATCATTTTAAATCCTCTAATAGTGCTGTTCATCATCAAACTGATAAGTTCATTAAACCTAATGCTCGAGTGGCTTCAGGGCCTACATCAATATAAAATAAATTAAGAAAGCTAAAGTGCACATTTTCAGATTTAGTGTGCAACACTTTCGACATAAGGCTTTTAATTTCTGCAATAGTAATTTTTGAAGGCCGTAATTATAGATTCTGAAAATATTTTTGACGGTTATTCTGCTATTAACCGCATTTTAAAAGACAAAAAAATATATAATTAAAACAGTCATTCAATCGGAAAACTATTTCTTAAAAATGTAATGGTAATTTCTCGATTTGTCGTAGAGAAAAATGAATATATTGACAAAAACACCTTCATTTTTTCCGCTCGAAATCGCAGGAATTCGTGAAAAATTACTGCCATATTTGACAGTTTATTATTGCCGCCAACCACTGTGAAATTGAGTTTATTATGGCGGGGGGGGAGGGGTACTTATTCACAATTATAATTACAAATAAGCATTTTGTAGCTTTATTGAATAAGATATATCATCAAAATGAACACTTATCGGTATGTATGTGTGTGTATGTATGTAAGGTTTATGTATTCGTATGTGTCAGAGATTCTGTTCTTCTATGTAATCCATTTGTCTATGTGTGTGACTCTCTTTCTATATCTCTATCTATTTCAATTCTACTTCTTATGATGTGTCTATTATTGAAAAAAAAAGCTAATAATTTTTGTAAACATTTTTATTTCTTCCTTGATCAGTGGCATCAAAACTTGAAGATATTCTTCAATTTATCTTGTCAAAAACATGGTTATATAAAAGTAACTGAAGACAGTATGCACTTACGAAAAAACAATACTTGAGTACGTTTGATTATCAATGTCGTAAAAATCGTAAATGAATATTTTTTTTTACTAATGGGTCAGAGCTTATCAAGGCCTCGGGACAACTCGAGGATGAGGGTAAAATAAATCGTCGATTGTACAATGAGCGCCATCTAGCGAAAACAAACATGGAATGAGAAAAAAAATCTCCTAAGAGGAATTGATAACCTTTTTAGTTAATAAATTCCTCTTTAGAAATTTTTTTCCTAACAAGTATTTGTTTACATAAGTCTTAAAGACGACCATGTTGTAGTCTGCTGGGCAGCAGCTTCGTCGTATTTTCTTCCACAGATTCCATTTAAATAAGATAACATTTTTTGCCACTATAAGTATCAGATGTGATAGCTCAGTGGGGAGAGAGCTACACTATAATATCTATTCACTCCCCCATAGTTTTCTTTATAAATGTATATCTCTTTTTTTATCTGCTAAGCACACCTATTCTGATCCTTTCTGGACTTATACTTTCATTTTATTTTAAACTGAATCGATGCATTTTTTTCGGTCAGATTATTTTAATACGCTACTAGACTCGAGATTAGCACACTCCCCACATAAGTGTAATGTGGCACAAGGTCAGAAAGTGGGGAGAGTAAGCGAGCACTCCAACAGTAGGTGAACTCTGACCATTTAAAAATTTCCTTGATAGGCCCGTCGGCATTCCCCAGTCGGGACGCCTCATGTAGTTAGCAATACACTAATTTAAGTAGAGTAGAAAATGAACTATCAGTTTACTTTTGACATCTTCGTTATTCTCCCTTCTCTTATTTTGTCCTTTAGCCATCACATTCTATGAGCGATGTTTCTGACAACGGGGGAATAATTGCTGTTTTCTGAGTAAGAATCTATATATTTAACATTCATTGTTGGCTAGTTTTTGACCTTGAAGTAGTATTTTAGCCCCTTACATCAAATGGCTTCGTGCCTTGTCTGGAGCGATTTCTATCTAAAAACTCCTCCCTAAAGAGGGGAGAGAAAGCCTGAAGGAAAGGTGATTATCTTAGGACTACCCACACTCTGACATATAAAACGCTACCAAATTGGTCAAATCTCTGTCTGACTGATATTTGAGGACGGATCCTCGACTGGTATATATCGGTCAGCAAGTAGCGTTCATTGTTTGGCTCACCGTAATCTAGTAGTGCATCTATATAAAGGATCCCTTCATTCTCTCTGATTTGATGGATGACATTAACATTTCATCATATTACATCTGCCACTGTGCTCCATATCTGCTCTAATGGATGACGTCACCATTTTGTGACATCAGCATTATTTACATCATATTTTGGTGACGTCATCCCGTGGAGCAAAAGGGCGTTATTACAAGCAAGATCTAAAGAGTGTTAGTAGTATATCGAAAAGACGAGAAGCTCCGATTATCAGTTGGTTTGTCAGACTTTAGTTTGAAATAGCATTGCTCTTTTTGCTTCTCGTAAAGTCGGTGTTCTCTATCGCTCCAAACACCTTCTCAAACCTGAGGCTATCCTCAATTTCTACAAATCTACTATCAGATCACATATGGTGTACTATTGTCATATTTGGGCTGGTGAATCTATGTCTTGTTTGAGGGTTCTTGATAAGGTGTAGAATCGCACCTGTAATTTGATTGGACCCACCATTTTTTTTCATTGCACTCTCTCTTTTACAGACGTGATGTTGATAGTCTCTGTATTTTCTATAAATACTATAATGACACGTGCCCTTCATGAATTGTGTGATCTATTCCCTGCTTCATTTTTGTCCTAGCTTGTTTGACTCGTCTGTCTAGTGGTCTCCATCAATTCGGTGTTTTGATAGATCATTGTAATACAGCTCCCTATTCCAGTAGCGTCATTCTAACAACTTCAGGTTTATGAAACTCTCTTACTGCTGACTGTTTCAATCTTCCTATAGCCTTGATCTTTTCAAGACTAAAGCAAATAGGTATATCCTGTCTTTGCGATTATAATATGTTGTTCTTGTTAGCTCATTATACCAAGTGGCTTCATGCTTTGTCTGGAGCGATTTCCATAATAAAAGCTTTTGAGGGGTCTGTCACAGTTAAGTTTGAAATAGTATTTTTACAAGTATTCACTTATCTGTATACTTTGCTTTGGCCACCCGTTCGTTGGCATGTCGAACGGTGACGCTTAAATTGAAAATAGCATGTTCCTAGGTCTGTCACACTTACGTTTGACATGTTTATGGAACTCTCTTCCTGTTGACTGTTTCCTCTTTTCTATTACAGCTTAAGCTTGAAATCTTTATAAGAAACTATGGCCGTCGGTCAGTCTATGGATCTGTCACAATTATGCTTTAAATAGCACGGCTGTTTGAATGATTTACTTACTGGTAACCATGGACAATAGTGAGAAAATAGGACACTACTGGTAATCATAGAAAAAAAAACCCAACTTTTAACCATACGAAAACATGTGCTGTTACCGCACTACATGTACCTCTTGCAATTTTCAGCAATTACATATCCTCTTCATTAATTATTCTGTTTGGTTTAATGTCTTCTTTTAGACTGCTTTTCGTATTAAATTTATATAATAATACGTTAATGCGTTCGTACGTACGTAATCATCTTTCACCCTTATTAAAAAATGAGATCGTCCGATTAGGAAAGATATCAATTAGTGTAATGTCGCTTAGATAAACAATTCCGACCGTAAACATTTTAAAATGATTTGCTCCCAAATCAAATTGTGTCGACCTGTCAACTAAAACAGTGTTCTTTAAAAAAATACATTTCTTAAAATTGACATTGGTTTTATTGATTGTTAAAATATTTAGCTAACAATTACTTTTATTGTAAGTAGACAGAAAATATTGTTTTAACAGCTATGAGATTGCTACAATTTTTAAATAAATAGATAAATAGAGAAAATGCATATTCGTTTCATTTATCTGAAAAATATTTAACTAAAAATCACAATTATATCTACGAAAAGCGAAAAGTTATTTTTCTCATTATTATTGGTATTTACAGAAATGTGTTATGAAACAAGGTATTACTATTACCATTATTATTATTATTATTATTATTATTATTATTATTATTATTATTATTATTATTATTATTATTATTATTATTATTATTATTATTATTATTACTACTATTTGTACTCACTAGGAGTTCTCACACAGATCATCGTCAGTGATTGCTCACCGACAACAATCAGTGGTATTACCTGAAGTTTGAGTGACATCAAGCCTCCCCAGATTTCCAGTATTCTTCACCTCTTTTCGATAACGATGCGGTATCAAAACAGCAACTTCCCATTGATTTCTCGCTGTCTTCTTCTTCTTCTTCTTCTTCTTCTTCTTATTATTATTATTATTATTATTATTATTATTATTATTATTATTATTTACTCACTAGGAGTTCTCACACAGGTCATCAGTGATTGCTCACCGACAACCGGTGGTATTCCCTAGAATCTGAGGGACAACAAGTCTCCCCATATTTCCAGTATTCTCCACCTCTTTTCGATAGCCACCGCAAATAAATTTGCAGTATCACCACAGCCGTTATTATTATTATTATTATTATTATTATTATTATTATTATTATTATTATTATTATTATTATTATTATTATTATTATTATTAACAGTAAATTATACAGGTACGAAATAGAATGCACTGTTGAATTTCGAGGGGATTTCGTTAATAATTGATATATTACTATATTTCATTGATTCTATCCGACACATTTTCCGTGTTAATTTCTTCGTTTCTCGTTCTTCTTTCTTTTCTTATAAGTTTTTTTGTTCTATTTCATTCATTTTTCTATTTTACATCTGTTTTTCATTATTTGTCTTCTTCATTTCCCTTTCGTTGTTTTTCACGCGTATATGTTTTATTTAGTTAAGTCATCAACACTACCTCCCTCTCCCCCTCTTCCCCTATCTCCCCTCTCTCCCCTATATCTATCTCTTATTTCTCACTATTTCTCTAATTTTCTCTCACCCTTTTTCTCTGTGATGTTTTATATATTTTTCTTGCAATTTATTACATTTATTTATATATCCTATGTTTACTTTTCCCAATGTAAGATTTTCTTTCATTCTTTGTCTTTTGTTGTATTGCTATCTTCTGAGATTTAGAAAGAAAAAAACATTTCCGTTTTTTTCTCCATTTCTTCCTTTGAGTTTTTGTTCCCTTTGTATTCTCTTGTTGTTCATTTTTTAGATCGCCCATTTGTCCTTCCCTATTTGTTTTATTCTTTTTTTTTCCATTGTTGTTTCAGGTGTTTCCGTTTCTTTGACGCCCTTTATTTCCCTCTCCACATTTCTTGATTCGCATCACTCTCCCGTCGCCGTCTTGACGTAAACGTTCCTGACGAAGCATGAACGGCTTGTGTTTTAACAGTCCATGTCATGGCTGACTTATACCCGGACACTCTCCCCCTAAAGACGTTTATTGAAGGCGACAACGCATTCAACGGTGATGGTTCCTGGTGTTGATTGAAAACGATAGACGCCATCGACTGAGTTTTAGAACCGTGTAGAGATAAAACAACATAAAGTGGAAAGGTTCAAAAGAAAATAAGGAAAAACCTGAGAACGGTTTAAAATTAGATTAGAGGACGGGAAGATCTTGGTAGAAAATGGTACTACAACTCAGGAAAATGAAACTTTTGTTTGGGAGTTTAAAATAATAGCTGCCTTTCAAAAAAAAAAAAAATGGATTCGCACCTTTAAGATGGTTTCTCTTCGGAAAGGTGGTGAGTGACAATGGACTATGCGTATAATAAAACTTACTTCATCCTTGACACAAAAAAAAGTCATTTAAGTAACCGAAAAAATTTGAAAGATTCCAAAAATAAAGAATTAGTAGAATAAGAATACCAGGATGTGTATAAGGACGTATTCAAATTATGAAGGGTAGAATAGTAGATATAAATAAATAAATAAATATGTATATATATATATATATATATATATATATATATATGTGTGTGTGTGTGTGTGTGGGTGTGGGTGGGTGTGTGTATATATGTATATATGCATACATATACATTACTATATATATATATATATATAAGTATATATATGTGTATATATGTGTGTATATATATATGTATATATATATATATTAATATATATATATAAGTATATATATATGTATATATAAGTATATATATATGTATATATGTATATATACATATTAATATATATATATATATATATATATTACTATAGATATATATGTATATATATGTATATATACGTATATATATATGTATATATGTATATATACATATTAGTATGTATATATATACATTAATATATATATTTATGTATATATATATATATATATATATATATATATATATATATATTTACACATATATATATGTGTGTGGGTGTGTGTGTATATATGTATATATATACATTAATACATATATAGTATATATATGTATATATGTGTATATATATTAATATATATATATATAAGTATATATATGTGTATATATATATATATGTATATATGTATATATATATATATAAATATGTATATGTATTAATATAGCTATATATGTATATATATATATGTATATATGTATATATTAATATGTATATATATATACATATATATATACATATATATATGTATATATTAATATGTATATATATATATATATATATATATATATATATATATCTATATATATATACTATTACTGGTGCTATTTTATCTAAATTCATTGTAAATAGCTAGTTGATGGGTATTTTTAATTCCCCATAAATTGAAAATTTCTTTAATTAATTTCAAAGCAAAATATGCATTATGTTGAAACAATTTTGAACCGAAAAATACAATAAAATATTAATTATTTCATAGGATATTAAAGGTGCCAGATAGTCGTTTAGCAAATGGATACGAAAAGAAATTTGAACATTTCAAAAGGTTTGATAAGGGAATAGGCGTAAATTTATTATAGAATATTTACTTTGTTTACCATAATTTACTAATAAAATAAATAAATAAAACTCAGAGAGCCAATGCTACATGTTGGAATCAGATTGCGTTCATGTGGCCCTTAGTTTTATGTTGCAAATAAATAATCTTCTAATCAATAAATAAATTGTGTTAGTTACATTTTTTATTGTCAACAAAACAAGAATCGTTTTTTCAATCGGAAATAAGCCTAAAAAATACCAGCTATTCCAAAAAGATCCGATTTTACCGATTCCTGGTTCCGATTTTACCGATTCTTGGTTTCTATTTTACCGATTCCTGGTTCCCATTTTACCGATTCCTGGTTTCGATTTTACCGATTCCTGGTTTCGATTTTACCGATTCCTGGTTTCGATTTTACCGATTCCTGGTTCCGATTTTACCGATTCCTGGTTTGGATTTTACCGATTCCTGGTTCCGATTCCGATTAATTGTCCAACACTAATATATATATATATATATATATATATATATATATATATATATACATGTATGTAAAAAGTAAACAGCACTTTGTTTGAAGTTCATCGACAACTTAGAAAATGTTACTTTGTATTATGTCTCAATCAGCACTCTTTATGACGTTACATATAAAAGTCAAACAATAGTGATATCGACTCTTAGTATTATTTAAACACACATATATCTAGTTTATATGGGAAACAACTTTTGATTATAACATTTACATATATATATATATATATATATTAGATGAGAAATAAACCTTATATATAAATATATGTGTATAAAATTATATATATATGTGCGTGTGTCTGCGTGGTTGTTTCTCATTACGTCTGTAGCTATTTACAGTAACCTTATTTATTAGCACTCTCTTAATTTTAGTAAATTGTCATTCCTGTTCCTAGGTTCGAATCGTACGACTGGCTCTACACCGATGATTCCGCAACGATTGAACGCATACGTATGTTTATAATATTTACACATTTATAATAAAATTATAATATACATTATGTTTTTGAATTTGTTAGATGATGATTGATAATTTGTACTACTGTTCTCATCTTGAGTGTTATCATAAAAACGTTTTCGCTGCTGTAACCCTCGGCCTTCTTCAGGTGTATTTTTTCGGACTCGGGAAAATTTCTGTCGACTTCGAGAATCTGGACGGAATTTTGAACGGAACCCTTTAGTTAAATCCACAGCTCTCGTTCCGGGTAAACGGGTCAATCCTCGGCGCGGACTATACGAAGAATTGCAAATTACTGAAGACTTCTCCCAGTCATGGCTGACTGATCAGATGACAGTAGTCCGAGTAATCGAAATTATACAAATTATAATGGATACTACATTGCCCTGTGCAGTTCTAAGAGGTCCACCCTCCACGGCTTTGCCTTCTCACCCTTTGAGAAGGGGTTATTTTATTGCTAATCGCCTGAGGCGCTCCTACCGGGAAATGTCGTCGGGGCTGCCAAGGCATTTTTTATACGTTAGAGTGTTCTCCCTTCACAAGGGCGCTGGCTTTTCAAATCCCACTTTCCCGACCTTGTGTCACATATTACCGCAGTGGGAGGAAGATAAATTCATATATATATATATATATATATATATATATATATATATATATATATATATATATATATATATATATATATAGGATAGACGCCTAAACGCTTTTCAATCATCAGCATTTAAAACAACGTGCAGAAAGAGGTAAAGTATTCGTTCAAAAGTTCAGGGTAAAGCTTACAGTCGAGAGATCTAATAAGTTTTCGTCAGTAGAAGCCTTATTATATTCATCTCAATTTTTAGAGATTTAACTTTTGTTTTCATACTTTAACCGTTTTCAAGCGAGTAATTTATTTAGTCACGTTATTTAAATATTTAAAAAGATAAACGCCATCCCTTCACACCTGATTACATAATGCCTAAACTCGTGTAGGTTCCCTCTTGTATATACATATATTTATATTTCTGTGTGTGTATATGTATGTACTAATGTGTGTGCGGGTATGCGCGCTTATGTGTTTTATATAGAGATCGGAGTATGCACACATATATATATATATATATATATATATATATATATATATACATATATATATATATATATATATAGTATGTAGATATAGATATGCATATTTGTTATTATCTTTGTATCGGTATGTCTCTATATAGAGTTAGATATTTATACATTAACATGTATGTAGACAGGTGTTAGTTTTAAGTGGACTGGATAAAACGAGCACCGACTCCTAGAATTGATAAACACTTATTTCAGGGAAGCAATAAAAGAAAAAAGTGAAACACAGGAAATACCAAATAAATCAGGTCATAAAAACGAGTATGGCCAAACAATAATAACAAAAATAAAAGAATAAAAAATATACAAAGATAGAAACGAATTTAAAATGATAACGAGTAAGAAACGTTATTTCATACTAAGCTTGACCGTTGAATTATAAACAAATCCCATCAAAGAAAAAATATACTTAAGAAGAAAGATTTCCAATACTATTTTAATTCCTCGTGTTTCGTCTGAAGAGGTTGACTCTCTATGTAAAGTACAACCGAAAGATGTATGCACATATGTAACCAATACTGTTTGCATAAATAAAAAGAAATATACTAAAAGACAGCTCTACGTGTTAGTGATCACTTTTTATACACATTGGAGTTTCAACAGATTAATATCTACAGAAACTAATATGATACATCCAATATATATATATATGATAAAGAATGGAAATAGGTTTCCGATGTAATGGAAATTGAAGAAAGGAAACCCACAAAATAGTATTCATGTATTTATCACCGTTCCTTCATTATTTTAAGACTTACTCATTATGATTGTCTGACACATCACCTTCCCTACGCTACATCTTTTTCTCGCCTTCGCCCTCTCTCTCGCCCCTCTCTCATACACCGTCCTATTATGCGGCCATGATTTTAATCTCTTCCGTATTCTGGCTTCAAAGCTAGATTTTTTAAAGTTTAATAAACATGTCTCATGTTCCCTCCTCCTTTTTGCGGTTTAAATTTACTCCACCACCAACTTTTGCCACCACACCTTCCACAGTTATTGTAATGCCTCATACACTCCTGATGAGCCTATAGCTTATCTTATTATAAACGACATCTCTTGGCTTACATAACACTATCTCACTCTTTCTACACAATCTATTTGTATCTCATAATTTATTTGTTCATAAGCGGCCCTTCAGGCCCACCCGGGCTACCAACTTTGTTTAATACATTTAGTATATGTGTGTTATTTTTTTACACAATTATCCTGAGGAAGTCTTGAAATAAAGAAGAAACTTGATGAATACATGAATACCATTTCCTTTTTTCAATATCCATATACATATATATATATATATATATATATATATATATATATATATATATATATATATATATATAATCAACAATTATTTATAAATAAATATCATTTTCAAATCGGCCCATATACACATGTGTTTTATGCCAAAGCTGCAATTATGAGTATGGGATGAGACAATCCTTGTAGGTTAGGGTTCGAACTCCAATACAAAAGTAATTATCTCTTTGTCTCTCTCTCTCTCTCTCTCTCTCTCTCTCTCTCTCTCTCTATATATATATATATATATATATATATATATATATATATATATATATATGTCATCCACATACATACCGTTTCGCTGTATTACAGCTTTTCTGTGTGGCTAGACCAGCTGGTGGCTCAAGCCGGAATCGAAACTCAAACGTAGAGCTGACATTTAGCACCTCTACTTCTGCGCAATCACGTGACACTGGCTGAATGTATGTTACATCTCAATGTAAATATTGTCAATGTCGGGAGCTCGTATTGGTTTTACCAAATGAGCTTGTCCTTAAAGCTAGTGGCAGTTACTGATTTCCCTACGAATAAGCTCTACCCAAGAAAGGGAGCTTCATATAGTCATCTACACACAGACTGTTTCGCTATATCGCAGTTCTTCAATGCTCGTAAGTATGTATGGGTGTATGCTGGAAGAATATTGAGAGAAAAAAACGTATGCTAACAATAAGAATGTTATTCAATAGCTGCCGACGAGATTACAAACTGAGAAAGAATTAGTAAAACAGGAAGTCCAAACGAAGTGAAAGAGAAAATTGGATGGTGTTTCATTCCTTGTCTCAGAAAATGCTAAATCACGTGGAAGAATTGTTCTGAATATTTTAGTCGGTCGCGTTTTTTTTAAAAACAAAACAAAACAAAAACAAATAAAACAGTATTTCCTGAAGATGAGTCTATTTAATCTGCGCGGTTTACGATGACAATGCTATTTTTACATTAATCGTGATCGACCACTGTGTTACTTTGACTATTAGCAGGATTTGTGGAAAGTACTCAGTTGTATTTACCATCTGTTGTATATGGGTGTCGTACTTAAAAAATATATTACCATTCTATGCACATCGGGCGCAAACGCAGACCCCATGTTAATATTGTTACAATACCTAACGTTACCTTGGGAATATTTCCTCACAGAATATAACATGGTCGGTTTCAAACTAAATGTCAACAAATATATGTTTGTCGTTTAGTGAACTTATTATATGTCTCGATCTTTTTATATCATTGTTCCATAATCATAATTAAAAAATATAACTAACCCTTATTCTCAAATTGCTATTGGCTCTTGTAAGTTGTAAACCATTTGCATAAAAAAAACTTCTAAATTGGGGCGTCACTACTAGATGTAATGATTTTATTTTTATTGCGTATCCATATGTATTTTGAAACTAAATATATGAACACTTTTGAATTTGTAAGTACTTGTTTAAGTAGGTGTTTTCGTAAACATTGTTAGAACAAGCCACATGTATAGCATATGTGTACGTCTGCATGGAACCGAAGACGCATGTATGTATGTATGTATGTATGTATGTATGTATGTATAGTAGAGTATACAGGTTCCTACAAGCATCTTTTTAAAAATTTAAATTCGAAAATCAAGAAAAAATATTGAAGCCATTTATAAGATGCATATATTTTTATTTTATGTTTCATCACTTTTGTCTTAAATTTGTAGGGTATAAAATCTTTTATCAGATACATTTTGGGTGTTTCTTAGATATTCTCTCATATAGTATTGATTTACTCCTCTCCAGGAGTTATGCACAAGGCCAGTTTTTATCTTACTCCCACAAGTAAGATGTGACCCAAGGTCGGGTCGGGAAAGTGGGGTTTAAAAATTGCCTGGGCAGCCCCGTCGGCATACCCCGGTAGAGGCGCCTCAGACAGTAAGCAATAAACTTACTCCTCCCCAAAGAGGGGAGGCAAAGCCTGGGAAGGTGGACCTCCCAGAACTGCACAGGACAGACCCATTGACCGGCGTAAATCGAGACCCGAAGGCCAAGACAACATCAGTATGGGGTGCAGTATCCATCGGAACAGATACTACACTTTGATCTTAGCCAAAGTAGTAAAAGTTAACTTGTGTTATTTGTTAGTAACGTCCGTTAAGACACTTTTTATACTGTTGTTTTTACTTAACTTTTATTAAAAAGTGTTTTTTGAAAAGCTTTAGTCAGAACTTGAGCACGTGGTCTGCTAATACGTATGATATAGTGGTAAAGTTCATAGAAGAAAATTCTGTTTATTTTATTTCAATTTAAAAAGCAAGCAAAAAGCCGTTAAAGTCATTAATAAAATGCAAATATTTTTTTTTCACATTTGTCTTAAATCTTTCGTGTATAAATCAGATATATTTTGGATGTTTCTATCCATGAAAGGTTTTATACCCGACATATTTAAGACAGAAGTAAACAAAAAGATATTTTCATATCATCAGTGGCTTCAATGACTTTTCGAATGATTTTCAGATTTGAATTTAAAAAAAGATGTTTCTAGGAACTTGCCTATTGTATTATACGTATTAGCAGACCAGGTGCGCAAGTTCTGACCAAGAGTGTTCAAACACACTATTTCATTATAGCAAGTTAACACAACGATAAAAAAAGTGTCTTAAGGGACACCATTAAAAAAACTACGTAACATTTACTATTATGTGACAATAACACTTTACATGTCTGTTAGAAAAGGTTTTATACCCGGAAATTTTTAGAACAAAAGTAAAAAAAACAAAACAATATTTGCATCTTATCAGTCGCTTAAACGACTTTTCTTTTGATTTTCAATTTTAAATTAAAAAAGATGCTTCTAGAAATGTGCCCATTAAAAGTGTATTAAACGACGATATTAAAAAAAACAACAACATAATCTTTACTATGATATGTCAAAACCACACCAAATGTATGAGAAAAGTTTTTATACCGGAAAATTAAAGATAAAATTCAAGAGAAAAAGTATATATGTATGTATTATGTATGTGTGTGTGTTGCATTCAAAATATGATTAACTACTATGTATATTGTTCTGTATCTTTTCTTTTTTTTTAGTTTCTTAACATTTTCATGTTTTTGTAGAAAGAGGAGACGTACAGTTCAACCGAGCAGAAATATGGAAGCAAAGGTGCGGGAATTTGACCACCGAAAATATTTTCGGTTCACCAGTTGAAAAATATTTTTTCAAAGAAATCTTATACTCCAAACCTGAAAAGAAACCTGATTCTAATGATATTGTTTGTAGTTGGTTCCTCAAAGACCAGCTATGAATTAGGTGACCCATTTATTAATTTAGTAGATGCGTCTGCGAACTTCTATAGTAAAGTAAATCTGTAAGTATGTCTGTCACACTAAATTGTTCTAATACAATGGCCGTTGCTGTTTTTATAGTAATATTTTAAGTGTGAACACGTATCTTTTAAATAGATGTCTGTATGTCGGCCTATCACATGTACGATTAAATAAGGATGCTTTCACTCCAACGTGCAGGTTGAATGGATGCATCTTAGGAATGTATCTACGACTCATCAGTGTGGCTATATGTTGCGAAAAATTGTATCCTGATTAAATAGATCTATTCATTTATATACATTTTAAGATACTGATATCTGAGAGTAGTCAATGGGTATACCGTAGGCTATTTCATTAAAGTTATTCTCAAAGTTTGAGTACGTATAGAATTTAAGAACATTAATTTTTCTCTTCTCAATTGACCAGTTTACTATGTTATAGTATATATTCCTTGTGGTCTCTTTGTCTTACCGTATTCCAGGACGAAGAATCCATCCAGTCTGGTGAAGTATCTAGCTTAATGCTGTTATTAGAGGCAACATCACTTGGAGAAGGCGCATCATTCCAAACGTTGAGTTAGTAAAAAAGTTAAAAACATTAATTTTTAATCTCCCCCTATTGACCAGTTTACTATGTTGTAGTATATCTTTCTTGTGATTTCTTAGTCTTACCGGATTCCAGAACAAGAATTCATCTAGTCTGGTGGCGTATCCAGCTAAGTGTTGTTACTTCAGGTAACATCACTAGGAGGAAGTGCACTATTTCTCGTATAAGGCAGTGTATAACCATACCGAAAAGATCTTATATGTGTTTCGAATGATATGTTATTTTGAATATTTGGCCAGGGTTTACTTGTAGGGTAAAGTATCCTCATTTCAGGTGATCCTGACAAAGCCTTGTACACAAAAACCGAAGAGACCTGAGGTCGGTATCTAGTAGGTAATTCAAACTCCTGTAGGTAATTCAAACTATGTGTATGTATGTGTTTATATGTGCATATATATGTGTGTGCGTTTGTATTGATAAGATTGTATGTATATATATATATATATATATATATATATATATATATATATATATGAATGTGTCAGTTGCTATATAAATATAAACGCACCCACGCACCCACGCACACACACACACACACACACACACACACACACATATATATATATATATATATATATATATATATATATATATATACATTGGCGAATAAAGATAGGAAAGTGTTTAGAATATATAAACCAGAACATTTTTAGCTTTACCGATCCAGAAAATAATGGAAATAACCTTTACACAAATTAATGGATTGAGTGCAACGTATCTGAAGAGCCGGCGCTGATGTTTTAAAATGGTTCCTGTCTTTTAGAATCTATTTAGTGAGTCAGCTGTTTTATTTCAGAACAACGAAACCAGCATTTAAGGCGCTTTAGAATAAAAACAAAGGAGCTTTACTATTGGTTGAACAAACGCTTTTTATTTTTTATTAATATTGTTACTCACTTGGAGTCCTCACAATAGTTATCATCAGTGATTGCTCACCGTCAACAACCAGTGGTGTTTCCTGGAGACGTAGTGACACCAAGCCTCCCCGGAGTTCTAGTACTCTTCAGCTTTTTACGATCACCACCGCAAAAGACCTTGCGGTATCGAAACAATCGCCTACCATTGATCTATCGTTTGCAACGACCATTAGTCTCTCCTGGGATTTGGGTAGCCAAAAAGCCTCCCCTACGTCCCAGCAGCATCCACACTCGTCTATTTGAGATATGGATAGTGCTGTTCCTGCTCGGTCTTCTCATCCTCTTGGAGTCACTACTATTATAATTATTATTATTATTATACTACTACTACTACTACTACTACTACTACTACTACTACTACAAATAATAATAATAATAATAATAATAATAATATTACTCTGACTACTACTACTACTACTAATAATAATACTGTAATGACTAACGAGAACATACGTAACTTGGGAAAGCTTTATTCAGCAAACAATGTCGGTACAGTATTAGTGCTACTATATATAGTGGTTAGTAGAAGCAGGAGAGTTCTCCAAAGGGGAGATAAGTCAGAGTAAGGAATTGTACTCGTAATTAATCATTACAAATACTTCATACTCGCTCCTTTTAGCGCTGTTGCAACATTACTTGAGTATGTCAGTCTCCATCTTTACCTAGCTTTTACCGCTTTATAGCTAGCATGAAAAAATGTGTGAAATTTCGTGAAAAATATTCGCTAGTTTTTATTTTCATTAGAGAGTAACTAACTATGATAAATACATGTACTCATTATTTCATTCGACAAAACATTAGGAAATATGTTTTTAAACAAACATCATTTGAACACATGCAGACTACATTTTATGTCTACTTTAAGCGGAATATAAAAACAATTCTTATATCATTTATGTCATTATGTCATATTTAAATCTTTAATTTCATAAAATACGTGACCGATTAAACATAATGTATACTTACATTAGAATCGAACCAGGGTATTGCCGTCTTAAAAACTACTGCCGTAGTAATGAGTATTATTTACTCCTCTCCAGGAGTTAGGCATAAGGCCAGTTTTATCCTACTCCCACCAGTAAGATGTGACCCAAGGTCGGGTCGGAAAGTGGGGGTTGAAAAGCCAGCGCTCGAGAGGTGAGCACTCTGACCATCAAAAATTGTCTGGGCAGCCCCGTCGGCATTCCCCGGTAGGGGCGCCTAAAGCAGTAAGTAATTAACTTACTCCTCCCCAAAGAGGGGAGGCAAAGCCTGGGAGGGTAGACCTCCTAGAACTGCACAGGACAATCCCATAGACCGGCGTAAATCAAGCCCCGAAGGCCAAGACAATACCGGTCTATAGGGTGCAGTATCCATCGGAACAGATACTACACTTTGATCTTAGCCAAAAGGCCAATTAATGATTTATTTACCTCCCCAGGAGGTTAGGCACAAGGCCAGGTTTATCTTACTCCCACAAGTAAGATGTGACCCAAGATCGGGTCGGAAAGTGGGGGTTGAAAAGCCAGCGCCCGAGAAGGTGAGCACTCTGGCCATTAAAAATTGCCTGGGCAGCCCCGTCGGCATTCCCCGGTAGGGGCGCCTCAGGCAGTAAGCAATAAACTTACTCCTCCCCAAAAAGGGGAGGCAAAGCCTGGGAGGGTGGACCTCCTAGAACTGCACAGGACAGACCCATAGACCGGCGGAAATCAAGCCCCGAAGGCCAAGACAATACCGATCCATGAAGTGCAGTATCCATCGGAACAGATACTACACTTTGATCTTAGCCAAAAGGCCAATTAATGAGTACTCTACTCATTCGTGTCCTGAGTAAAATGTTATTCAAAACCGAGCTTTACATACCTCATGAAATTTGGGCACCGCTACCGCTTTTTTCTTAACCTGCAATTATTGTCGAGAAATTTCCCTAGCACTCCCACGGGTGACCTACTGTAAATGTATTTGCATTTGACTCCTATAACTGAAATGGTCAGATTTATTTAAATGACAACGAAAGGTGAGAAAAAGAAGAAACGCTTGTCGTTTTGCTGCAAAGGCAAAGCACACATTCCGACTGGCCGAAAGCAAATTAAAAATGGCCGCCTTTTAAGCAGATGCTAACGCTTTTTGCAAGGTGCTAATATATAAAAAAAGATATTATTTTAGAGACATACCCTTTATATGGGAAAATCTGTAATGGACAAATCAAGTTTCGCAATCTGTGCATTCTGTAGAATGGATAATAATAAATATAAGTGATGGAAATAAGAATAAAAACATGAAGCTAGATTATTAAGTTGCGTCCATTCTATCTGAGCGTTTACAGATGAAAAAGTGTGGCTGAAACTAATCAAGAAAAATAAATAAAACCTTTGCAACTAGCACCTACTCTCGCTAGTGGCCAATGTGTGAACTCCTCACAAGAGCTCTCTCAATCAAACCTATCTCTCCTCCTTCCTCTCTCTCTCTCTCTCTCTCTCTCTCTCTCTCTCTCTATATATATATATATATATATATATATATATATATATATATATATATATAGATATATATATATATATATATATATATATATATATTCTTAATAATCGAGCAGGCCGCAGTTGTTCTCTGCCACTAACCTCATATATAAGGTTAGTTGGAGCGAACAACAACAGACTGCGCGATTATTAAGACAGTTTTTTAAAGTGCGTAAAATGTATTTCTAAATATACTAGAGAAGATGATAACAACATCGGTACCGTCGGTTTTAAATCCAAACAAAGTTGACCTATCGTTGGTTTATTTACTCTGGGATTGTTCCAGGTAGGAGAGTTCGGCATAGAAGACCAACTGCATGTTTTGTTTCCTTTGATTTGAAACCGACGGTACCAATGTGGTGCTGATGTTCTGTGACACATATATAAATAAATTTATAAATAAATATGTATATATAAATATAAATATATATAGATATATATATATATATAAATATATATATATATATATATGTATAAATATATATATATATTTATATATATATATATAAATATATATATATATGTATAAATATATATATATTTATATATATATATATATATATATATATATATATATATATATATATATATATATATCGATCTATCTCTCTCTCTCTATCCCTTCATATCTGTTTTCATCTTTCCTTTTCCTTTCTTTCTTTGTACCACGTGTCTAGTCTTTCTGTTTTGTCTTCCCACATCAGCAGAGTTTGACATCGAATCGGATTTTTATGTGGGAAATATCAAGTTCCCCCAAAAGTGGTCATTCTGGATTGGGAGAAAAATAAATGTTTCCTCACTATAGAAAGAAACTGTGCCTCACCGAGCGAGTTCAAAACATATATTACACTTCGATTACAGCCCGAATGCGTCTATTCTGAACCAGTGCCTGAGACAAAAGTCACGCTCAAACAAAAACTTATTCGTTTTATTCCTTCCCTGGTATCGGGTGAGAAACGAAAAATTCGCGCTTGGGTTAGCCTCGTTTTCACCAATAACGATGCGATGTGTCATTTCGCTGGGGTTGGCTTCGGAAGTTGACCATGTTGACGTGCAATTATACAAACAATGCGCATTCTCTTTCTTCACCAATGTAAGTCTCCGCCACATAATGACACATACCAACGAACGGAATTAATTTCTTATAGAGATAGTTGAACACATCTAAATATGTTATTTTATACTTCAGTGTGACAGACAAACGAAAATACTATTTAATTATTAATCGTGAGTATTGATTTACTCCTCTCCAGGAGTTAGGCACAAGGCCAGTTTTTATCTTACTCCAACAAGTAAGATGTGACCCAAGGTCGAGTCGGGAAAGTAGGGTCTAAAAATTGCCTTGGCAACCCCGTCGGCATTCCCCGGCAGGGGCGCCTCAGGTAGTAAGTAATAAACTGACTCCTCCCCAAAGATGGAAGGCAAAGCCAAGGAAGGTGGACCTCCCAGAACTGCACAGGACAGACCCATTGACCGGCGTAAATCAAGACCCGAAGGCCAAGACAACACCAGTATGGGGTGCAGTATCCATCGGAACAGATACTACACTTTGATCTTAGCCAAAAGGCGTTATTTAACCCCTACCCACAATAGGAATATGTGACACAAGGTCGGAAAGTGGGATTTGAAAAGCCAGTGCTCGAGAAGGTGAGCACTCTGGCCATTAAAAATTGCCTGGGCAGCCCCGTCGGCATTCCCCGGTAGGGGCGCCTCAGACAGTAAGCAATTAACTTACTCCTCCCCAAAAAGGGAAGGTAAAGCCTGGGAGGGTGGACCTCCTAGAACTGCACAGGACAAATCAGACCCATAGACCGGCGGAAATCAAGCCCCGAAGGCCAAGACAATACCGATCTATGAAGTGCAGTATGCATCGGAACAGATACTACACTTTGATCTTAGACAAAAGGCCAAGAAAAAAATCTTAATCGTGAGTAAACTGGCGATAGATACACGGACATATAGAGTCTCTTGTAGGCGTCTAAAATTTCTACTCCAAACTTAAACCGTCAAGGCAACAAAAGTGCTATTTTTTTTACTTAAGCGTAACAGGCCGACCGAACAAGAGATGAGTATTGATTTACTCCGCTGCAGGAGTTAGGCACAAGGCCAGTTTTTTTTCTTACTCCCACAAGTAAGATGTGACCCCAGGTCGGGTCGGGAAAGTGGGGTTTAAAAATTGCCTGGGCAGTCCCGTCGCCATTCCCCGGTATGGGCGCCTCAGGCAGTAAGCAATAAACTTACTCCTCCCCAAAGAGGGGAGGTAAAGCCTGAGAAGGTGGACCTCCCAGAAATCAATCGAAAATTTTTTATAACTAGATCTTTGCAAACAGATAACATTTATTCTTATACTAAAGCTGTATCAATGAACGTTTGTCTCCCTTCAAACTTTGTCCTGAATAGAATAATCATAAAAATTTAATACTAAAATCTACCTTAGTTCTGAAATTTTTTTTATCAAACTAGCTGTAATGTGTAATTAACTGGACGGACATTCGTATTTAAATTATCTATCAACACACTTTTCTCGCTTTTCTCAGCATGAGCTGATTCAATCGCTTTTCAATATCTCTTACCATCGTCGTAAGCATTTTATTTTGTGGGCGTTTCCACCACACACACGAATGTAAATTAGATGGAAAAATAATAAGCTGATTTAGTTCTATATAATCGATAATGGTACATAAAAATAAAAGAAGTATCACTGTCTATGAATTTTCGAATGATATCTAACTACGGATCATCTAGTATTTACATATATATATATATATATATATATATATATATATATATATGTGTGTGTGTGTGCTGCGATTATATTGATATGGAAGTTAACAGACTTATTTCTCTTTATGCAAGAAAATTTAAAGAGATATAACATAATTTATATTTTATTTAATTAAATGAGAGTAGAATAACCAATGGTAGCTTTTGTTATCCAATGGTTTCCAAGGATGTCTAGTATATATTTATATATATATATATATATATATATATATATATATATATATATATATATATATATATATATATATATATATATATAAAGTGGTGTACTAAAAGCGAACTTTTAGGAAAAGTAAAACCTATTGTGAAGAGTATACAGCTCAATATCCAGGATAGAGCAGGTAGATTTTTTTTCAAATTTTAAATCTTGGCCTTTGCCAACTTATCTATCCCAGCGACTTCCTCTGATGATAAGATTTTGATCTTTGAAAAGCCTGGCTTAAGGAAAATTTAACTTGAATAAATTGCCTTTTTTGCGGAATATACCTTGCTTTGAGCAATTGAATTGAATTTTGATTTGGCTTTTGCTTCTCTAATTCCTTTCCATTCTTCTTCATTATATATATATATATATATATATATATATATATATATATATATATATATATATATATATATAACAGGAAAAATAAAGATATGATGTATACCTTTAAATGAGAACCTATCATGAAATAATTGATGCTCGATATACAAGATAGAGCAATTATATCGACTAGTAAAAGATAAAAATAAAGATTGTAAAATACAATATCTATTAAATCATCGGTTTCTCTAAAAAAGTGTTTCAAATAAAAACAATTTCTCATTCCTTCCTTAAGCAATTACTTTCGAAGAATGAAATGTTATCGACAGAGAAATACAAACAGATAATTCTGTAAGGGGAATTACAAAAAGTCATAATGTTAAAAGATATAAAGTTTATATAAGATAAATATAAATATTTAAAAAATGTCGAATGTAAAGAGAAAGTTTGAACATATAAGAAAAGTTCACCGTTTAAGTCGTCATGAAATTTTTAGCAGCAGATTCAAGAACGGTGAATCTAGGAAAGATCGGTGGCAATGAATTGTAAAATCTCTTGAATATTTGAAAAGGCCAGATAATTTAAATGCACAAATAATCCAGTAGGAAAAGGTAGCAATGTTAAAGTGTAGAAGTAGAAGTTGTGCACAAAAAGCCATTTAAAAAAATTCCATGGGCTTTCGAAGTACAGTTTTTAATGAGTTGAATTCAAAGTGAGATAATAAGGAGTAGTTTCAATCAACGTGACGCTATAGTAAAAACTAGCGATGATGCAGAAGTCGAAAAGTTTAGTGAGGCGTTATAAAAATTAAAATTCAATAGGTTGCGTTTACAAAAAGGTGAATTACCAGATTGATAGTTATGACAGGGGGCAGAGGGGCGATGTAAAAAAGGTTTGGGTGAGGGGATTGCCTGGATACACGCCAGCTAAATATGCATAAATAGATTCATAGCAGGAAGTTAAGTACAGCAGAAAAAGTGGTGTAGTGAGGTGAAATAGACAAGTGACCGAGTTATGATAAGTTATTGGAGGCTATAGAGGTTGTATAATACTAATATTTATGAATTAATGTTGGGATTGGCAAAATCTTAACAATATGTAGATCATGTTTTGAGATAGAAGATAGAAATAACCGTTATTGGAAAGAGTAAATACATAGATTCAAAAAATAAAATTAAATAAATCCCTATTAACATCTATGAATATCCTAAACTACACTGCAATTTTAACTCTGGCAACTCCGAAATGTGCTTAGAAAGACCATAAAATAAAGTTTCCCTATAATTCATCTTTTAGAGCTATGTACTCGTCTAGATAATATTTAGGCTCAGGCCACTGATTTAACTTGGGCATTTGAAGAGTGGGTTGTACAGAGATGACACACTTTTTGTTTCCAGAGACCCAAACAATACAATAGAACTATTAAGGAATTATTTCTAATTTAAAAATAGCTTTGGTCTATCTATCACTTTAGAACCCGAGAAGTGAACATCCAACTTCTTTGACTTAACATTTGACCTGAATTCTGAATCATTTAGCTTTTACCATGAACCAAACCTAACACAAGTTTACGTTCATAAGCTCTCCAACAACCCCTAATCTATCATTAAATCGTAGAAATTATTACTTCTAGCAAACGGAAATTAAATCTGCACAGTAACCTACACCCTAGTAGTCCCTTCTAATAATTGTACCTGCAAGAAATCTACGAAATGTCCGCTAAACAATGACTGTACATTTTGAGCAATTGATGATTGAAAAGATACTATATATTTAAAATCTTTATTCTCATCTTTTATTTGTCTCTCTGTATCGCTATTTTTACCTGTACCTATGTATATGCGTGTGTATATATATTTTTGTATGTACCACAACTACTACTACTACTAGAAATAATAATAATAATAATAATAATAATAATAATAATAATAATAATAATAATAATAATAATAATAATAATAACAATATAGAAATAAAAAATACTTATTTTAATTATGTAATAAGAATGTCTTAACAAGTATGTCGGTTGATGCGTTTTCGAATGAAATCAAAATGCAATAAATAGTGGTCGTGGTTGTGACCCAACGGGGCACGGGTTCGTCTAGTACTATTTCAGATTTTAGTAAAACGGACGGAGAGGTTGACAGAGTCTCTAATAGAGGTGTATGGACGCAACTAAAATAATACACGACCATTCCAATGTGCGCGGTTAACGATGAAATTGCAATGTTAACCATAAGTGTGACGCATCAACTGATATAATGCCCAATCCAGATAGATGGTCGCATCTAAATACGATGCACAAGTCGAGATAGAACGTTGGCTCGAGAACGGAGCTTTTAACGAGATTTACAAACGGTGTCGAATGGAATGCCGTCAACGAGGCCGGCAGTCGATATTGGAAACGCCAGATAAAATGGCGAAAGCAGGGTAAGGCTGTTTTCGATGCGGTACAAATGCGGACAGAAGTTAAGCACATTACTTGTGTTATTCTTGCACGCACGTGGTAATCATTTTGCTGTTTGGAAAAAGAACTAAAAGCGTAATACATTTATGCGTTTTCTTCAGTTGAGAGATCTGTATATGCATACATATGCGGCGGTTAATAGATTGAAATGTCCTTGCCAGATCTGAATTCACCAGCTGAATTTTTATTGGAAAAATATTCAGTTATTTTATTTCAGTCTGTTCAATATATACTTACGTGCAGGGCCGCGGAAAATACTCGCTTCGAAAAATATGGACGGAGTTACTGATAAATACACACAACCACAATTTATATATATATATATATATATATATATATATATATATATATATATATATATATATATATATAAATATATATATATATAAATATATGCATATATATAAATATATATATGAATATATATAAATATATATATAAATATATATATATGAATATATATATGAATATATATGAATATATATATATGAATATATATAAATATATATATAAATATATATATATGATATATATAAATATATATATAAATATATATATATATATATGAATACATATATGTATATATAAATATATATATATATATGAATATATATATATATGAATACATATATGTATATATAAATATATATATATATGAATATATATATGTATATTTATACACATATATATATGTATATATTTATATATATACATGTATATATACTTATGTATATGTATATATATATGTATATATACTTATATATATATATATATATATATATATATATATATATATATATAAGACAAGACGTATTTATGTCTATGTAAGCAGACGCATCGAAAGGGGTATCTTCAACAGGGTTATATATATATATATATATATATATATATACATATATAAATGTATATATATATATATATATATATATATATATATATATATATATATATAAATATATATATATATATATATAGAGAGAGAGAGAGGAGGGAGAGAGATATATATATATTTAGGCAAACATTATAAAATAATACTATAATTGCTTAACAGCTAATAATTTCGTAATGTTAATTACAATGCAAGAAAGTTTACAGTGCTGTAACTAGTTACGTAATTCACATTATTGATTGTGAGATTTGTAGATTTTATGAAGAGGGCTTCAATAATACTTAATCTTTTGATGTTTTATCGTGGTGTTTTATTAACTAGAGTGTATCTATATTGAGAAAAACGGGCAGTCATGTTTTTTAGGTGTTTTGGTGCCAACAGTAAATACACATATAAAGACACCAAATGTAACACCGCTTGACAAATCAAATCTAAATTACTCTCGGAAAAAAGGTAGAAATGGAACAAGAAACCGACGGAACTAACATACAGTAATTTGACCGAAAAACTGAATGGATTATTCAGAAAATAAAAAGGTCTTATTAAGCAAAACACTATGTATTATTTAATTATGTTTGCCTTAATAAAAATATGCTGCCTAAATACACACACAGTATATATATACATATATATATATATATATATATATATATACATGTATATATATACATATATATACACATACATATATATACATGTATATATATATACACATATATACATATATATATATATATACATATATATACATGTATATATATACATATATATACATATATATACGTTTAATAAAAATATGCTGCCTAAATACACACACAGTATAAATATATATATATATATATATACATGTGTATATATACATATATATACACATACATATATATACATGTATATATATACATATATATACATATATATATATACATATATATATATACATGTATATATACATATAAATATGTATATATACATATATATATATATATATATATATATATATATATATATATATATATATAGTAATCCAGGTAGAGTAAAAATCCACAGGGTAAAAAACCAAAGAGAATCAAACCGGGCTTATAAAAGAGTGCTCAATAAAAATATAGAGCTGTATTGTTAGTGCTTTTATTCAAACATGTACAAGGTCTGCTACACTGGCATGTCGATGTTATTGATCTACAGCTCTCAAGAGCTGAGGTCTCATCAGGCAGAGAATTTTTTATGATCCAGCCTGATCTTTGAATTCCAGGAAGAATGAAGTCAAGCAAAGAAGAAGAGGAGAAAACATAAAAGTCATGTGACCGATTTAAAAAAAAAAATATTTGTCGTTAGAAATTCATATTTTCTTTTTTTTTATCTAACGCGTAGCTGGGGTAGAGGGAGGGGGCGAGGAAAAGAAACAAAAAAGTAAAAGAAGGGAAAAATATATTTGCCGTTAGAAAAGTTTAATTTACAGCTATTTGTATTTTTATTTTTTATTTTTATCAAACGCTGAGCTAGGGTGGGGGGTGTTCGAAGGAAAAGAAAATGAAAGGGAAAGGTGAGAGGGGTAGAGAGGGGTTAGGGGTGGGTGTCTATAGCCATTTAGGATTTGTCGCGGGCTCAGAATGGTTAATGTAAGATTCAAGTTAAAATCATATTTTTTATTTTTATCCAACGCTGGGCTGGAGAAGAGGGGGCCGGGGGAGATGAAACAAGAGAGAAAGAGAAGATAAAGAAAGAGAGAGAAAGAAGGTGTCAATAGTGTATGTTTGTAGCCATTTAAGAAAGTTATCGTGGGTTGATGTGTCTGCTTCCTGTACGTGACATTGTTTTAATCTATTTCAATGCAGACATATAACAGTTACATGATAAAAAGCCTACAGGGATATTTAGTTTAAATTATTATTAGTGTGTATAGCTATTCTTTTCTCTATTAATTTATTATTATCTAACTTTTTTACAAGTTTTTAAGAGAATATACGAGTTTGGTTTGCTGTACCACTAAATGATAAAGTTCATAAAAAATGATATGCCCACGTTCTTCACTGCGTTGGCGATAATATATTTGAAAATTTAGAAAGGGGGGTTTATTAGTTTAGGAGTGTATCCAGTACACTAGGTTATATATATATATATATATATATATATATATATATATATATATATATATATATATATATATATGGAAGTCGTTGCAGACAAGGCATGAAGCCAATTTCTGTAAGGATTCTAAAAACACTACTTCAAGACCAAAAAATAATCAATGATAAGGGTTAGATGAATAGATTCCGCCCCAGAAAACAGCAATTATTCACCCTTTGTCAGATACATCGCTCATAGAATGTGATTACTAAAGGACAGAATAATGGGATATGTATATATATATATATATATATATGTTTTTTATATTTATATATATACATATATATAAACATATACCCATCCCCAACTTTATATATATGTGCTCCATAGAAGTTAAAATTTACAACATAATAATGCAGCCATATTACTCACCTCGTCTCGAATACATATTTACAAATTCCTAATGATCCTTTCATTAGTTCATGAGATTGTTCTGTATATATATATATATATATATATATATATATATATATAGTAGTGTAGGTAAACTAAAACTCCACTGTATAGGAATACAAAGAATTTAAACCTGGCTTATAAAAAGTGCTTAATATCAAATAGAGCTTTTATATATCCGATTATTTGTATTCATACAGACATGCAAAAAAATATGATCTGAGATATTCATCGGATTCTAAGTCTGCCTTATGAGATATCACTATTTAACAACTGTAGATCGAAAACATCAACAAGCCAGTGTCGCAGATTTTATACATGTCTGCATGAATAAACAAATAAGGATATATAGTAAGTGTAATTCCATATGAACTGATTTTACCTTAAGCTCACGGATTTTTATCGGTGGCGTTATATCATAGATAGACTAACGTAATTATGCCCGAGAATTGTTACTTCCGGTAAAGAATTTGTTCAGCAGAGAGCGGTGAAATGCGAAACTAACCCCCTGTGTATTTGACACATACGGCAAAGTCAGCATATAAAGTAATTGTGAAAAGTTAAGTTTTTTCATGGGAAATTTTTATTTTATTTTACTAATTTATTCATTATAATGGGAATGTTTTCTTTTTTACAAATACTCAAAGGAAACATTTTTAACAAAGCCCATGTTTAGAATAGCTTTCTGAAAAAAAACGTTATTGTTTCGAAAGCAATTCTAAACATAGCAAGGAGGACTTTGTTAACTATTTTGTACTTCCACCTCACAATCCAATAAACAAAAGAAAATGTTTGTCTGTCCAAAAATAAGAATAGTTAACACAACCCGGGCGGGAACGTAATATAGCGGGGACTGATTTCCGTACTTCACCGGTTTCTGCTGAAGAGATTCTTAGCCGGAAGTAGCAATTCTTTAGCGGTACATCCTCATGCCTTTTAGATGATATCTATCGAAACAATCACCAGGCTTGTCCTGATCTGATGTCTATCATCACATGCAAAATAGATGTATCCACGTTCTCAAGCCAAAGTGTTACATTTTTAACATTTCCTGAAATTACGATAAATAAGACATCAAAAAAAAATAATGACTGACAATTTGTGGATAAGTTAGGCATATATTGAAGTTTATTTGCATTAACTATGTTTGGATTGCAGAAAGGATTGTAAATGTTATTAGTGTTTCCATGAGTGAATAGATTTTAAGTTGGGTCATGCTGTAGTTACATTATGACGTGACATTCTTTTTGTTTCAGCTTTAGTTATTTCGATTTGTATTTTATTAGTGTGTCATTAATTAAAACAAACGAGGCTATAATACAAATAATGTGTAACAAGTAGCTAATATAATTTCAATTATCTTCAGTTGGAAGGTATGAAACAACTTTCGCTAAGATTTGGCTTCGTAAATCTCAGAACGCAAGGAAAGAAAAACGTAGAATAAGTTAAAACAATTGTTAACGTATCTTCACAAAAATTGCAATATTATGTGTAACCTTTTTTGTTTGTTTGTAGGAGAACAAAAATAACAAACACAAGGAACTTAAAGTTCAAGAATTTTTTTTTTAAATATTAATGATGGATTTCGTGAATATGCTTCCATTAAAATTGCTCGTATAAAAATACCAATTGTAGAGGGTGAAACACGAAACGAAATATTATTTTTAACTAGAACGGAACATACTAATACAAAACTCCTATAAATTTAAGCATGACATACTAAGAAAACAGTATCAAAATGACGTGTGAAAGGCATCTAATAAAGCAATAAATAAGACTATTCAAATATCAGTTATTGTTAACAAAGCATTCTGAAAATTGAAACTGAAATAAAACACTTTACAAATGTTCAAGATTTGAATATTCGACCAAGGAATTTTAGCCCCGGGTAATAGCGAACTAAGCACATGTATTTTGTTTAAATTTGAACAAAACTCGAAAATTCGTTGACAAATTGTTTCCGATGAAGGTGAATAGATTACATATTTTGAAGACAGAACTTGTTTTCAGGGACGTGATATATAAAAAAAAGATATACAAGATATTTGATATGAGAATCCTGCAACTAAACGAAAAACATTAGTTATTTATCATATCATCGTCAGACATGCTCTGCGCTTGCTCACGCCCTTGCATGACTCATGTCTAGATATGCGTAGTGTATGGGTTAGAGTTAGCATTCTGCTATTCCCGTCGAGCTAATGAACCCCTCATTCTTCGCCTTATAATGTTTGTTATTGGAAATCGCTCCAGACAAGGCATGAAGCCACTTGATCTAAGGAGCTAAAAAGAACAAGTATGGTTACCGTCGAAACAGGACATGCCTATTAACATTAGTCTTGAAAAGATCAAGGTGATAGGTAGGAGGAAAACAGTCAGCAGGAAGAGAGTTCCACTAGTCGACGGTTCTTTGAAAAAACTACTGTAATAGGAAATTGTACTACAAGTAGGTATCAAAACATAAATGACGCCACTGTGGAATGCATCAGGAACGAATCGGGAAATCATGGGCATATACCTGTGAGGTCATGTTGAGCAGGGAATATACGGGAAATAAACTGTTTATAAAATAATGACATGGATAGATTCGACCCTCTTGTGTAAATAAATAAATAATTTATTCAACTTCTTCTTTCGTGTTAATCAGATGATTCTGGTGTTGGCATTAGTTTTCCCCGATGTTTTTTCTAGTTATAAATCTTTCTGGATAGACATCGGGTACTTACGGGAAGGACCACGAGAAGGTTGCAAACATTTTTAAGTGAAAGTGGTACTGTGGAACCGACTGGATTCGAACTTGAAACACCCAGGTCTTCAGTCCGTGTCGTTATCAACTTAACATTTATTCAACAACCTGCATTTTCTTTATTTTGGGAGGCGGTCGGAACAGTTTTTGGTGAGTTTCTTCAACAAATGATCCACTATAAGCATATAATATCAGCATTGAAGACTATGCAACATAATACAAGTGTTGTTTCATAATTATGGTACTTCTACAAAATGTGAACGAAACAATTCCGACTTTTGCCGAAGCAAATGTTCGTAAACAACCGGAAAAAAAGCAGAATCAAATCGAGACATCTTGTTGCAAGTTTAATGATGTGCTTGTGTCTTTAT
>OY744535.1:37087844-37150344 GCA_963556195.1 Sepiola atlantica | reverse complement strand
CTTCCTGTTCTCTGTTTCCCCGACTGTACCGACATGCATACATTTAAAGGCATCTCGCTGAACAGTTCCAATTTTAGGATGCCCCCTGAACTTTCACCCTAATTCTCAGTAGCCCATTATATCTACAGTGGCAACTTGCCTTGTTTGGGTTCGATTAAGGCTTTGTTTTAAGTGGGCCCCTGTGGTTAAATGTAATTAATTATTTATAGAAAGACGGAATTTTGTTCCAAAGGAGGAAACGTATTACGTAGAGTGTTTTTTTTTCATTTGAAATTATCATCTGTTCGTTTTTAAGCACATCTACATTCGGGAATAGGTCAACAAAGTATAAGAAAAAGTAAAATGTAACTAGGGAACTATGTAATCCGGTATTCCCGTAATTTTAGAGCGATTATCATTTTATTTTGGACGTCTATGCATCATGTAGAATAGAATGACGTAATTGAAATTAAATAATATGGATATTTTTGTTTTATAAGAATTCTCTTATATTAGGGATGGAGCCGATGTCAAACAATTGCATGTGAGTAGTAAATAGATAGAGAGTGAAACACTGTTTTACCAAATTTCTGGGAATACGTATTTGAGCGAAGCAGTTTATTCTGTTTAAATGTAATATTTTGTATACGGGCACAAAATGTACGCATAGTTTCGTGAAACACAGTTCAGTTATGTGTAAATGTGAGTGTAAAATAATTGTTTAGGAAGTTTTCGATTATTTTCTTATAATGGCTGTATTTAAAGGTAAAAATCGAATAAAATGTATAATATATATATATATATATATATATATATATATATATATATATATATATATATGGTATTAACGAGATTAATTTGCGCGCGTTAAGTCTCATCATCCCCCATTATATATATATATATATATATATATATATATATATATATATATATATATATATATATATATATATATATATATATTAGTCTGATAAATTATGATTCTGTCTTATTTGCCTAAGCCGAGTTAAATATACATATATATATATATATATATATATATGTATATATATATGTATATATATATATATATATATATATATATATATATATATATATATATATGAGAAACAAAGGATATACATATATATATATATATATATATATATATATATATATATATATATATATATATATGAGAAACAAAGGATGAGGGTAATCCGACTTAATGGGAAATGAAAAAGGAAAAACCAAAAGATGTCTTTGTATGTATTCATCAACGTTTCGTTTTTATTTGCAAGACTTCGTCAGGATGATAATTTTAAGAAAAATGTCATGCAAGTAAATGAAAATATTGGGTTGACTTCTCCTCATTAACCCATCATGTCAACCCAATATTTTCATGTACTTGCATGACATTTTTCTTCTAATAATCTTCTTGAATAAGTCTTACAATTAAAACGTTGATGAATACATAAAAAAACATCTTTTATGTTTTCCTTTTTCATTTCCCATATATATATATATATATATATATATATATATATATATATATATATATATATATGTATATATATACATATATATAAATATATATGTATATATATATATATGTATATATATATACATATATATATATCCACATATATATATATATGTATATATATACACACACACACATATATATATACATATATATATATATATACATATATATATACACATATATATATATATATACATATATATATACATATATATATACACATATATATATATACATATATATATATATATATATATATATATATATATAGTATCGGTATCAATAGATAATATTAAATGGTTTCGTGAATTAAAAAAATATTTCTCTGAAAAATAATAAAGGTAGATTGATCCGTATATTCTCACATATTCTTATTATTTCCCTCATTCTATTTCATAAATTGACATCATGTCGGTAATTTATGTCGAAACATTAACGTATTTTGTTATTAATATTTAATTGGATTATTGATTACAGTAATAGATATCTTAAAATATATGATAGAATTAATAAAAATAAGTGCATCGTTAATCGAAGAAGATCGGTAACAATAAAAAGATGAGGACGCAGAACCACGGACCTGAAAATGAAGATCAAAGTACAACAAATGAAACTGCTTATATTCGTACAGACACAGTGCATCTACATCGAGTTATAAACGAATCATTCTGCCGATAAACAAAGGAAAGGCATATGTAAACTCGTTTTATGTATAGATAATTGTCCAGCACACGCAGGGAATATGCAATTATAATCTATTGTTGGATCAAACGGGTTTTGCTACACAATTTACCCAGTAAATCAGATCTAAACACGCAACGTCTCACAGCCTCGAGTAACTTCCACGTCGAGACAATAAATTGATGAGTTATGTAAAACTCGTCTTTTGATGTAATTTTAGGTGGAAATCTTTCTCGGAGATATTATTTATCGGCCGTTCACTTCAAAGGAAACAACTGATTAAATGTTAGCTAACGGACATCCAAGTGATTGTACGACGTTGAAGGTAGCACTCTTCTCTCGTTCTCGCACCGACTTGGATTTGGTTTTAAACAATACTCATCGTATTCATACAACTAACCAATGAGATTGAAACTCTCAAACAGAAGCATGAATTTTGACTTTTGTAACAAATAATAAACTTGTTCAAATGTTATTCTCTTCATGGCTAATCTCATAAAGTAGCAATTATTGCCCTGACAACAATATCGATCGTTGGCATTCTTTAGCTTATTAGTTATTGTGTTGTATAGCCCCTTAAAAATTCATACCTTCGTATCTTCTCGGTTTGCTCTGTCGTCTCGTGGTGGAGCACCTTCCTCGCCTCTGCACTGTAGTGGCCATCTCCGTGAGCTGTCTGTAACAAAAGACCTTTCTCGCTTCATAAGACAACAATCTTTTTCTTTTAATTACTTTTGTTTATTCGGCGGCAGTTTCTATTGCCCGTGAAGGTGTTTTGCTATCGTTGAGAGAGAGAGAGAGAGAGAGAGAGAGAGAGATTCGAATATCGTAGTTAGGTTATTAATGTATTCGTAACTATTCCTAAAGAGAGGGGGGAGGATTCTTGCGCTTGTCTTCCCATTAGGGAAATCTTCCGTAGTCCTACATTGGAATCACACGTCTTTACAGTTCGCCCTCTGTAACCAGACTCAATCAAATTCGCTTCTCGCGAGAGCAAGTGACATCACAGGTCCCTTCGTTTCTCACGCAGGGCCAGCCCTGCACAGCGGCAGACTGACCTCTGAACTCAGGTCTCATCACTCGGTAACCTTGTCATGTTTGCCAGCTCCGAGTATGAGAATAAGCCTTGTTCTGCACTCGACTGCCCCGCGTTAATTCGCGAAAGTCAAACCCGACTTCCACAGATGCGTCCATCTCTCCAGGGCCATTATCTAACACTCTCATGAAGGTTTTAATAATCCCACAAGTTACGTCCGTCATTATATAACAATTGTAGATGGCATTACTATTACTTTACTTTAGCTTGTAAGAATATTTGCGTTGCCTCGTATAATCATCGTCTAAATTAAAATGCCTCTATAAAAGCATTGATATCTTTTGAAGTGAATCGCATTTTAATTAATAGCATCGTTCATATATATATGTATATATATATATGCATATATATATATATATATATATATATATATATATATATATATATATATATATATATATGTATATCTAGGCAGCATCTTCTCTTGAAGGTACGTATTGTTGAATATAAGAGACAAATGTCTAGATATCCTTTGGTAGATCCTTTCAATAGTTCGAATTAGGATCTTAGTTTCGGATAGGAATTGGCTGATGAATTTGTCATAGTTTGGATTAGTCTCCCAAGTACTTTCGGACCCATCTGGGTCCATCTTCGGGGGAATGAGGTTAATCAGGTATAGACCATGTGTTAGTATTTATAGAAGGTTTTTGGCGGGAATTACGTACTAAGTACGAAACTATATTTGGAGCTATAAACATTTAAGAATATTATTACTGATATTAAAGTTTATCATATTAATTAGGGTGTTTTTGGTTTTCATATATAGGGTTTCTAATATATGGAGTTTTTGTTTGTTAGTACTAAATGCTAACATTTTGGTATGTTCTACGAGTTTTCTGAATTTCGATCAGTAATAATATACTGATAATACACACATAATACACACATATCAAACACCTGGTTTATGATGACGTTCTTTGATATACACATTAAAAAACGTACCCTACAATTATTTGTTTTAGACTGAACTTATTAAATAATATGCACTATATTTGACTTTCGTTCGTAACGCATGAGTTTTTATTTCGTATAATTACTGCCGATTTTGTTGTTAGTAATTTACATTGCGCGCGTACGTTCGCCCCTCGCTTACCGCAGAAGACAGTTGCAATGCAAGTGGCTATAGAAACTGGTCCGAGCGTCTTTCCTCCGACAATACTTTGACATGACTGATTTTTTAAACCGCAAAATTTCTCCATATATCTATTCCATATCCTGAAAAAAATCGCAACGTTTCTTTATTGCATAGCTCGGGCCCATATATTTTTATGATCCTGATTGTCTGATACATACATTTTGATATTTTACTTATTTTTAAATCCGGAGTTTTTTTCACAATTATCGTTTCCCTTCCTTATTAAACGCTGATCGTATTTTTATGAATAAAATTAGAAAAAAATACTGTATTTACAGAACCATATTCTACATAATATTACTTTCCATCCAGTGAGTGTGTATGCACACAACTATCTACGCCATACGCCCTTCATATTAATACTAACACAACACCTTTATGCCTTTATATATGCACGATTATGCGAGTGTGTCAATTCATAGTTACGAATAAATACGAACGACTAAATATACATTAGTATTTATTAAAGTAAACATTAAATTACACAATTATTAATAATCATAGCTAGTTAAAAATTCGATTGAAAATTCGTATATAGAGTTTCAGATTTGGGGGCCAACTGTTATTGGCTTTACACTTTGTTGACAAACGCCCAAGAACGGATCTCGCTAGTATATATATATATATATATATATATATATATATATATATATATATATATATATATATATATATATATAGTCTAAAGAAGCTTTGAGTCCTTTAAAAAAAAAAAAAAATTAAAAAAAGTAAAATGCAGTTTAAATTCCCAGACAAACTAACTAAATCCAAGATATTGCAGACTTAACATTCGTTGGAAAATTAATAAATGAAAAAATATAAGTAAAATAAAAAAACAAAAACAAAAACAATAAAAATAAAAAAGGAGGGTTAATTATCTAAGAGTGAAACAAAAACAGGAAACCTTAAGCGTCTAATATTAACACGGGGATCATCAGCTGTTTACCATGTAACTGTTTCGGAGATTTAAAAACAGGACAGTTTTAATATTCATGGCTCTCCAATGGTACTGATTATACGACCATTTCCCCAATAATCAAGTGTCGAAATAATTCAGCTTAAAATATCACTAATATATACATAAAAAATAATAATAATGATGAAATAATAATAATAATAATATATTACCCTTAAGACTACCGTATCATATAGTAATTTGCATATCAAATAACATTAATTATAACAATAATAAAAAATAAATATAATTATAATAATACTATCTATACACTATATCCAAGAACCATTCTGCAATATGGTAGCTAGTAATAAAATTATATAGGAATCAAAGTTGCATTAAAAAATAAATAAAAAATAAAGCTTAAGTACCTTTGGTACCAGAAAAGTAATTAGATAAGAGGAATATATATATATATTTTACAATTTAATATTTATGCAAAAATTATTAGTTACACATGTGCATACATGTTTCAGTTGTACTATCCCATAGAGTCAATTCCTTCCGACAAAAAACGACGGTATTCAAATGATATGAGAAATAAAAACAAATGGAAAGGGTGAAGTAGTTACAAATGTCGTTCGATTCTAAGCTTGACCGTTGAATTATAAACACATCCAATTCAATGAATTATACTAAATAAGTAAGTCCGTAATCTCATATTTACTCCTCTATTAGGTTTGAAGAAGGTAATTCTATGTGAGAGTACAACTGAAATATGTATGCATATATGTAACAAATAATGTTTGTATGAATAAAAATGTATATACAAAAACAGCCTATCTTGTTATTGAGCACTTTTATATAAATACTGGAGTTTCAATGGATGTCAATAGAAACAAATATAATACATGTAATATATATATATATATATATATATATATATATATATATATATAATTCATGTTAAATGTATATGCATATATATACATATATATATTCATTTTTGATATAACATAATATCTTTCAGGAAAATATCACTCATATCATCCAAATTGTTTCAAATTGGAGGCTCAATGGAGTTATGTTTACGACCTCATAGCATATATACTTTTTGGTTGCATTTCAATGACAAATAAAAATCAGTTCACAATCATATTTTAAAAATCTATTTTATATATTTTATTTCAGCGAATGCTTATATTTTTAACTTTTCGTCTTACGCGCATTTCAAAACCCGTAAAGAAAGATAGTCATTATTTTAACAGGCAGCTCACCAAGGAAATGTTTATTTAATAAAGAAAACAAGTTTAGAGACAGAAGTGGGTGATGTCTCTATCCGAAATGATCTAATTTTATCCCGTACCATTTTATTTTATTTTATCTCATCTCTATCTATCTATCTATCTATCTATGTATATATATATATATATATATATATATATATATATATATATATATATATATCCATCTATCCATCAATCTTTTTATTCATCTCCCTACTTGTTTGTTATTTCTCTCTCCCTTTACTTTATTCTATTTTATTTTATATTTTACATTTTATATTTTATATTAATATTTTGTTTTTTCTATGGCATTATTATTTTCTTTTTTTTATTTTGATTCTTAACGGTCCCAACCACGTGACATTCCAAATTTAAATTTTAAATTTATTTTCTTTTTTCACCATTGCATTCTTTCCAAATATGATCTACGGTTAAGATCGGATTCTAACTCTGCCTGATTATATCTCAGTTAATGATAGCTGTTGGTCGTTAACATCGACATGCCAGTGTAGCAGAGTTTGTAATGTCTGTATAAATAAAAGTAATCATATATAAAAGCTCTATTTAATATTGAGCACTCTTTATAAACCCGGTTGAAATATTTTGGATTACTACCCTGTGGATGTTTTACTTGGATTATACATATATATATATATATATATATATATATATATATATATATATATATATATATATATATATATATATAAATATATATATATATATATATATATATATACAGACATACCCAACACTATATATATATATATATATATATATATACCCAACACTATGTATATATATATATATATATATATATATATATATATATTGTGTTGGGTATGTCTGTGTGTGTCCGTGTGTCTGTTTATAACGGTGCATATGTTGCTGCTAAATTTATAAGTGGATAAGTTTGAAGCCCGCAGACATAAAATCAACAGCCCTGTGTCTGTCTTGAGTCTCGCTGACAAATCTACTGCCGTCGTTAGACGTCTATACATGATAGATATTCATTCGTAAGTCTTCTTTTGGCGGCAAAACAAATGCACCTTTGATCCACCAATCAGCCTCATTTAGTTTGAACAACTTCCTCGCGTTAATGAAATAACAAAGCCATGTGAATTCGCTGTGGAAGTAAAGAAATGCACCCTTAAAACAATTTCTGTCGCATTTTGACTTGATACAAACATTATTCTATATTAAATAAGCTTCTTCTATTGTGTGGGGGGGGGGGTGGAAGCAAAACGATTGCGCTAGTGTCAGCATTAAATATATAGAAAATGGTGAGTGTTAAGGAAAGGAAAATAACAGGATATATTGGGACCAACATGTGACGAGTAACGTTTGATGGAGGAAAACATAAAGGTTCGAAACGATGAATAACAGAGAAAGTAACGGGAGAAGAAGAATGCTATCTTACAGAAGGGAGCGGTAGAATGTAATGCAGAAATGGAGAAGCTGGTGTAGGAAGAAGATAAAGGGGTAATAGGTTTGGTAGTTTGGTAGTTTTGTTTTACGGCATATCAACCCTTTTTGGGTTATTTAATGCCGAATCTGGTCTTGTTTTCTTCTCTTTTTTGTTTCTGTCCCCTTTTAATATCTGTTTCTATTTAACCCATAGTTGGGACCCTAACAGCTACTACCACTCCGGGTCAAGGCGGACCTGGAAGCAATGGTAATTAAGAGGAGGCTCCACATTCCCCAAAGTCCGTAAGCCGGATCTCACCATCGGATGTAGTTTAAGGTCATATCCAGGACCGGGAGTAGGGTAGGAAAAATAAAAATAAAAAAGGGGAGGGAGAAAGGGAGAGGGGCTGTTGTTTTTGTTTTTGGTTTTGTAGAACATAATTAAGTTTTACAAAAAAAAAAAAAAAAAAAAAAAAAACGTCAATGTAGGTGAATTTCGTCTCAGGGTATCACCAGGCGGTAATAGGTATGAGAAGTTGAAGAATAAATAATATGGACAGATGGAAAAGGGAGGCTCGGGTGTTTCATCATCTGTGTACTACTAAATATATCAAGCAGTTTTCGTTGCTTGCTGGTGTGTCACCGTGCACACTTGTTATATACATAACTGGTGTAGCTAGTGGGAGGAATGAGGAATAATCTAAATAAAGGGCGAATGATACGGGAAGTGATGGGAGTAATGGACAGATCTAAACAATTAAAAGTGCGAGAAAAGAAAGAGATAAGAGATAGATAGAAGAGAAAGATACGACATCACAATGTAATCTGACTTTGAAATCCTTTCCCTATGTGATAAACTATGTAAAATAATTCAAAAGAAAATAGAATAATTAAAAAGAAAAAAAGGACATATATATATAGAGAGAGAGAGAGCGGAAACGGGAGAGAGGTTCGAAGGAGGGATTACGTAGAGGAGGTCTATTATGACATCACATTTTATTCTGTGAAGCCTTTTGAGCTTTAATTCATGTAAAACATGAATATCACCAACTTGCAAATTATATATTTAATAATATATGCAACAAATACTGACCCAATGGTGCATTAATGGTCTGGTAACAACTAGCAAAACAATAGCAACATCAAAAAGCAAAAGGAATAAGTATTAGAACAGTGTGGTAGTATTATGAGTACAGGTGGTGGTAGCAATAGTGATTGCGGTGCTAGACGTGGCCGATTGTAATAATTGGAACGTATGCAAATAAAAGTATCTAAACAATTGAAATAAACATAGGATCTCACTTATAAAAATAGTATAATCGTGGAGTTGTCTCCCCTAGCTACATATTATGATTTAGTGCTATGCCCCTTCTCGTCTTGTCGCATATATACTTGTTTTACTCGCGCATCACGTCCATTCGCCAATAACATAACACCATTTAATAAAGTTTGTATTTTCTCTAAAACGTATCATATAATTATAAAACTACGTGGACTCCTTAGGTGTACAGACACAACTAGAAAGTATAATAAGGCATAGTGTCATATATAACTTAATAATAATTAATGGGGTTTGTTAATATGTAATGCACTATTTAAGTATCTCTTCTCACGCTGTTAATTTTTTAACAAGAACCATTTATAAAACTAAATTTACAACGCAATTATATTTTTTTCTAATGACTAGTTTTATTCATTTTATAAATTCTATCAAAATGTTTAAAATAGCTCAGAGTAAATGCGTTCGAAAATGAAGTGAAAGAGTTCGCAAAAAATGGGAAAAAATGAATTTTCACTGATAGAATACTAAACAGAAATTTATAGGGATATTCATAGTACACATTTTTAGCATGACAGCGTGGAAATTAAACGCTTACTGTGTTCATCTATCTGCATAATTTACTGTTAATGACTTTACATTTGATATAAAACATTTATATATGGTGTAATCATATAACGCAACATGTTTCTCTTTCTTTTCCCGTAAAAAATAATTGTAACTGTCTGTTAAATATTCTTTTAAAAAATAAAACGAAAATACCTTTCCTTTATAGAAAATTGTAACATTTATATACTTTTAAAAACAAAAAAACATTCTCCTTTCACTTACCATAACAAACAATTGTTGGCTAGGTTTTTTTTTAAATAAATAAAACGAACATTTTACCCGTTTTATTTAATTTGTAAATTGTGTAACTTTAAATCGTTTCAAAATAAATACTCTATGTTTTTACTGTAAAAAGAATTGTCAGATAAACATTGTTTAAATAAATAGATAGTCGGCGACCCGGAGATCCGGCTATCCGGCTATCCGGCGATTCCATCCTTTAGAACATTAGTGAGGAGCGATAACGTACATACATAAATGATATTGTCTTAGCGTATTATAATATAGATGTGAGATTATTCCATTTTTGACATTAGATTATGTTTTCGTTTTTCTTATATAGACTCCAAACAAGTTTAATGTAACTGAAAGATAAGGCTAGATTTATAGGGCGTTCTAAGTCGGAGGTGGTGCATCCATATGATTTGCACATTGCATTTAAATTCTGCATGTTGGTACAATCCCAGAAACAGGGAGCAGTAGAAAGAATTCTACTTTCCTTGTGGTAGAGCAATTAATAGCAGTGATGCTGATAGTAGTAGTAGTAGTAGTAGTATTTATATTAGTAGTAACCCTTGAAGTAGTCGTGGTGTCAGTAGTGGTTATATTAGTAGTAGTACATGTATTAGTATTTATATTAGTAGTAACGGTTGCAGTAGTCGTGGTGTCAGTAGTGGTAATATTAGTAGTAGTAGATTTAGTAGTAGTATTTATATTAGTAGTAACAGTTGCAGTAGTCGTGGTGTCAGTAGTGGGCATATTATTAGTAGTAGATGTAGTAGTATTTATATTTATAGTAACGGTTGCAGTAGTCGTGGGGTCAGTAGTGGTCATATTAGTAGTAGTAGATGTAGTAGTATTTATATTCGTAGTAACAGTTGCAGTAGTTGTGGTGTCAGTAGAAGTCATATTAGTAGTAGTAGATTTCGCAGTAGTATTTATATTAGTAGTAACAGTTGCAGTAGTCGTGGTTTCAGTAGTGGTCATATTAGTAGTAGTAGATGTAGTAGTAGTATTTATATTAGTAGTAACACTTGGAGTAGTCGTGGTGTCAGTAGTAGTAATATTAGTAGCAGTAGATGTAGTAGTATTTATATTAGTAGTAACAGTTGCAGTAGTCGTGGTGGCAGTAGTGGTCATATTAGTAGTATTAGATGTAGTAGTAGTATTTATATTAGTAGTAACAGTTGCAGTAGTCGTGGTGTCAGTAGTGGTAATATTAGTAGTAGTAGATGTAGTAGTATTTATATTAGTAGTAACAGTTGGAGTAGTCGTGGTGTCAGTAGTGGTCATATTAGTAGTATTAGATGTAGTAGTAGTATTTATATTAGTTGTAACAGTTGGAGTAGTCGTGGTGTCAGTAGTGGTAATATTAGTAGCAGTAGATGTAGTAGTATTTATATTAGTAGTAACAGTTGCAGTAGTCGTGGTGTCAGTAGTGGTCATATTAGTAGTATTAGATGTAGTAGTAGTATTTATATTAGTAGTAACAGTTGCAGGAGTCGTGGTGTCATTAGTAGTCATATTAGTAGTAGTAGATGTAGTAGTAGTATTTATATTAATAGTAACAGTTGCAGTAGTCGTGGGGTCAGTAGTGGTCATATTATTAGTAGTAGATGTAATAGTATTTATATTAATAGTAACGGTTGCAGTAGTCGTGGGGTCAGTAGTGGTCATATTAGTAGTAGTAGATGTAGTAGTAATATTTATATTAGTAGTAACAGTTGCAGTAGTCGTGGTGTCAGTAGTTGTCATATTAGTAATAGTAGATGTAGTAGTAGTATTTATATTAGTAGTTACATTTGTAGTAGTTGTGGTTTCAGTAGTGGTCATATTAGTAGTAGTAGATGTAGTAGTAGTATTTATATTAGTAGTTACATTTGTAGTAGTTGTGGTGTCAGTAGTTGTCATATTAGTAGTAGTAGATGTAGTAGTAGTATTTATATTAGTAGTTACAGTTGTAGTAGTCGTGGTGTCAGTAGTTGTCATATTAGTAGTAGTAGATGTAGTAGTAGTATTTATATTAGTAGTTACATTTGTAGTAGTTGTGGTTTCAGTAGTGGTCATATTAGTAGTAGTTTAGCTGATAGTTGTGGTAGTTGTGGTTTTGTTAGTAGTGTAAATATTGGTGGTGGTGATTGTGGCAACGCTAGTAGTAATCACTGCAGCAGTGGTAATAGTTACGGAGCTAATTGTGGCAATATTAGTTGTGCATGAAGAGAAACGAGAGAACAATGTCACGAGAGATAAAAATGTTAAGTAAGATAGAAACGAAAAGTGAAAAAAAATATGTTTGAGACAGATACATAACATTAGTACCAAGTTGACTGGAACACGCTAACCGGTCAATAAAATCTCGTCTGTTGGGAAAATACAAAGTTTATTAAATAGGCTTCTTTAGTTGGTGAGTCATGCGCAAATAAAACAAGTAATTATTCGACAAGGCGAATAGGAAGATAACACTAAATAATAATGGGTAACTAAGGGAGATAACCCCCGACTATCCTGTTTATTTAGAAATTTACATTAAATAATACAAATTACATATTAAATGTTATTACTTTTATTAAAACTAAGTTTGATATCTACGTTTTTATGTCTACAGTTTTAACTAAATTTTTGATACCGATAATTATTTGACTGTAATTAACTGATGCCATTAAAGGAGTTAGAGTTAGAGTAGTTAATTGCACATCGTGTCGGAAATCTCTATTTTTTTGTCCTCCGATTTACAAAAAAACAAAACAATTGTTATTGTTACATATAAAGCAATACATTTATGTACATATTATAGAAGAACGTTACAAATTATTTGTTTGAGTTTTAGAAGGGTTTGTAGTTGTAGACCATTTTAATCGAAAGTGGTCCATTTTACAGAATTTCTCAAAGAAAGTTTAAAATAAAACTTAAATAGTGAAGTGGAGCCTAGTCGCCCGTGTTCGCCGCGTATCCTCTCTCCAAAATGATTATTCCTGATATTTTTCTTTTATTTTTGGAATGATATCGATTAGACAGAAAATTCTAAGATTGCTAAAAAAAAGTGTTAAGTATTGGTGTTCAATCCTAATTAATGTAGTTATCCGAAATTTGTGTCTTAGAAATGTAAAAGAAAATAAAAAAATAAAAAAATATATAAATTACAAAAACGTTACACGGTGGTAAAAAAACTAGAGCGGCAAATATCAGCTGCGGTGGTATCATATTACATTAAAATTTTAAAGCAAACTGAAAAATCGAGGTCGATTTAAAAAGGAAAAAAAAGTTTATAATCAGAAAAAGTTTGTGCGAAATCAATCGATAGTTTTCTTAAGATTATTTTGAACACTAATTCATTAATATGCTGTATAAAAGTTATGGTGTTTTGGAAGTGTGTCAATTTATACGCAAATAGAAACGTGATTGTTGAATTACAAAAATGAATAAGCACAGTACACATTACAATGGATGGAGGGTTGAACAGCCTAATGGATTTTAGAAACTGGTCAACCCTTCGTTGTGTGTAAGGCAGATGATACTTATTTTTGTACAATGGCTAAGAAGTCCTTCCCTGTAAGAGGACTGTCTCTATAGAAGGTAATTGCAACCCACTATAAGTAACCTCTTAGCAATGAACATCGGGATGAAACAAAATATTCAAATATATTGAGAGCCATGATCATCGATGTCTGCAAATATACCTGATACATAATGAAGAAGACACATTCCAAAAGCAAGTGTTTTTTTTACGATGGCAATGTATGAGTGCTGATCTCACGAAGTCTAAACACTTTTTGTAAACTTGGTTCGTGTTTTATACATTTTAAGAAATGGACACAGTAAATAACATAAACACATACACAACTATTTATTAAAACTAAGTGACCTTTTTTGACAATCTGTATGATAGTAAAAATTAATGTTATTTAGTGCAAAGCGAATTATTTTTGCTTAAAAACATAATTTCTAATATTTTTTTCACAATAAAAAACAATAACAATAAATGCATTTATCATAGTTACTTACTCTCTTATGTAAATTGTTAAGTAGCGTATTTTCTTCATTAAATTTCACAAATATTTTTCTTTCGTGCTTGATATAAAACGGTAAAAATAAGATAACGATGAAAATCAACATACCCAGATGCTGTGCCAACACCGCAGAAGGGGCACGTATAAACTAGTAACAAATAAATATCCTGATTTCAGAGAATGCGTATTGTACTTTTTTTAACTATATATTTAAAAAAAAATATATCCTTTAAATGTAACTTGGACAAATATTTGTTTAAATTTTAAAACTACCACAAAACAAATATATTAATTAATTCACATGCCTGGGACAGACTAGATATGAATATATTTCAAAGTATTTAATTAGAATTTAATCAATTAAAAAATCCCGTATTGTTACTGTTATACGGTTTTGTTTAAATAAAGAACAACATTTTAAAATATATCTCACGTTCCTGGAAATGTTACGTATCTACTTAACATTTTAAGTACGTACAATAGATAGAAGCCAAACATCTTTCAGTTGTTTCTATAACAATGCGAAATCATTTTTTTGGAAATGATATAAAGTCATAGAAAGTGCCGGACACTTCTGCATTCATAGCACAGGGCTCATATTCAACGTCGGAACGTAACATAAATACATTGTTAAACAGTTAATTGGAAACTATCGGGGTTCATACCTCACGAAACAGTACAAGTGCCTTAGTTTACGTAACATGTTAAATTGTATTTACTCTACCGATTTCTATGTTGTGTGTTGTAAACCATAGATGTCTGCTTTAATAATTGAAAAGTTCGAATGCAAAACGCGATGAACGCCATTTTGAAAATCACGAAACTTTCTTTACAAAAAGTGTTGCATTTCAACACTCGACGACCATCAAAACTATGTGTTAGATAATATGATACCGAAATAGTCTCGTTTCGATTTCAATTTAAACAAACTTTCATTCGAAGTGTGATTTAGTATATTCGTGTTTTTATTGTTTAAGGTCTCAATTTTAAAAAAAATTAGATTTATCGCGTTTTATGTTCGAACTCTACAATTTCATTCTGCAAAGTTCAGCAAAACAAACGACGATGCCAGACGTATTGTAACAAAATTACACTGGAGAATCACAATTTAATTCTCTCAAAAGGATCGACATTGACGTTGCTTAATACTTATGTTTGCTTATCATTTTTGTTTATATCCATATGCGCATAATTTCATAGACTTAATATAAATGTATAAACCATGTTCACAGAATGAAATAAGAATAGACGAAAGCTTTGACAATGAGTCACTGATCTTTACTTTTTAAACAGTATGTTCACTGTTCAAAATGCATTTTTATTAAACACATCTTATTTTAGACTGTTTCAAACGTAATGAGTCACTGATCTTTACTTTTTAAACAGTATGTTCACTGTTCAAAATGCATTTTTAATAAACACATATTATTTTAGACTGTTTCAAACGTAATGAGTCACTGATCTTTACTTTTTAAACAGTATGTTCACTGTTCAAAATGCATTTTTAATAAACACATCTTATTTTAGACTGTTTCAAACGTAATGAATCACTGATCCCTACATTTTAAACAGTATGTTCACTGTTCAAAATGCATTTTTAATAAACACATCTTATTTTAGACTGTTTCAAACGTAATGAGTCACTGATCTTTACTTTTTAAACAGTATGTTCACTGTTCAAAATGCATTTTTAATAAACACATCTTATTTTAGACTGTTTCAAACGTAATGAGTCACTGATCTTTACTTTTTAAACAGTATGTTCACTGTTCAAAATGCATTTTTAATAAACACATCTTATTTTAGACTGTTTCAAACGTAATGAGTCACTGATCTTTACTTTTTAAACAGTATGTTCACTGTTCAAAATGCATTTTTATTAAACACATCTTATTTTAGACTGTTTCAAACGTCTGTCTGTAATTTTAAAGTTTGAAATAGCATTTATGTCAGTCTGTGATACTTAAAGTTGCAATATTATTTTCTTTAGTTTTTTTCCATGCTCAGGTTTAAAATAACATGACAGTTTTTGTCAGTTTTACTATTTAAGTGTGATTTTTCTTCACCGCTCAAAATATTATTCAGCGGTATGTATGATATAAGTTTTGTTGTGAAGTTTTAAATTTACCATTTCAGTTTCTAGTGTACTTATTCTGCTAGTTATATTCAATGATGAACTTACATAGTAATCTATTTCTACTTATGCTAATTATGCATATCAATTAACTAATATCACCACATTTTCTTAAAACGTATAGGCTGTATGCCTCTAGTGCATCTGCCACTTCTCATAATGATCGCTCCATTCTCAATATTACTGTGCTCTTCTCTCTCCCCTTATTTCTTCTCTATCTATAGACCTACCTCGCACTGAACTGTAAGCAGGGTCGTCCCATTTCATAGTTTGTTTCGAATCCGACTCTGAATCCTCATTTTGGCCTGCTTGATTTTGCATTGTTTCATCTTCTGACGTTACATTATGCACGGGTTGTTCTTAGTACTCAATAACGAAAGAAGACGTAGCAATTTGTTCATTTCGCTCTTCGTATTCACCGTGGGACCTTATTCAATATGCATGAGGCAACTCAGTTTCAGTTTTCTCTCTTTATTATAGATGTATTGTGGCCTTTATCCACGATAAACTGTCCTTTCTGGATTTGCTTCTTTGTCTTCTTGTACCAGATTTGTTTCATTTGTAGTCTACGACATAGTTAACGGAGCTCTAATTTGTCTTCTCAATCTTTCTTTACTTGCCGCGTCTGGTATAGCTTAAAAGCAGCCTTAGTAGAAAAACTTCTATTTTTTTTCTTTTTGCTGACATGCACTTAGTCCCGTTTTTACGGTCTGCATCATTCTTTCTACTAGCCCATTATATTGAGAGTTATATGGCGGTGTTTTATACAGTTTACATCCTGTTTTTTATCAAACCATAATTTAAGATATTCATCACAAAACAATGGATCATTGTCAGATATCAGGGTTTTTGCGATACCCATTCTAGAGAATGTGACCTATAGAATCTGTTTTATGGTAGAACGTTTCTTGTCTGGTACACGGCCTACTTCATACCAGACTGAAAAAAGTATAATATTAATAACAGTATGTACGGGTAGAAAATATGTACGCATGATCCATATGCACACGACCCCAGGGCTCTACTTATCTGGCCCATGAATGTAAAGTATTCTGTATAAAATGTCTTAATTCTCCACATTATTGCATACATTTTATATATTCTTCGATATCTCGTGAATATGCCGGCCACAATTCTTCTAGTGTAATTCTTCTGGTGAGATCGCTACTCCGCAGTTTATATCATCGTGTACCCTTTTTATCAACAAATGTCTTTGTGTTTCTGGTGGAAGTACTAGCTCTCTATTAAAACAACTATTTTCTATCATTAATTTATGCCTCATTTCTCTGTAAAGTTTCTCTATCTTAGAACAATTTCCTCATATATTTTTCTTAATCTCGATGTTATCCTACTTAGTACTAAATCATGTCTAGTTTCCATAGCCATTTTATCTAAATATAACACATCAGTCACTACCCATGTATCTTCAAATTCTTCAACTGTTTTATCTTTTGACTCATTGTAAAATCGCAACTTTATAGTGCATCTACATGTAGAATGGAATTTCATTTGACATATTCTATATAAAAGTAAAATGCAATAACCTTCTTGTCCACCTTAATATTCTCGATGTTGTAACTGTGGGTAATTCTTTTCTTAGATTGAATATAAATTCCAAGGTCTATGACCGCTGTTCAAAATAATTGTTTTCCAATTAGAAGTTGTCTAGCACTGGTGGTTCACCATACAATGCAAAATGCTTCTTTCCCTATGTTGTAATTCAGTGCCCGTTAGTTTTCAAGATAAATACATAATCATACGTCCTTCTTGTGATAATATTCTAGATATCGTATGTTCACTTTCATCTGTGGTTAATGTAATGTCCGTTTTGTAATAACACTTTTTACTACTGGTTTCTATTCCATAATTAATTTCAATCTCTCAAAAGATTTTTGTTGTATTTCTTACAAAATAAATTCAACATTCTATTTTCTTAAATTTGCAAACGGTTCAGTTAGGTCTGCATATTCTGGTTAATATTGCCTGAAGAGATTGACGAACCCCCAAATAGATTCAAGATCTTTTTTGTGTGTAGGTATATATATTTTTAGTATTTCTTTCTATTAGGTATTGTTTTGGTGATATACTTTCTTTTGAAAGTGAATACCCTAAAGATAATATATTACTACTATAGTTTACATTGTTTTTTTCATTTATAGTCATTCGCACATTTCTTAATTTGTTCTAAGCAATCTCGGTTTTCTTTCTTAATTCAGTTTCATTATTTGCTCTTATGCAAATATCGTCTTTGTAACAGACCATGTTTTTTATATCATCTCCTAAAACTTGTTCGATGACCTTTTCAAATATGGCGCTTGTTGTTTTTATTCCATATGACATTCTTTTCTATTTTTCAAACCTATTCGCGTATTTATCGTTGTTACTTTTTTTAAATTATCATATCTTGGAATTTGGTGGGATGCTGTTTTCAAATCTATTTTTGTAAAAACGTTCATTCCTTATAGCGCTTGTAATGCAGCTTCCACATTAAATATAGGATACGAATCCGAGCAAACTTTGTGGTTTACGCCTATTTTATAATATCAGCATATACGTAGACGGTGTTGATATTTGATAATTAGTTCATCAATTTCTTGTTTCATTGACATAAACTTCGTTCTTTTCCACGACTAACCTTTTCTTACGTCTCATATTTCTTTTTATGAACTGACATATTCTTCCAAAAGTCAAGTATTCTAGATTCATGGGATACGCGATGATTAATACTTTCATGATAGCCTCACATCCAGTCCAAAATAAATGTGTTATTTCATTTTATTCTCCCGTTTCCTTCTTGTCTTTTAACTTTTTAGTCCTTGCACACAGCGAAGCATCTTATCAATGTGCCCACGAAGTCGGGGTACTTGGGAGACAATTGGGATACTATCGGCGACGCCATTGTTGTGCACTTGTAAATTTACCTAGTCAGTTGCTAGTGTACTTTTCTTATACTTAAGGAAATACTTACATCGTAATCTATTTCTACTTATGCTAATTATGCATATAAATTAGTTAATATCACCACTAGTTTAAAATAATTTACTTATGTCTGTTGCGTTTTAATTTGAAAATAGAAATTTCATCGGTTTATCAGGTGTAAGTTAACAACAATTATTTTTACGTTTATGAATTTTTAACATGAGGATTGATACTTGGTTTGTTTTGGATCATTCAGACAACTGTTCTCGTCTTGACACGTGGCATAACGGATACAGTACTAAGACATATTCAGTTTTAAGGCACAGTCTTCTGGAAGTTGGAGGGTTAATCTAAAGTGCAGACGATACTAAGCATACAATTGTAAATTACTTAAGACTTCTACCCGGTCATTGGCTGACAAAACGAGGGCATGCTACACCAATGTATTAAATATACTGTTGCGTTTGAACTTCTGTTCAGATTCCCGAGATCGACAGAAACATTCCCGAGTTCGACAAGATTAACCTGAAGAATGTCGGAGGTTACATCGACGGAAACGTTGTGAGGATCACACTCTAGATAGGAACAGTAGTCCAAATAATACAAATTATTTTAACTTCAATCATCTAAGATTAATATTTAGACAGATTTTCGTTGGTCGGTGATGCGTAAGTTCGTAGTAGCATGTTCTTCGATCTAATTGTTTTAGCTTTACCACTGAAGTATAAAATATTAACTCCGTCAATCTGCCAGGCTTAAGTTAGGCATAACAATTAAGATAATATGTCACGTTCTTACTGGCATTTATATAAAAACCTACCCATATAAATCTGATGTTTGTTAAGAACATATGTTAACCATTTCAATGCTTCTCTGCGAAACCGAACCACATCACATACAAATAAAACTGCCGATAATTGTAATTAAGAATCTTTGCAACAAAGTTGACTTTCTTCACGTCTCGTTTTGTGCGAGTTTGTACATGCCTATTTTTTGTTTTCGTCTTTTATTGGCATTGTATTTTTTATTTGTTTGTAAACAAACGTACACAAATATTGATAAATCATACAACAATCAATAGGTTTCTCTTTACTGGCAACAACACGGACTGTGTTTCAACTCATTTTCTCGATGTTCCAGTATCTGGAAATCAATAGCGAACACAATTTCGTATCGATTAGCATATTAAAATACATCTCATGCATGTTCGCACGTATCTACTTGAAACGAATGCCTATTAGACCAACTAACACCGAGAAATACAGTAGTATATATATATATATATAGAGAGAGAGAGAGAGAGAGAGAGAAAGAGAGAGAGAGAGAGAGAGTGAGATAGATGATTCGACGAAGAATCGAAAGCGTATGAACCATACATTGATTTGAGTTATTTGAACACAAGTTCATTAAGAAAATTGAAAATAATAAAAAGGTATAATCAATCAGATAAATTATGTTATTTTTATCAATGTTTAATTCAGTAGAAGTATGCTGGCGAAATACACACCCACAATATATATATATATATATATATATATATATATATATATATATATATATATATATATATATATATATATATATATATATACTGATATATCCAAGGATTAAATCCACATCATTAAACAATGTGGAAGATCAGTTTTAATCAATTATAATTACCAATAGTTTAAAACAAAAATGACAAACTCCTTTGACTTGGCCACTCGTTCTCTTAATCTGCGAGGGCATTAGATCTTGTGGGGTTATTTATTTGATATATAGTCACAAATATATTTGATAAAACAGATATCGGCCTATATAAATATGATGGATTAGCTATAATAAGGGAGTCAAACAAAGTCAAGAGAATAAACACTTCAAGAAAATTATAAATATATAAATGAAAAAATTAGGCCCAAGAGTAGAAGTACTGGCTAACATAAAAATTACTCACTTTTTAGATGTCACTTTAAACTTAAATGAACTAACGTAAGAGGCATATTTAAAAGATAACATTAGTCCAATATACGTAAACCTAAAGTCAAATCATCCCTATTAATCATAAAACAGATTCTTAATTCTATCAAAAGTATGCTACTCAATAACTCTAGCAACGATAATGTATTTACAAAATTAAGCAGCATTTACAATATAGCTCTAAAAAATAATGAGTCCCATAATATCGAAATTAAATATATGTAACAGGACACCAATAATTATAACGAAATTAAAAATAAAAGAAAAATAATATAATCTTTCATACATTTCCCTATAATACGATTCTTAATACTAAACTGCGCAAGACATACATCTTATTGAAAACCACTTCCCCGTAACCAATCCCCTGCATACAATATTCAATAGAAATTACCTTAAACTATCCTATAGCTGATGCGAACACCTAGAAATGATAATTAAGGGACACTATAACAAAATACTAAATAAGAAATTGCATAAAAAAGTGAGAAATATAGCAAAGATAACACTAAGACGAATAAAAATATAAGCACTACAAATAGTGATGAGTCAAACCATAATAGTAATCACCCTAATAGAAATGAAAAAGTTAGTAATGAAGAGAAAAGCTGTAACTGCAAAACTCGTGCACCTTGTCCACTACGAAATAAATGCCTGACCAAAAGTATAGTTTACTAAGCCACAATGTTTTCTAAAAGAAAGACCGAATAACTAGAAATACTACGTGGGTATGCCCTTCCTATTTAAAAAAACAAATATTACTACCACAACCCTACATTAAAAACAAAGAACGCCGAATTAACATGGAAAATAATACATGTGAGTACTTGTAGAAATTTAGATAACCTATTTACACTATGCCTGACTGATGAATTTTAAATCCTAAACTTTAAAGACGCCCATAACCTATTAAACTGTAGAAGTGAAATAGCAAACAACTGCGCACACAGAAAAAATTCAACTGAGGTTAGCAATATATAATAAATAAATAAATGAACAAATAAATAAGAAACTAAAGTAAACTAAAACCTAAAAATCAAAATACAAGCAAGTACGTGTTCAGGAGACACATTTAACCTGAACAAGCTGGAGTAAGAGAGTGGGTTGCGGTGACATTGAAGAGACACATCAAGATAGAGACAGGGGATGCAGAGTATCGCTGTTATAATTATAGTTGGATAATGCCCCTGTGGGAATGGACGCAGCTGTTAGAAATCGTCGGTTTGACTTGCGCGAGTTAACGCGTGTGTAGTCGAGTTGAGAATAGGGCTTGTTCTCACAGTCAGAGCTAACAGACGTGACAAGGTTACCGTGTCACGAGACCCCAGACCAAGGGTCAGTCTGCACCTGCGAGAGGCTGTGACGTCACTCGTTCTCGTGAGAAGCGAGTTTTCGTTAGTCTGATTCGGAAGGCGAACCGAGCAGGACGTGCGATTCACGATGTAAAAAAAGGGAAATATTTCCCTTAAGGGAATACAAGTGAGAGAAATCATTTCCCTCCTCTTTATGAATGGTTAAGAAAACATTGTTAAATAACTACGATAAAGTAGTGATTTGCTATCTCCCTCTCTCCCGACGTAGTGAATGACTCCCAGTTGAAATAACCACGCTTTTAATAAAATGAATTAAATTTAAAAGAGGAGTTCGTCTTCGGAGTGCGTTATGAGGCTTTTGTTGCAGACACCGACGGCGTGGTTCACGGCAGGAAGGAAAGAACAAAGAATTCATCCACCAGACGACACGACTAACCTCTACGCGGCGAGGGAGAAAATTAAGGTATGCAACATTATTACTTTAATTGAGCAGAGTCATTTTTGCCTTGACATAGATTAATTTTAATATATTATGATTTCACTATAAGTTGCAAGTGGTTGTTTTGTACATGGGGGTTTACTTTCCTATTGTCTGCAGTAGAATGCTAGGAAATGTAAAATTTAGATACTGATATTCAAACGATATATTACTACATACACAAAAGAATCCAATGTCTTGCGTGCTATTATACTGATATATAAGTTACTTCAGAAGGTAGTCCTGATAACCTCGGTATGTTGAGTTCAAATCCAGCATCAATTTCCATTGTGGATGTTGTCAACCTTCACGTGGTCTTTCCTGTAAGTACTTGATCATAAGAGAAATCGAGGAAACGGATTTTAACAAGAGAATCAAGCCGGTTTTTAAACGCATACTAATGTTGCTATTAGTTTCTTTGTATGTTTTAAAAATTGAATCACCGAATGGATCTTGAAAGGTTTTTATTATATATGAATTACGAAAAGGTAGAATTTTTATTTCCATGGATAACTCAACATGAGGCAACTACTCTAGCCTGGTTCCCCGAGCGAATCCGTGCAGAGGGGAAGGGTATATAAAAATTGTAAATAGCATTCTTAATGTTATTACATTAAACATTTTAATGCCCCTTTATGTTATTTTCTGTAGATTACTAGTTTTTTAGCTTATACATATTTTTATTTGTTATAATAACTTACTTACTTGGAGTTCGCTCACGAGTTATTTCTAGTGATTTTTAATAGGTAACTTTCCCTGGAGTTTCAGTGACAGCTCTCTGCAGATGTCTAATGCTCTCCGTTATTTTAAGTACCGCTTCGAATGATTTTGCATTTTCGCAATAGCCGTTTACCATTGATTTCTTGCTGATTACGATCGTTGACCATCTCTGAAATTTCAGTATAAAATAAACCTCCTTAAGATGTCCAGTACTCTCCATGCCGCTCCAGTGAAGGATACGATGTTTCTCTTCCTCATAGGTCTCTCCATAATCACAAACTCTTTACGCCCATTTCCTATGACACTAACCGATGCTGATGCAATTGGGTTATATATTTGTGGGCCAGGGTACTAGGTGTCTGATGAAGTGATTCTTCTTACATATCTCTATTTTTATTTTCTCTCTTTGAATTCGTGCAATTTCTTTTTATATTTGGACTTGCGTTTACGCAACGGTGTTCTATTTTTTACCTTGGTGTTGTCCTGGTGATACCAGATCAGGCTGCCCTGTGGCTCCCTGAGACGAAATTCACCTACATTGACGTTTTTTTTTTTTTTTTTTTTTTTTTTTTGTAAAACTTAATTATGTTCTACAAAACCAAAAACAAAAACAACATCCCATCTCCCTTTCTCCCTCCCCTTTTTTATTTTATTTTCAGATCTTGAAGCATAAATCTTTTACTATAATGACCAGATTCGGCATTAAATAACACAAAAAGGGTTGATATGCCGTAAAACAAAACTACCAAACCAAAAACGATGATTAAACATTTGAAGATATAAAGAACTTGAAGCATAAAAACTTTTACTATAATGGACCAGATTCGGCATTAAATAACCCAAAAAGGGTTGATATGCCGTAAAACAAAACTACCAAAACAAAAACGATGATTAAACATTTGAAGATATAAAGAACTTGAAGCATAAAATCTTTTACTATAATGACCAGATTCGGCATTAAATAACCCAAAAAGGGTTGATATGCCGTAAAACAAAACTACCAAACCAAAAACGATGATTAAACATTTGAAGATATAAAGAACTTGAAGCATAAAAACTTTTACTATAATGACCAGATTCGGCATTAAATAACCCAAAAAGGGTTGATATGCCGTAAAACAAAACTACCAAACCTAGGTGTTGTCGGTCAGTGTTAGCTAGATATGTCGATTGGCTTCCGCACTCAAGTATTTTTTTAAAAATTCAACAATTTTCAACAGTACCGTCTTTTGTATCGTACCAATCTTCTCTTTGATTCTAAATTACGTGTAATTATAATTTTAAAAGACTAAGCGTTCTTTTTTTTGTAATATGTCAGAGTATTATATCTAATTGTACTAAAGTTGAATATTGCGCGAATATAATTTTTGTTAGTTAAGATAACAAGAATAGGGTTTAGTAGAGGTCAACTTAGTGTGTACTGGGATGTCAGATGTGTCTCCTGTGCACCAGAAACGAACGTGACATCACATGGCTAAAAGTGAATATGAATGATAGTGGAATAAGCAGTCAGTTGGAAGACATTTAAACTTTCCCTGAGATGAGAGTGTATGTAACAGTAATCGTGTTATATTTACACCTACCGATGCGTGGAAAAAACTATTATACACCAATGTCGCAGTCTTTAAACACATTCTTGCTTGTCTGGATACGAAACCACTCAATCGCCATTGTAGATTTATTAAATAATGTATATTTTAAAAGAGAATATAAGTCACGGAAAACAACAGAGAGACATGTTGATTTCGTACGCGTAGTAGAGAGAGACACACAGGCATATAGATTGTCGAGTAGACCCAGCGACACTTTAAGTGATGCCCCCCTCCCATTGAGGGCAGCGCCTCACATACGTCTTTCCTGCAAATGAACAGACAATCTTTACCCGGAAATCACGTGGTTTCGCGACTTTTCTCTGTGGTACCCTCTGACTCTTAAAAGTATAACACAAATGTGTCTAATGTTATATACCCCAAGCAATGTTCGAATATATAATTTACTACCAAACAAACAGACAAACATACTTAAATAGAATATAACTTCTAGATTAAAGTGTATAGTGCATCTAAAGTAATATATATATATATATATATATATATATATATATATATATATATATATATATATATATATATATATATATATACTTGAGTGTAGATAAGTTGTATTTACTCCGATATAATCTTTTGATTGAGAGAACAAAATCCAAAATATGGGAGGATGTTCTGCCTGTATTAAAACATATAGAGTTAGAATATTTCAATGATTGCTATTCCATTGGTATTAAATAGGTCTTTGTGTGTTTTCACCATTTTCGATAGATTTCTGCGACAGCCTGAGGGCACATAAAAGCGACAATGCGTCGAGAAAGATTTCATAGGTTCTTTTTATTTTTATTGCGTTATGTCCTTCCGTACTTTTAAAAAGATTGTTCACTGGCAACCATCTTTGATACGTTTTCCTGATTCTTATGAAGCTCAATTACTGTTGTATCTTATTTTAGATACGTCCAGGTAACTCTCTGAGAGTTTTTCTTTTGGTCGGTCGCTTAGTGTGTCGTGCTTTCGTTAAAGAGTGCATGCTAATTACTAAACAAGCAGATTGGATGCCCAGATCTTATTATAGATGCATCCAATCATTTGTAATGGAGATTCATTCAGTCTGTCTGACTGTCACGTTTAGTTTTAAATATGATTTTCATTGTTAAACATGCACAGTGAAAGGGTGGATATTATTTGTATACCTTATGCATACATAAAATAGCTATGTATGTCGGTCAGGCTCACATAATTTTAAATAGCATGTTTAGGTCTGTCACGCTTATCATTTCCCTATTAAAATGCGCAGATTAAATTAATGCATGTTATATTCCATGAAAAATGGCAGTATACTGAAATCATATGCCCTTAATAGGGTTAAGATGAAAATTCATATACACTAAATGTACAAAAGCAAGAAAATTCCCAAATGTTTGCAGTTTTATTGTCATTAAGGGTATGCGAGCACAACAGGGCTATGTATTTTACTTGTAGGCATTTTTCTTCAGCGCACCTCACACACTTCATCAACTCATGCATATATATTTATACTGTAGTGATGTGATAATGAAATGGTTTCGTTGATATGTAGTCATACCCTTAATGACAATAAAAATGTAAAAATTTGGGAATTTCCTTGCTTTATACATTTAGTGTATATGAATTTTCATCTTAACCCTATTAAGGGCATATGATTTCAGTATACTGGCATTTATCATGGAATGTCACTACTTTTGTAATTTTTAAGGTTTTCTTTAATTTTCTTGAAAACCAAAGTATATGGTAAACTGAAATCAAAATGCCATCAACTAGACCCTAGCACCTCTATGTCTGCCAAAAATCAGCTGAATCCATCAAATAGGTGATGAGATACAGGGTGGCACATACGTGCGTACGTACACACGGGTAACACAAAAGCATACCTTACCTTTCTGGATCTCTGGGTTGCCTTGACTAATGATACTGAAATTCTACACACTTATAGAACCTATCAAATGAACATTTTGTGTCAAGTTTTAACTAATTTGGTTTATTGGTTTTTGAGTAATCACTGATCAAAGAAATGAGATTTCTAGCATAGGTCGTTTTTGAAGTCTATTAAGGGATAGAGCGCTATCGCGCCTCCATTGCTTAGATGCATCGACTCGTTTTTATAAGACATTGCCACGTGTAAGTCTATCAGATTAAGGTTTTAATTGCAATCTTCTTTGGTCCGTCACACTCAAGTTTTAGTATATTACTTTCTTTGGGCTCTCATGCTTGAGTTCGAAATCTCATTTTCCGTTTCCGTCATGCTTAAGTTTAAAATAAAATGTCATTTTTTGTTTACGTTTAGGTAAAGATATGATTTAGTTTTGTCTGTCACGCTTAGGTTTGAATTATAATTTTGTTTTCTCTGCCAAGCAAAAGTTTTATAGATTATAGCATTTTATTTGGTCACTTACGTCTTGAGTTTGAAACAGCAATTTTGTTTGTGACGCTTTTATTTGTTACGTTAATTATAACGTTGTAGTTAGAAATAGCATTTTTATATGTGACACTTTAATTTGTTACGTTAATTATAACATTGTCGTTGGAAATAGCATTTTTATCTGTGACGCTTAAATTTGTAACGTAAATTATAACGTGTAGTTAGAAATAGCTTTTATATCCGTGACGCTTTGATTTGTTACGTTAATTATAACATTGTAGTTAGAAATAGCATTTTCATATGTGACGCTTTTATTGGTTACGTTAATTATAACGTTGTAGTAAGAAATAGCATTGTCATATGTGACGCTTTCATTTGTTACGTTAATTATAACGTTGTTGTTAGAAATAGCTTTTTCTATCTGTGACGATTTAATTTGTTACGTTAATTATAACGTTGTAGTAAGAAATAGCATTTTTATCTGCGAGGCTTTAATTTTTTACGTTAATGATAACGTTGTAGTTAGAAATAGCTTCTTTTTTCTGTGACGCTTTCATTTTTTACGTTAATTATAACGTTGTAGTTACAAATAGCATTTTTATCTGTGACGCTTTAATTTGTTACGTTAATTATAATGTTGTAGTTAGAAATAGCATTTTTATCTGTGACGCTATAATTTGTTACGTTAATTATTACGTTGTAGTTAGAAATAGTATTTTTATGTGACGCTTTAATTTGTTACGTTAATTATAACGTTGTAGTTAGAAATAGCATTTTCATATGTGACGCTTTAATTTGTTACGTTTATTATAACGTTGTTGTTAGAAATAGCTTTTTCTATCTGTAGCCGCTTTAATTTGTTACGTTAATGATAACGTTGTAGTTAGAAATGGCTTCTTTTTTCTGTGACGCTTTAATTTAATACGTTAATTATAACTTTGTAGTTAGAAATCGCTGTCTTATCTGTGACGCTTTAATTTGTTACGTAAATTATAACGTTGTAGTTAGAAATAGCTTTTTTATCTGTGACGCTTTAATTTGTTACGTAAATTATAACGTTGTAGTTAGAAATAGCTTTTTTATCTGTGACGCTATAATTTGTTACGCTAATTATAACGTTGTAGTTAGAAATAGCTTTTTTTATCTGTGACGCTTTAATTTGTTACGTTAATGATAACGCTGTAGTAAGAAATAGCTGTTTTATCTGTGACGCATTAATTCGTTACGTTACTGATAACGTTGTAGTAAAAAATAGCTTTTTTTATCTGTTACGATTTAATTTGTTACGTTAATTATAACGTTGTAGAAAGAAATATGTTATGTGTCTGTGACGCTTTAATTTGTTACGTTAATTATAACGTTGTAGTAAAAAATAGCATTTTTATCTGTGACGCTTTAATTTGTTACGTAAATTTTAACGTGGTAGTTAGAAATAGTTTTTTTTGTTATCTCTGACGCTTTAATTTGTTACGTTAATTATAACGTTGTAGTTAGAAATAGCTTTTTTTATCTGTGATGCTTTAATTCGGTACGTTAATGATAACGTTATAGTTAGAAATAGCATTTTCTCTTGTCTGTTACACATTAATTGTATACATAACTTCTTTTAATCTATTATTTATAAGTTTTAAATGTTTTCTTTTTTCTAGCTTAAATCTATAACTGAATTTACTTTTGTTCATAACACTTACTTTTCCTAAGTCTGTCCCGCTAAATTTGGAAATAGCATTTTATTCTTTTTTTAACGTAAACGTTGTGAATGTCATTTTCGTTTATCTATCATGCTTAAGTTTGAAATATAATTTTTGGTATATCGCGCTAAAATGAGAAATATCATTTTGATTCTCATGTAACGTTTAAATCTAAAATATCATTTTGATTCTCATGTAACGTTTTAATTTGAAATATCATTTTGATTCTCATGTAACGTTTAAATTTGAAATATCATTGTGATTCTCATGTAACGTTTAAATCTGAAATATCATTTTGATTCTCATGTAACGTTTAAATTTGAAATATCATTTTGATTCTCATGTAACGTTTAAATCTGAAATATCATTTTGATTCTCATGTAACGTTTAAATTTGAAATATCATTTTGATTCTCATGTAACGTTTAAATCTGAAATATCATTTTGATTCTCATGTAACGTTTAAATCTGAAATATCATTTTGATTCTCATGTAACGTTTAAATCTGAAATATCATTTAGATTCTCATGTAACGTTTAAATCTGAAATATCATTTTGATTCTCATGTAACGTTTAAATCTGAAATATCATTTTGATTCTCATGTAACGTTTAAATCTGAAATATCATTTTGATTCTCATGTAACGTTTAAATCTGAAATATCATTTTGATTCTCATGTAACGTTTAAATCTGAAATATCATTGTGATTCTCATGTAACGTTATAATTTGAAATATCATTTTGATTCTCATGTAATGTTTAAATCTTAAATATCATTTTGATTCTCATGTAACGTTTAAATCTGAAATATCATTTTGATTCTCATGTAACGTTTAAATCTTAAATATCATTGTCTTTGATCGATCAGGATTTACTTCGAAATAGCTTTTCTTAAAGTCTTCCGTGCGTCAGTTTTAAATAACATTTTATTTTTTTTCATAACGCTTACCTTGAAAATATCATTTTCTTTCATCTGCTACATTTAAGTTGGAAATATAATTTACAATAGTATGTCATGTTTGCACTTTCTGTGCTTACTTTCGCTAAGTTTGAAATAGCATTTGTGTTGGCTCTGAGGCTTAAGTTTAAATAAGAATTTAATTTTGTATGTAACGTAAAAGTTGAAAATAGCATTGCCATTATCACACGAGCAAATTAAATGGACGAATTTTATTTTAAATTCTTAGAACCAGCTTTATACGATGACTTAGATGTCGGTGAGTCTGTCAAGCTTCAGTTTATAATAGTTTTTTTTGTATCTATTTTACGCTTAGTTTCAGAATATTATTTTTTTGGGTCTGCTACGTTTATGTAAGGAATCGAATTTTCTTTGGATTTGTTAGACTTCTTATAGAGGATTGTATTTTTTCCGTAACGCTTTAAAAATAGCATTTTTCGATTGTTCAAAGCATCTTTTCGTCCGTTGGTCTGCCCGAATTTGAAATAAAATTTGCATAATCACGAAACGCACACATTGTACAGACTAATCTCCTTTTACTAAGGTATCACAACTCATAAAGGTCCAAAGTCCACTCGAGGATAAGGGTAAAATTAGTGTCAGATCGATGGCCAGCCAACACTGTAATTATCGGTAATGATGGTGGCGATTGGGCATACTTTGACTATTTGGATTTTAAAACGACCATGTTCTAGTAATCTGGGAAGCAGCCTCGCGGTATTGTGTCTCACAGACGAGCAGTTATAAGAAATACACTTTACGTATGGAAGTTTCGTAGAGAGGGAGAGAAAGATAAAGTATTGACTGTTACTGTAACTAGATGAGTTTTCGTTGTGAATCTTTTACAATGGGGACTGCCATAAAATAACGAGAGAGTAGAAAGAGACTAGCGAAGGAGAAAAGGGCATCGCTCACTAGATTTCGAAGTCGGTTTTGAACTTTGTCAAGGCCGGAAATGTGCTCTCGGCAGCAATTCCACAGATGTGGATACAGTACTCCATCTTATGGTGTATTTTGCACTCATACATGGCGAGGATTACGTCAGGAGTTGGATACCGTCTAAAACGGTAGAATGATCCACACATATTTTCTAGTGACTTTTGCAGCGAGTTTGAAGTAAGTCTTTTATTTCAGGTCGGGATTAAAGGTCAGCCATCGAAGCTTGTTAAAGCAGGGTGCTTTATCTAGACGAGAGTCATTCATTTCAATTGAGACTAACTGGGGATCATAGCGTTAGTGATGCAAATAAAAAAGCTTGGTTTTGGACACGTTAAAACTAACACGCCACCTTTTCCCCCTATTGAACGTGATCAAGTTCGGAGGAGAATCAAAAAGATGTTAATCATTGCTGCTCTTCGAAGTGTTGCCACATATGGTTATGTTGTCTGCATAAATGTCGATAAAGGATCTTAGAATGTGATCTGTGGGATAATTGATGAAGATATGGAAGAATTATGGGACCAGAATGCATCCTTGAGGTACGCCAACATTGACTCTATGAGCTTTGGTCTTCTGTCATCAACGATTACTTTTATTAACCTATCAGAGAGAAAGGATTTGATGGTAGAGAGGATATTTCTAGATATCACTTAGGTTACATTCTAGTTAAGTAAACTTTTATTTCAAACACTATCAAAGGCCGTTGGTATGTCAAGAGTTAGTGCTCTAGAAACGAAACTCCTCGTCAATAGATCCACTGATCCTGTGTGATACAGCTGTTGATCTTGCGAGAGGTACATCATATTGCTTGTCACTGAGTGGGTTATTTTTGCTGAGGTGATGAACACATTCTCGATTCATCACATATTTAAGCAACTTACTCATGACACACTGGAGCCTGATTGGTATGCACTGTAATGTAGAATGTTGATCTCAAATATTCTTTAATACTTGGCAGACTGATGAAGTTTTCCAAGGTGTTGGGAAGCATTTCTACGTTAAGTAACGTTTGACCAGTTTTGTAAGAATAGGAGCTAGTTCCGGTTGCAGCTTTTTAAGCACTATTATTGGGATGTTATCAGGTTCAGTTGCTTTGCTGGCATCGGGGTTCTTGATAAGTTTGGAAACATCCGAGACATACATATGGATGTCGCTCAGAGTATTTTCAGTCTTAGGTGAGAAATTCGGGATGTAGGCGGATCTGACCGAACAGAGTTGAGTTTGATGCAAAGTTCTTGGACAAAAAGTTTGGTTTTGTCAAATGCTGTCGAAATCAGCTCAGGTCTATCATGATAGTTGGGATAGGTGGCGCGCATCTGTTAAGGATTCTGCTAGTTATTATCTTGAGCTTGTGGGGACATAGCGTCTGCTCTGCTACTTTCGACTTAACAGATTTGGTATATAACACTTTCGCCTTTTCTATAACCCTTTTGCAAGTGTTGCTAGTTGCCATAAAGGCTCCTTTAGTTTCAGAACATCTATTTTATAGAAAGTAATTGAAATAGTCGTTCAAATGTGTAATGGCAGCGACACACTCTGGGGTGTGCCACGGCTGCCCGTTAGGTTTCTATTAGTATTTCTTAGAGATTATTAAGCTCTCTATACCAAGAGTTCACCATTCAGTTGTGTCAGGTTCGATAGAGGACACGTTTGTTTTAAACATGGAAAACAGGGATATTTCTGATATGAATGATCTGAGGCTGTCTCAGTCGGCCATTGAGTATCGATACATTGTGCGATAGAGATCGACATCAGGGGTCTTGTTGCTCTTTGTTGGGACCTTAATTGAGACAGCTAAGTGATTGGAAGATCTCAGCGGTAACAGAACGGTGGATGATCACAGTTAAAGGAAAGTTGGCAAAAATGATCAAGAAGACTTGAAAAATTTTCCGTCGCAATTGGGTACGCGAGTCGGTGTGTTAATCTGTGAGATCATAGGGTGGGGGGGGGGGAAGTCGTGATGAACCTCACTTCTTCATCGATCTTGTTTGATCTTCATAATATCCGTTTTCATTTTCTCATACATTATCTATTTTTCTTAAACTTTGTTTACCCTAAACAAGGCAAGTTGCCAGTGTAGACGTAAAGGGCTACTGAGAATTAGGGTTTAAGTTGTGGGGGTATCTTAAATTAGAAGCAAGCAATAGTTTGCATGAGATACTGCCAATCGTAAGTCTATCACGCTTAAATTTTACATACCATGTTCTTTGGTTTGTCACGCTTCAGTTTGTTTACAGTACTTTTTGTCTCCTAGGCTGAAATTTGAAATATAATTTTATTTGATCCATAAGGCTTTAATCTTTTATATTAATGGCAGTTGTCTGTCTATGTGTGTATGCCCGGCTAAATTTAAAAGAAAAACTACAAAACTAATATCCACAAATTTGGTATATTCTTGATCAGCGTGGCCCTGGATCAATAATATCTTAAATTTAGAAAAAAATTATTCATTCTCTGCCACTAACTTGCGCAAATTTAGTCAGGAGGTCTGTTATACAGCCACTAACTAAAAAGGAGAGATTCAGATATTTTCACGGAGTTACTCCCCTTATGTTGACTCATTCCTCTAGTTGTCTGTGTGTGTATGTCTAGAGAAGAAAGTGGTGTGCAAATAGGAAAGAGGGGCATGGGAGAGGAAGAGGAAATAAGTGAGGAGGAAAGAGAGAGATAGAAGTTTTAACAGACATATGTTACAATTTTGCCCCGGTTACTGTTTGGTAGTATGTAATATAGAATTTCTGTGGTTTATCAAACTTAAATTTGAAATAACATTTGCTTTAGTTTTGAACGCTTAATTTAAAAATAGAATTGTTTGTCTGTCATGCTTAGCGTTGATGTCTAACACCTTCCTTGATCTCTGACGTTTACGATGAAATAGTATTTACTATTATCTGCCACGTTTAAGTTTGTCATAAAACATTTAATCGCTAAACGCGTCTTATTTTCAATGTTTCCAACTGCTTTTTAAGTGTATATCTATATCGGTTAGTTCGTCACGTTTATGTTTGAAATAGACTTTCCGGTCGATTTCTTACGCCTAAGTTTGAAATATAAGTTTTATTGTGGTCTTGTGAAAAACCGCTTTTTTTTCTCGGTATTTAAGACCATATTAATAGGATATCCGTTTGTTCGTGATATTTAAATGTTAAATAGCATTTACAGAAACGCAAGACGACTCTTAGTCCGTTGTTCTGCAAGATAAAAGTTTGAAATATAATTTAAATCATCGCAAAAACGCGCACATTATACGGACGCATCTTTTCTGTTTCTTATACACTTGATTCTGTTTCCTTCAGCGTATCTGTCCTTTTTCCGTATATATTTTGTTTATATTCTAAACCCTCGCCATACATTATCCCTCTCTTCTTTTATATCAATATCTAGTCACCTTATATTTATGACGAGGTGTGCACAATACTGGAATGTCCAACCGCTTTTACTTCCTGTAGTCGGAAGAACACGCTCCTGGGCTTCGCTCCATTGTATTCATTCACAATGATCCACACTTACAGAAGAGGGCGACTTTCCCCCCATCTATCTCTCCATCGTAATCGACCAACGCATCGTCTCTATTCAACATCCACCCCTCTGCGCATATATATATATATATATATATATATATATATATATATATTTCTTTACTTTCACTTATTCTCTGAAAGAATGCCTTAAGAATTGCCCTCGAGAAGTCACAGCCAGCTCAACCCTCCCAAACTTCCTTAAAAGTGTAGTTTTCTGGGCCTATTTCGCAAAGCGGACGGCGTAGGCTTACTTTCTACTTCCTTTCTTATCAATGTATTCATGCGCTAATGAGGTGTGTAGAGTTGCCCGCTGAGAAAAACTGATAAGGAGGTGTAGTGGGAGTTGAAAAGGTGACTGGAAGGAGTGAGGAAGGATGTTGGGCCGTTGCGTGGCGGTAAAGCGAGATACGCCACGAATATATTGAGAAAATAATGGCCGAAAATGTGGTGTTTTTATAGGGATTTTTATCAATAATATTTAGTATGGTATCACGTCGGAAATGCAGGTAAGGCGTCTTCACGTGCTGTGTCTGAGATGCTACGCACAACAGTCACAAGGAGAATATATCTACATCATAAATTAAAGTCAGACAGATTCTCAACTTTTTGTCATCAATACGACCACTTCTCCAAAATAAAGTCGCTAGTATTTAAAATTCTGTATGTATTTGACTCTCTCTCGCTCTCCCTCTCGCTCTCTATTGCTCTCTCTCTCTTTCTCTCTTTCTGTGACTCTGCTGGAAGAAAATATTCTGAAATTAATGAGGAATTATATATATATATATATATATATATATACATATATATATAAATATATATATATATACATGTATATATATATATATGCAAGTTTTAATTTATATAACATAAATAAGATAAAATACCATCTTTTATTATAAAGAAATAGCTCTATTTTTTATTGAGCACTATTATATAAATACAGTAGAGATTATTCATGTTGATTATAAACTTTATCTGGATTACTATATATATATATATATATATATATATATATATATATATATATATATATATATTAGCAATTCAGGTACAATTCGTATCCTACGGGTAACACATCTATTCATATAAAAGTGCTTAATAAAAGAGTTGTTAAATGATTATAAATATGTTTATTTATACAAATATTACTTGGCTACACACTTTCAAAACATATTTCGTTACAGACTCCTGAGCTTGTAAAACCTAACCGTCTTGATTTTTGAAATAAGAAAAAATCCACTCTTTAAAAAACACGTCATCAATTCAAATGATTTTCAAATATTACCAACTTCAAAGTTGTTTTCATTGAGTTATTTTGTTAGTGATCAATTTATCTGTGGCACAACTTTTTCGTGGTCATTCTTTTGCGGGAAGACCGGATCCGACACTAGGCACCGCCATTAAGAATACCTATCAAATTAAGGACCGATGAACAAAATCAGCACGGACAGCAGAAGTCTTCAATCTAAAAGTAATATTCATATTACCAGTTGCAAAGCCCGTGATGTATAGAAGACGTTACTACACCTTATGCACCTACTCAAACAGATGAGATATTTGAAGCATGCTTGATAAGCTTGTCACCTTCAGAAGAACTTACTGTTAACTTTCTTACTTGGATCGTAAACTTGACCCCTAGAAGCAAGTACTTGCTTCAACTTGTTTCGGCTTGCGACTTTTAGGTTGAGCCATTCCTTTGATTCGCAGCGTCACGCATTAATCATTTCCTATTGCATATGGTTAAATGTCAGGTCCACCAATAAGCTGAGAAACTCCTTCTTCCATCAACCTACACTGAGACCAATGAAAGAAGTTAGATCAGCCTTGATTGGGTATAACAAAGTTGCCAGCTGCTCACAATGGCGGGGGCACCAATATTGAACAGGTTGGGGATCGAGGACATTTCTGATCATAGTTGTAGAAGTAGTAAACGAGCATGAACACCTAATTCTCAAAACATCAGTTTACAGTAGGTATTCCAGTAGAGCATGCGAAGGACCATATGTTAAAGATTCACGATTACTTTAATGAAGAAAATACATATTTTTAAAAGACAATCTCTTCAGTAGATGCCAATAGAGTATCACCAATTAATGCACGTCAGCACATAATATGATATCCAATGCATCATTTAGAGACTATATGCGAAAATACATTTTATACATTGTTTATTAATTTTACTAGGAACACATTAGAGGTCGCATATGTTTGCTAGTAAATGACTACCCTAAAAATACATGAGTCAACCATTGGGAGGATATTGTTCTAACCACAGAAACATATACTACAAAACTACAAAAATTAAGTGAAAATGCCTGAAAAAAATGTATAATCACGAACGAACATATATTATCTTGCCCTCCTGAAAGGTGACATCATGCTTGGGAGAATGGTCTCATGACAACAAAAGAGATACTTCACTACAACCAAAGTAGGGAGTCATGCCTAGGATGATAGTCATATGTCAACAGAACAGATATTACGCTTCGCACCCCATAATTGAGCATTGAACGATAGTACATCACTCTAAAATCGTATAATAACAGCATTGAGATTGTTCACGATTAACAAAGAAGTTCAATAGTCGCCATTATTTATAGATGATATGAATAGTTTCAGTTTTAGACAGACAAATACAACATCCCTATTAGTTATATATGTACCATATATCCTAAATACGTTTCTTTTATAAATAACATACACGTATGTAAATATTTAATTGTGCTATCTCAACACTTCATATGTCCAATTACCAAATTGCCCTATATTTTAATGTAAATAAAAGCCTGAAGCAACCGAACAAATTTAATAATAAATCACCATTAAAAATACAGAACACTGATATATGTGCTTCAGCATTTACTGACCGGGAAAAGATGAAAACAAACATACAAAATCAATTAATTAAACATAAAAATGAAAACTTCTTTAGCGTAGACTTCTTCTATAGTGATAATAAAACCCCCTTTATAGTGAGCTTTTAAAAAATTATCTCTCTCTTTTTCTCTGTCTGTCTGTATGTCTGTCTCTCTCTGTCTTTCTATTTCATTAAATCATTCTTTTTCAATTATATTTATGAGAGTAGTTCAAAAAGGTATACAACTCAACTAAGAAGAGGCATAGCTGAGCTTTTTTGTTGTAACAACACACTAGCACTTATTGTACAACTAGAAATAAATAAAATTCAAATTAAAATAAGTGGATCGACCGTAGATAAGCCATGCTCTCGTTCAGTCAGATAAGGAGTTCCGTGCGGGTTCCCGAGTTCTACAGGGTGCACCTGAGGTGGGTCATTGGGTTGCATCGACCGGGGCGTTGTTAAAATAACACTCAAGATGGGGACAGTAGTCCGAATAATCCAAAACGTTCTACTATAGAGAAGCCCAGTCTATTATAGAGGAGTAGAATTTAAACGATCTACTGTTATAATAGTTGGTTTGAAAGAATAAAAAATGTTTAAAAATGTTACATAGTTAATAGAGAACGTTTTACATTCAGTAGAACTTCTCTATAGAGCGTAATAGTTCGATTACTATAGAGAAGCCCAGTCTATTATAGAGGAGTAGAATTTAAACGATCTACTCTTATAATAGTTGGTTTGAAAGAAAAAAAAATGTTTAAAAATGTTACATAGTTAATAGAGAACGTTTTACATTCAGTAGAACTTCTCTATAGAGACTAATAGTTCGATTACTATAGAGAAGCCCAGTTAATTATAGAGGAGTAGAATTTAAACGATCTATTAGTCTCTATAGAGAAGTTCTACTGAATGTAAAACGTTCTCTATTAACTATGTAACATTTTTAAAGTAAACATTTTTTTTCTTTCAAACCAACTATTATAATCGAAGGCTTTTTGAATATGTCGGAATTCTCTAAATAACTATATTGAAGACCGTTCACCTGATCCGGTTAAGAGATTTATGAATTCTGTGTGATTAATCTACTGGAAAATTATTGATTGAAAATTTAAACAAATAAGATATCGTTTACCTAAAATTGGGGGAAGTAGATGTGTCGCCGATTATTGATGTCAGTAAAAAATTAGATACTTACCAACTTACGTATCGTTTGACATGATTATTTTCCTATCTACCTTTCTTATCTTTACCAACGGAAAGTCTCATATCGAAATAACAGGACCTTTTCATCTGTTTTAGATGATGAAAGTACATTGTCACGTTTTATATGCGACCCTGATTGGTGAGGATAATTTGCTTTTTTAGAGTTACGAAGTTCGAACTGTCTGCTGCTGTTGGGCATTATGGTTGCTATATTTTTCAGCCGATAGTATTGGTCAATACAATCACACTAATGTCTATATAAAAGGTGCATGAATAAACATATTTGAAAGTTACTTTATATTTCTATGATGATTTAATTCGCGTCAACTCGATCGCATTTCTGTCAGAACGGACATCGATAAAATCACGCTTCCGTTTGTTATAACCCGTGATTTAGTGGAACAAATGAGTAAAATTAGAAAGCATAATCTAAGAAAACGAGGTCTAAAAACATCCGTATCTAACAAAATTCATAGATTATACGCCATTTTGGGTCTGAATACTCGTTAACGAACAACAAAGAGTCAAATACTTGTGTTTAATTTCTTATCGAATATTTATTTGAATGCAGACCTGTAAAAGTGTTGGTATACCTCAATTTCCCACCTGAAATGACGATGTGTAAATGAAGAGTTAAAATGCAAAACGCGATAAATCGAATCCGTTTAATTAAATTTAAACAATAAAAAGGTAAAATCTGTTAAATCTAGACTTCTACTAAGAGCTGATTTCAATGGAAAGTAATAATAAATTATCCGTGTATCATATTTTGTAAAACATGATTTCATGGTGTGGTTGAGCGTTGAAATACAACACGTTTATAGTAATAGCTTCGTAATTTTGAAAATGGCGTTTATCGCGTTTATCGCGTTTTGCATTCGAACTCTTCAGATATCCATTGACCACTACAAATGGTTAGGAGTTGCTGGAATTTTTCTCTAAACAATGTTTGGCTTTCTAAAGCGAAAGATGGCTAAAATCTAACGTTCATGAGAGTACGCTAGTTTATATTTGATTCAATTGATCAGATAGATTGATTTCCTATTGCAAATATTTGCAGACTATTATACGAATTGATGATTAAATTACGTTTCATAAACCTAAAATAAAGGTAAATATTTTAATGTTCTTAATAATCATACGTTTTAGTTCACACGTCGAGACAAAATCTTCAGTTGTCTTACAATGTTTTTATCGGTATATATAACATGTACTAGCATGAGTATATGTACGAAAATAAATATGTATGTAATTCTCTTGTCGCCGTAATGAGGTTATCATATCAGTCCTCACTTCAGCAATAACTCTGGTTAAAAACAAAAACCGTAATAACACTGACAAATTCTCTACACTAACGAGTTCTCTTAACTATCAAATTCAATATATCATCTGCTTTTAATCCTGGATGTTTAAGTCAGTTGTTCTCTACACATATAAATTAGTTGCAAATATAAAAAATTGCTTTTTAGAACACGACTGCTTTTCTCTCTCGAAAATGGTCGTCCGACACGTGAAACATCTAATACAGTTGAAGCATGCAAATAGTCATCGTTTCCTCTATAGAAACACTATTAATAAAAACAAATCTAAAAAAAACCGATGCCCCAATATATTGAAATATAACTAACAGTTAGCAATTATAAACTCCCAATTATTTAGTATTTACTTATTAATAGAGGCTGTTTATAAGGCACGTAATCCTTTTATAATTAAGTCATGTTGCCCGTATATTTACCCCATAAAGGTTTTACCTGTCTATGATCAAATGGTATTATCAGGGGTAACAATTACTTGATGTATTACTCGATGATTCGTTATATGCAACTCTGGAATCGCTTAATATTTAATCCACTAAGTAAAGAGAAATGTCATCTAGCGAGATAACATAAGTACTTATAGATATAAAACAACCTGTGTGTCAATAATTTATTTTCATCCACCATTTTTAGTGTGGAGTAAACGAATTAACCAATAATTGGGAATTTTGTTGATACAGTTTCTATGTGTAAAGGTGGACAATGTGATATATATATTTAGTATAAAATAATGATATGCAGAACGTAAACATTCAGATAACTCCGATTTCGATTAGGTTTAAACTATGGGTGCAAGACATCAATTAATAATTATTCCCAAACTCTTAGTGTCTTTGGAATATTAAAAATGGTAGTAAAAGACATACTATGGGCACAACCTTCGATTTGAAAGTTGAAATATTTCCAATTTTCATAAAAGTCGTTCAATAGTTATTAGATAGTCATTAAGAATAATTTCTTTGTATTTCAATTTATTTTTTCTTCTGTATCATCCGGAAATTATATACATTTTTCAAGAATTAAAATTATTTAATGGATTTTGATCAAAATGAGGACGATAGTTTTAGACACATTTACTACCATATATATCTTAACCTCGCTAAGGTGACATTAATCTCTTCGGCGCAGATAATTATGTTTATTCGATTAACATGACTTATATGGGGTTCAATGGTTTGTAATGTGTTTCTTGGGTTTTTCAACTTTTCATTCTTTTATAAAATGTGAACCGTCTTTACATGGTGAAAAAATTACCGTTGCTCGTTTTGATCACTATTTAGCTAACGGTCGACTTTTAATTATACAGAATGACATTTCATAATAAATTTGAATGAAGTCGCATGAATTATCTTCATAATTCAGTTAGTACGCCATTTTTTTATCTGTCATAGGACGTTTTGTCTTTTTAGAAGTTTAAGCCTGATGCACTACAAACGCGTTTTACAAGATTTTAAATGCTGCTGAATAATTCTAAAAGTTACACAATAAAGATGTTTGAATTTCTCAGTAATATAATAATGTAATGGTAATTTTGAGACATTAATGCGTAACTTAGCTGCCAAAAGTATTCTATATACTACAACTAAACACCACTCCACTATAAAACATAGTAAACAAATTCTGTAACAAATATATATGCATACACAATATTTTATTTTTCTAATATAAACATATAATATAAATCCGATATATATATATATATATATATATATATATATATATATATATATATATATATACATGAAATGTATAATTAAATATACGGATTCTGTTATTTTAAACGGTGTTTTCCTAAATGAGAATATATATATATATATATATATATATATATATATATATATATATATATATATATATATATATATATATATATATTGTGTGTGTATTTAGGCAGCATTTTCTCATTTAGGAAAACACCGTTTAAAATAACATATATATATATTCAAATATATATATATATATATATATATATATATATTGTGAGTATTTAATCAGCATTTTCTCATTTATGCAAACACCATTTAAAATAACAGAATTCGTCTGTTTAATTATACTTTTTTTATTTTTTCAATTTTCCTGATGATCTATTTTTATTAAAATAAAAAAAAATGTTCCATAGGTTTCACGGGTTCACGAACGTTTTTGATTCTTCGTCGAAGCATTCTAAGGTGTAAAAAGCAAATGAACAAAACAGACGAAGAATTGAAAACGTTCGTGAAACCTGTGTAACCTATGAAACATGTATTTTTTGTACAAAAAAAAACCCCTAAAAAACATTGAAAAAATCAAAAAAAGTATAATTAAAAAGACGAATTCTGTTATTTGTAACAACATTTGCATATATACAGGGTGACCCCCAAAAAACGGGCCCCAACTCTAATTTGGCCTCGTTTCTTAGTGTTTCGTCCGAATGAAATGAATTGTTGGTCATAACTAGTTTATTATATTCAAAACATCACATCAAAACACTAGGGTCTTTGGCTTTTTTTTTGTCCGTTCTACAGCATGTGTTCTAGATGGCCTCCATTTAGCTCCGTGCATTTCTTGAGGCGCAGAACGAAGTTGTCCATGACATTCTTACAGACTGAATTGGGAATGGCTCTCATCTCCTCCCTGATGACTTCCTTGAGTTCCGTGATGGTTCTGGGTTTTCCTGCGTACACTCTGTCCTTAAGATAGCCCCAAAGGAAAACATCTGGGGGGCTTAGGTCCGGGCTATGGGGTGGCCACTCAAAATTAGTCTTGAGAATAGTCACTCGGCCTCCGAAGTTCTCTTTCAGCCAATCTCGGGATAAGTTTGAGGTGTGAGAACTTGCTCCGTCTTGCTGGAACCAGAACTTGCTCATGAGCGACGGGTAAAGGGTCTAGAGCTCACTCTTGAAGGTTTTGAGGACCTCCACATACCGCTCCTTGGTGACTGTCACTGCTGCGCCAGATTCGTCGATGAACATTGGTCCTATGATGCCTCTGACCGAGATTGCAGCCAACACCGTGCACTTAGGAGATTACAGGGGCTTGGTGGCTACTTCATTGGGTCTGGAGGGCCCTCAGAAGACATTTGTGGTTCCGTCAAGATTGAAGTGGGCTTAATCTGAGGTTCAAAGGAGGTTAAGGAAACCTGGTGTCTCTTCGATATTATAGAGCATCTTGACTGCCATAGCGCTCCTCTGCTTCTTGTCTGAGGCTATAAGGGTCTGCAACGTCTGTATTCTGTATGGGTAAGCCCTGATATCATTCACCAGCACTCTTCTGCAAGTCTCACGGGAGATACCGAGGGACTGACTTTGCTTACGCACAGAGCGTTTCGGACTCTCCTGGAAAGACTCTCTCACACTTTCGACCAGCTCGGCTGTCCGCTTCTTGGGACGTCCCGAGTGGCTTGGACGGTTCTCACTGGCAGCGTTGAGATTCTCCACGGTCCCATACTTCTCGAAGTGGTCCACCCAGTTCTGAATTCATCTTTTGGGTGGAGCCTTTTCACATTCGAACTGATGCATGAAACTGTCCTGGGTTTTCTTAAACGAGCCTGTCTTGTAGTAAAATTTAACACAGTGTATTATTTGTCCCAGCTCCCACCGAGGTCTTGGTGTACTCACGGTCGTTGATTCTGCCATGTCCTGTAAAATAAGGGGAATCGGTGAATAAATAAAGGAGATATCACATAAAGTGTACACAGGGCCCGTTTCTTTTTGGGTCACGCTATATATATATATATATATATATATATATATATATATATATATATATATATATGTATATATATATATATATATATATATATGTGTATATATATATATATGTATGTATATATTTATATATATATATATATATATATGTATATATTTATATATATATATATATATATGTATATATTTATATATATATATATATATATATATATACTTTTGGTTTCATTGATAACAAATACTGATCATAAGATTAGATGAAGATGATGATATCATATAAGATTTATTATTTTAGTGTTGTGGGAGAGGATTCTATTTTACTAGCGCAAGCACTCAACAAAGTTGAACCTCCCATCAAGTTTACTTTCGAGAGTGACCAAAACAATTCTTTAGCTTTCCTCGACATTCTTATCCTCAAAAACAATAATAGTCTCTCATTTCAAGTCCATCGTAAACTAACCAACAAAAATTATTACTTGCACTATTACTCACATCATAATAACTACATAAAAAACAGTATGATAATAGGCTTTTATCTTAGGCATTTGCGCATTTGTAGCCCTGAATATCTCTCTCAGGAATATAGTAAAATAGAATCCTCTCTCACAACTTTAAAATACCCCAAACATGACTATTTTTTTCCAAATTGCGTTCTTTGTATAAATTTGAAAACTTTTCTGTGTTAATTAAAGTTCTGTTACCGACTGACGATGATTGTATTTTACAATTGAAACATTTTGGTAGAACTATTCAATATGTGTTTCTGAGTTTATTTTTGCTAGTTGTTGATTTGCTTATCCTTTATTCCATTTTTATTTTTACACACACACACACACACACATATATATATATATATATATATATATATATATATATATATATATATATATATGTATATATATATATATATATATATACTTTTGGTTTCATTGATACCAAATACTGATCATAAGATTCGATGAAGATGATGACATCATATAGGATTTATTAGTGAAGTAAACAAAACTATGGAACTTCGATTAAATATGGATAGAAAACAAAGCTAAAATGTCGATATCTTCGACCAATATTTAATTAACAGAAAGCTAATTATGACGACAACCTTCTTCCTTATGTACCTTAGCTCTTCAACAACCACATATTTTATATAATAAATTAGTAAATCAATAACGTGAAAGTTACCAGATTAAATAAATCAATATTGAACTACGCTGATAAAATTAATTAAATTTCCTTCAAAAACGGATAAAAACTGAACTATAATATATTCTTAAATCTTATGGTAAAAACAATCAGAAATACAACATTTTTTTTTGTAACAATGTCGCAAAAACCTCCAAAATAATATATATATATATATATATATATATATATATATATATATACATATATACATATATATATATATATATATATATATATATATATATATATATATATATATATATATATATACATATACATATACAGGGTGATTCATAAGACACTTCACTTAGCTATTTAAAATGATTACCATATGAAGCACAAACATACTATGAACTATTGATAATTGTTATCTTACTCTGTAATTACTGCTATTTATTAGGCAATGGAAACGTGATGTGAACAGAAAGCCTCCTCCGCACAACACCATAATCAATCAAATATGCCACAAAGAGTCGTAAATTCGTTGCAAAAAAGAATGAAGCTATGCATGCAGAACGAAGGTGGACATTTTGTAAATTTGCTGTAATTTTAAACTCCCATAAATTAATTTGTTGAACTTTCTGTTTTATTTTACCGTATTTTTTAACATATTTTTATTTACAGTTTGGGAATGCGTATAAGGCGAAATTGAGAAACATATTAGCATTCACCGAAATAAAAACATACAATTTAATAAAGAATATAAGTGTAGACTGATGTTTCGTTGGTCATTAGAATTCTATTAAACAGTATATATACCGGAAACATAACTTCATTTAGTTTGTAATTTAAAACAATTTAAATGATATTATAAGGGATATATGCATGAAAAATGTTTTCCTTATTTTTCCATATACACTCAGTTATATATATATATATATATATATATATATATATATATATATATATATATATATATATATATATATATATATCCCTAAAACTGCTACTTATTTTAGATATGTTGACGATATTTTAATTTTGTTCCCGTTAGTCATAAAATAGAAACATTAGCACAAGCACTCAACAAAGTTGAACCTTCCATCAAGTTTACTTTCGAGAGTGAACACAACAATTCTTTAGCTTTCCTCGACATTCTTATCCTCAAAAACAATAATAGTCTTTCAGTTCAAGTCCATCGTAAACTAAACAACAAAAATGATTACTTGCACGATTACTCACGTCATAATAACTACAGAAAAAACAGTATGATGATCAACTTTTATCTTAGAGCTTTGCGTATTTGTAGCCCTGACGATCTTTCTCAAGAATATAGTAAAATAGAATCCTCTCTCACAACTTTAAAATACCCAAACTATGTTATTCTCTCCGCTAAAAGGAAAGCTATCCAAATACATCTAAAAAATATCAAAAATACGAAAACAGCTCCTAATACGACACAATCCATACCAAGAAATGTTTTCCTCCCTACTAATTCTCGCAACAAACATCTCTTCTCTTCTCTTTCCCAACATGGTTTCAGAATTATCCAAGCTACCTCACTACTAATATATATATATATATATATATATATATATATATTTATATAGATAGATAGATAGATAGATAGATAGATAGATAGATAGATAGATGGATAGATGGATGGATAGATAGATAGATAGATAGATAGATAGATAGATATATAGATAGATATATAGATAGATATATAGATAGATAGATATAATATCCCTTCTCGAGAGTCCAACGGTTAAACTGCTCGGCCTGCCATTCTTACGCTACATGAAGTGGCATAAGTGCATTGAAGATGCTGCAACGTCTACCGTAAATAAGTTAGGTTCCCTCTATCGGACTTAAAACTTGTTAACTGTGACATCACCATTTGCCCGCACATGGTGTTTTTTTTTACATTTGGACTGGTGCACTAACGACTAGCCTTCCCCTTATCAACAGGCGACAAAAATAAATACTAGCCTAATACTTATCACAGTGACTGCCAGTCCCTGAAGAACCACCGCAGTGTTGTAACGCTTTTCTTATTTTATGAGTACTTTCACGGAAGGCGCTACACATGTAGCACAAACGCGAACATAAATATCACTGATCCTACCGACTAGCAGCAAAATTATACACCCTTTCTGTAGATGCCGGAATATGTTATACTGTAATGCCTTCTTCTTCTGACAGCTTGCTTATGGGATTCCCCTTCCTGCTCCCTGTTTTCCGACCGCATAAATTCAAATGCTATGTGAGCCAAACGTTTACCGCCCACCTTTTCAGACAGGTTGCACTTTATTACAGGACCACATTACGCTTCAGTTGCAGTCTGTGATGCTGTGGTTTAAAAAATGTGTATATGTATAGCTCAAATTGAAAACGCGATGAACGCCATTTTCAAAATTGCTTGGTTACCACTACAAAATGTGTTGCATTTTAACCACACAGCAAAACCATGTCTTACATAATCTGATAACGGCATAATTATCTCTTTATGTCGATTAAAGTAAGCTCTTAATTGATGTTTCAATATTTATACTTTTTGTTTCTTTTTTTTTCAATTTAAGGCGATTGGATTTATCGCGTTTTGCATTCGAACTTTATTCGTATACATAGTGATGAAGAAGTCAAGTACGATCACTCAATGTTTGTTTTTTAACTTGAGTAGATTCTCTATTTCTGATAATACATTAATGGAATATTAACATAATATGACGAAGCCAATGGAGATTTGTTTGCAAAAAGACCCGAAAATAATAAAATAATAATTTTTTTATGAATAATTACATCATTTAAGTTTTTTTTCCATTTTCAGCTACACAAATTCGTACCTTTTTCAAAATATTATCCATGACGTATTACAGGACCACTCGATTACGATTGAATTTCCTGAATCCATATCTACGGTCCTCATGCAATTCCTGAAGAGTTTGATGTCTGTTGATGTAAACTGTTTCTTTGAAATACCCCCCATATATATATATATATATATATATATATATATATATATATATATATATATATATATATATATATATATATATATATATACTCCCGAAACAGTTTTTCATGGTAAACAACTGATGATCCCTTAAATAATGTTAGAAGCAAACTAATATAATAACTGTAAAAACTAAATTGACTTACATGAGTGATTTTCCACTAGACGACTTGGGACTTAAGGTTTTTTTTTTTAGTTTTCATGGTTGCGAAACTTCCGAGACTATATATATATATATACTAGCAGGGTTCCCGGTGTTGTTCGGGGCCATGAAAAAACTGTATTATTAGTAAGGAAACAACTGCCTTTTATATAATAGACTAGTAGAATACCTGTCCCAGGACGGGTATAAGCAATAAATATAGCATTAGTTCTGAATTGTAATGTTTTCCTCTTCATTAAAGGGTGTGGCACGGTTTCGGTGACACCCCCTAAATGGTACAGTTTACAAAATCAATAAATAATGTGGCCATGTTATTCAGCCTGTTGGCTAAAATACCTCTTCCATAATTCATAATTATAAGTTGAATAGTTTGATTGTACCAAGCACATACATATTATTGATTCTCATGCGTGCGCATCGATCCTTTTAAAAATATATCATTTAATATAACTCAAAATTTGATGTAGAGCAATTCTTTTTTTTTCAATCAAATCTCTTATACCTAACTTATTTTAAAAGTTTTTAGGCGGCAAGTGCGAGTTTTGGTTCGCACACACTCTAAATAGTAAAATAACAAAAAAAAAATAATGTGCTCATGTTACTCACCAGGTTGCTCGGATTATATATCTAAAATTCATAATGATCAGTTCATTAGTTTAGAACATTATCTTGTACATAGAAATCTATCTAAATTAATTTGTGAAGCTGAAAATGGAAACTATTTAAAAGATTTTAATTCTCATGATACATTTGCTTTCACTTTTGTTCTTTGCCGTAAACTAATCCCCATTGTCTTTGTCATATTATGTTAAAATGCCATGAAAAATAAAGAATCAATTCAAGTTAAAAATCCTTTAGTGAGTTTTTGCCCACCCTGTATATGATACTTACTTTATAAAGTACGAATAGTAAAAAATAAATGGCACGAAACAAGTGCCCCTCTTCCCATCTCTCTCTCTCTCTCTCTCTGTATATGTTCTTTTTCCTCCAAACCTTGTTTCTCGACATCTTTCCCTATCTTTTTACTTTTCTTTCTCTCTCTTCCACCCTCTCTCTCCCTCTCTCTCTCTCTCTCTCTGTATATGTCCTTTTTCCTCCAAACCTTGTTTCTCGACATCTTTCATTATCTTTCTACTTTTCTTTCTCGTTCTCCCCCCCTCTCTCTCTCTCTCTCTCTGTATATGTTCTTTTTCCTCCAAACTCTGCCTCTCGACATTTTTCTCTATCTTTCTACTTTCTCTGTCTCTCTTTCTCTCCTCTCCCCCTCTCTCTCTCTCTCTCTGTCTCTTGTGGTGTATATGTTCTTTTTCCTCCAAACTTTGTCTCTCGACATATTTCTATATCTTTCTACTTTTCTTTCTCTCCCCCTCCCTCTCTCTCCCTCTCTCTCTCTCTGTATATGTTCTTTTTCCTCCAAACCTTGTTTCTCGACATCTTTCTCTATCTTTGTACTTTTTGTTCTCTCTCTCTCCCCTTCTCTCTCTCTTTCTTTCTGTATGTGTTCTTTTTCATTCAAACCCTGCCTCTCGACATTTTTCTTAATATTTCTACTTTTCTCTCTCTCTCTCTATCTATCTCTCTTTCTCTCTGTATATGTTCCTTTTCATCCAAACCCTGCCTCTCGACATCTTTCTCTATCTTTCTGCTTTACTTTCTCTCTCTCTTTTTCTCCCTCCCCCCTCTCTCTCTTTTTCTGCATATGTTATTTTTCTTCCAAACCCTGCCTCTCGACATATTTCTCTATCTTTCTACTTTTCTTTCTGTCTCTCCCTCTCTCTCTCTCTTTCTCTGTATATGTTCTTTTTCCTCCATACCCTGCCTCTCGACATATTTCTCTATCTTTCTACTTTACTCCATCTCTCTCCCCCTCTCTGTCTCTCTCTATCTCTCTCTTTCTCTCTCTCTCTGTATATGTTCTTTTTCCCCCAAATCCTGCCTCTCGACATCTTTCTCTATATTTCTACTTTTCTTTCTTTCTCTCTCCCTCACTCTCATTCTCTCTCTCTCCACCCTCTCTCTCTCTGTATATTTTCTTTTTCCTCCATCCCTGTCTCTCAGCATCTTTCTCTATTTCACTTTCTCTTTTACTCATATGTTAATGTATTCTTTAACATTTTCAGTCGGTACTTTTCAGAAATTATTTCCGAATATATTTTTTTCGACTGTTAGTCATTTTATATCTTTTTCTATTTCCCCTCGTTAATCGATTTCTGTTTTCCAGCAAACACGCAGTTCCCTTTGAGAGATCGCTCCCAAGTGAGATTTTTTTTGGACGGCAGAAGTCGAACTACAATATTTAAGAACCAATAAAGTGGGTTAAAAAGGCCGTAAAAAAAAAACAAGTACAGAGATCGATATTAACTGCAATGATCTCTTTTTCCCTAATGAACGCTGAACACGAAAAATATGAGCCACATGATGAACTGAATAGAATATTGATCTGTGTTTATTGATATCGAAATGCAGTTGCCTTTGATTTCGATTTCCTCGTTTGGAAACAGGGACGTGTGTTTTTTTTATTATTTTTAAGATGCGTCCATTCAATCTACGTATTTAGCAATGAAAATGTGACAGACTGACTGACGAACGGAGCGGCTTCATGAAATGTTCCGTTGTATCTTAAATTCGATAAGTGCGTTAAAGCTGCGCAATCCAATATAGCAATGCTATCTTAAACACATGTGTGACACACCGACGAACAACCTATTCAAAAGTGGGAAAGATAGACTGAAATACGATTCCAAGCCTAAACGTGACGGACCGATAAACAGACGTAATCCTACATATATTCTCAGACGCATGGTCAATAAAATCCGTCCATGCATTCTTCGAGTTTAGCGAGAAAAATCCTATTCTTAACGTATGCGTGATTCAATTCAATTTAATTCAATTAAATTAATTTTCCCACAAAACAAAACTAGCATTATTCAGTTACCATGTAGATTAAAGTATGGTAAACATATACACAAATGGTATTTTATTTACTTTATCTCCATGAGGTTAGACACACGGTCAGGTGTTGGTTTTGATGAAAGTGTTTCTACGCAACGAGCTGGATTCGAACCAGGCATCAACAGGCCCTCAGTCCGCGTCGTTTACAACTTAGCCACCGTCCCATCACCAGCCCGATTGTACATCAAATTGAAGCCAGGGATCTTCATTGGGAAAGCGTCCATCCTGAGGTTCAATCGAAATCGACGGTGAAACGGTTTCTGGTAATGCCCGTGTATACCTTTTTCTGGCGCAGGAGTGAATAGTAGGTCCTGAGGAAGATCATGACAATTTGAGGAGATTTTTGGTCAAAATGAGGTAACCGTTTAAATGTTAGCGCTCAAGGGATGAAAGGTAAGCTTCTTGAGTCGACTTTTTGAGTGAGTTAGAGTTAGAGTAAAGGGTTAGGGTTAGGGATAGGGGTAGGGTTAGGGTAAGGTAAGGGTTAGGGATAGGGTTAGGGTTAGCGTAAGAGTTAGGGTTAGGGTTAGGGTTAGGTAAGGGTTAGGCTTTGGGGTTGGGGTTGGGGTTATAGGGTTGGGGTTAGGGTTAGGGGTGAGAGGTTAGGGGTAGGGGTAGGTTTAGGGTTAGGATTAGGATAGTCCCTTCACAATCCAAGTAGTCAGTCGTTGAATACTCTCCAAATACTGGATATTACGTGTATGATGTTCGATTCAAAAATAATGCGTGATCACTCGATTGATAAAAAACAGCATTTAGAAATATTTGAACGAATACAAAAACGATTCAAATTAAAATCTTGTTCTATGAAGCTTAAAATGCTATTTGTAAACTGCTACAGGACACAGCGACGAAAACCCTATTAAAAAGCGTGAGAGATCGACGAAAATGCTATTTCAAGCGAAAGAGATTATCTTATAGAGATACTTAAACCCATTGACAATTAAATGCATCAATTAAATTTAATATTGTAAACCTAAACATTACAGCTGGACAAAAATGTTATTTCAAAATGTAAGACAGACATACAATGTTGGACTTCAGTATTATCGTACATTTTAATTAATACAGCTGCCTCAGAGATGTTTTAGGTCTTACATTTCAGAAATTGTACACTGAGGAACACGCTATTGCAAGTTTGAGCGAAAACTGATCGACAAAATTATTATTTCAAACGTTAGGGAGACATACCTATCTACTGATAGAGTATCTTATGGAGATATTTAAGCGCATAAAAAGATAAAATGCGTGTATTCAATCTGCGAGTATAACGAGTAACATGCTATTGTAAACTCATGAATGACAGATAGACGGAAGTGTTATGTTAATCTAGTGCATGAGTGAACGACACCTCCTTTACAGATACTGTGTCGCTATAATAGGATGCTTCGATAATAACGATGAAAATTCATTATGTACTGTCCGATATGACCTTTGGCCTTCTTCATGTGCATATCATAGATCTAGGGAATATTTATATTGGACTCGGGAATCTATATTGAATTCTAAACTGAACCTTTTGATTTTTTCAACTTCTATCAGACATAATCGGCTAGATGTGTTAGGTAATATTTATTTTATTCTCAGTTATTATTGCCAATATTCACAATTGAACCGTTAACCTTCTGAGAACTGTAACTTAGAACTTAGTGTTTATTAACATCATTTTCTATTGCGCCACGTTCGAAAAGACGCACGTGTAAATAACAACTAAGATGAGAATAATAGTCTTAATCAGCCAAACTATACATATGCCAATTCTATTGAAAACTAAAGTAAGGCAAATTGACCGACCAGTCTGGCATCATAAAGACGCATCTAAAAGCCGCAACTAAAAGGATTATAATGTCATTCATTAAAAATAGAAGGTGTGTCACGAATTGACTCATAGTATCTATGCTGATACCACCCTTAATCATTCCTGCCACCAGTCAGTGAAATAGAAGCTCTTCCAGGCTGAGGCAATTTTTAGTTTTGCCTTTATCAATGGTGTCCTTTTTGGAGAAGCTGTTATGTTATACCATTAAAAACCGACCATTATGTCTTACATTGCTGTCTTGGAGAGTCAGGTAATGGAACTATGTCTTATGTGGCAGAGTAGCATGTCAACGACGGCCGGACACCCGGGAGAGACTCTTGTTCAGAAAACACCGAACGAAAACTAACATTTGGCTTATAAAACTACAACCCAAACACGTATCATAATCTTGAAGAAAAAATCATAATTCTAGCATCAGTATCAGTTGCAATTATTTCTCTTGAAGACTCTTTCCCGTCTCTTTGTTATCATCTCAGTTTTGCTCTGTATCACTGTCGTTGTATCTCGCATTTTAGACCGGTTGCTGTCAACGCGTGCACATTACTGACACTTAGCAAAAGCAAAACACAAGGCATGCGCTTTTAACGTCTTGAAAATGGCTATTCGAACAAGCATAGCATGGCGGATGCTTTGCATCCGGCCAGTGTAAATATCTATCGTCAGAATTTCCTATATTAAATATCAGTGTGAGTTTAAACAATCGGTTAAACTAGTATATGTTTTTCTTTTTAAGTCAACGTAGGACGAAACATTGGAATGCTTTGTTTCGATGTCCAATATGTTTCGCGTCTTAGAAAGAAACTGCTTCACGTTTTGTTCTATTCTGATTTTTCGTCATGCGCATAATAATTTCAGGTTTTAATACCTTTAAGTAACCGTTAGTGTTTGAATATTTCATATTTTTTATGTGTCTGTTTCGCACCTGCTAAATTCTGTCTCAACGTCAACTGCATCGAGCTCTATCCTAGTTTCATACATATTATAAAATCTTGACAGAAATAGAGATATATATATCAGCTTCTATCTCTGTACGTCAGCCCCAAACAAATCGGAAGTATACATCAACGAGCACGTGGTAGCCAACGCATGTATTTGGTGTACATGCTACTTAAAACCGTAGGTTTAGCTGGACACCGGTAGTCAAAAATAAACAACACGTATAATTAAAATTCATTTGGATGCAGTACAACATTTTTGTCCATAAATATCACATAAATGTATATATTTTTTTTTTTTACAAATATATACATTAATCTAAAATCTTCATCCAAAACAAGATGCACTCGACACTAGAGACTAAATATAATTGTTTTTATCCGATTCAAAATCCTTGATCGAAGTTGAACATAACATTGGCATTTGTCTGTATCACAATTTTAATTCATATTTATAATATTCAGATTGGGCTCTTAATCTTTATTATCGTTATCTCACTGTAGAACACAAAAAGAAATGGCGTTATCCCACTGTAGAACACCAAAAAGGAATGGCGTTATCCCACTGTAGAACACAAAAAGAAATGGCGTTATCCCACTGTAGAACACAAAAAGGAATGGCGTTAACCCACTGTAGAACACAAAAAGGAATGGCGTTATCCCACTGTAGAACACAAAAAGGAATGGCGTTATCCCACTGTAGAACACAGAAAAGGAATGGCGTTATCCCACTGTAGAACACAAAAAGGAATGGCGTTATCCCACTGTAGAACACAGAAAAGGAATGGCGTTATCCCACTGTAGAACACAAAAAGGAATGGCGTTATCCCACTGTAGAACACAGAAAAGGAATGTCGCAGAAACAACGCTGACACTGACTTCTATTGATCTGTGTCACGCAGAGTCAGAGACAACAAGAACTCAATGAATCCTGATGTCGATTACTGGATTTTTACGAGTAGCTCTGAACCTACCAACACCCTACTATGATAATAAATGATTTGATTATCGGTGTTGTTGTCTTTGAGCCACTCTGTCCCGTTCGGTCTCTCATTAACTTCGGTTGATTGACGACGTCGGGCTGAAGTAATAACAGTCGAGCATTAGTTTTCGACAATCAGTACGGCATGAACTGTGACATTTTGGTAGCTTTTTTATCTGCCGGGCTGAGCTATACTGTTCTGGGTTGTTCTAGGAGATGGCCCCTCCAAGGCCTTGCTTCCCCTCTTTGTGGAGGAGTAAGTTTATTGCTTACTGCCTGAGGCGCCCTGACTGGGAGAATGCCGACGGGGTAGCACAGGTATTTTTGCTAAGCCAAAGTGATCCTTCTTTAGGGCCGCTGGCTTGATTTTTCCCCACTTTTCCGACCTTCTGTCACATATTGCATCGGTGGTAAACAATTAATTACCGTTGAGCCAATCGAATTTCATTCTCTGATTTTCTTTACTCGACAGCTACTTGGCCTTTTGGCTAAGATCAAAGTGTAGTATCTTTTCCGATGGATACTGCACCCCATACTTGTATTGTCTTGTCCTTCGGGGCTTTATTTACGCCGGTCAATGGGTCTGTCCTGTGCAGTTCTAGGAGGTCAACCCTCCCAGGCTTCGCCTCCCCTTTTTGGGGAGGAGTAAGTTTATTGCTTACTGTCTGAGGCGCCGCTATCGTGGAATGCCGACGGGGCTGCCCAGGCAATTTTTAAACCCCACTTTCCAGACCCGACCTTGGGTCACATCTTACTTGTGGGAGTAAGATAAAAACTGGCCTTGTGCCTAACTCCTGGAGAGGAGTAAATCAATACTCATACTCGTCTGTCATTATCACACGAACGGACTAAAAAACGTGCAGCCACGATTGTATAAAGAGGACTTATTTTGGAACACTGTTACACATGTTAAATCACTGTATAGTATTTGGTACTAAATCAAGTAATATTTACTACAAAATATTTTGTTTTAATGCTCCTTCTAAACACCAGAATATGTCAATTTCTTACATGTACATTTCTATCTCGCTCTTTGTACATTTATATATATAGACGTACTGGTGAGTCTTGGTAAGATGAAACATACGTATGTTGATATAAAAATGTTTATTATAAAAACAGTTTCATATACATATATGTATCTATATATATACATATATATATATATATATATATATATATATATGTGTGTGTGTGTGTGTGTGTGTGTGTGTGTGTGTGCATATATATATCTTTTTTGTTTCATGTTACTTCAGTCGAATTCTTAGAAATAATGGGGTCCCTCCCTGGGGCTAAAACTTCATCTCTATATGAGAGACTAAATATTCGAACATTCCATTAAAGTTCTCATTTACTTGCAGAAGTTAAGACCATTAATTTTCCTCTCCCTTATTGACCAGTTAACTATGTTATGATATATCTTTCTTGTGGTCTATTGTAATACCGGATTCCAGGACAATCATTTATCTTGTCTGGTCGAGTATCTAGCAAAGTGTTGTTACTTCAAGTAAAATCACTAGGAGAAGGTGCAGTATTTCTCGTATAAGCTAAAGTATAGCCATACCGAACATATCGTATACGTGCTGAGAATTATATGTTATTTTGAATTTTTGGTCAGGATTTACTTGTAGTGTGACATATCTTCATGTCAGGTTGTCCTGACACACCCTTGTACAAAAAGATCGAAAACAATCGAAGTGGTGTCTTGTAGGTAATTGAACATCTCCATATATATATATATATATATATATATATATACATATATATATATATATATATATATATATATATATATATATGTATATATATATACATATATATATACATATATATATGTATATATATATATACATATATATATATGTATATATATATACATATATATATATATATGTGTATATATATACATATATATATACATATATATGGGAAGAGAAGGATGAAGGTAATCCGACGTGATGGTAAAATGAAAAAGGAAAAACCAAAAACTGGATGTTTTTTATGTGTACATCAACGTTTCGTCTTTATTTATAAGACTTCATCAGGATGATGATATAGGGAAAAGATATCATGCAAGCACAGATACATGTAGGGTAGACATGTTGGGAAGAAAAATAAAATAAAATGAAAAATAATGGCAGCGTCTTGCTGGACGTCCGTACTTGTTAGAGAATGAAAATGAGTGACGAAAATGAGTGGGAGAAAAAGGGGAAGGGTGGAGGGAGCAAGGACTACTGTGGCTGGCGATGAGAGAAAGAGGTGGGGGATGAGCAGGGGTAAAATGGATGGCAGAGAGAGATTGGAGGAAGAGAGGGAGGGGGTGTTTGACCAGATGGCTGTGGTCAAGATTGAAGGGGAAGAGTGAGTTGGAATGTTTGTGTGTGGGGGGTGTATGCAGGGAAAATGGGGATGGGTAGAGAGGGAGGGGGGGGCTGTGATTTTGGTGGATGGGCGAAAGTTATGGTCTTAGAGAGCGTTTTGAGAAAATGAGGGAATTTAAGAAGAGGTATGGGAGAAAATAGATGAGAGGGGGAAGAGGGAGGATTTGTCGTGATAGGGTGTGAAATATTTGAAATATTTGGAAAATGATAGCAATGAGTGAGGGATTGGAGTGGGTGGGGAGGGGGGTGATTGAAAGGGTGGGTGAGGAATATTTGAAATATTTGGAACATGAGAAAGTTTATTTGGACTGTAGTATTAAAAATGTGAGGGAAAAAAGTAAGGGAAAAAAAGAAGATTCAGGGAGAAGAAGGAAGGGTGTGGGTGAATGGAAGAGTGTCATAAGGTTAGAGATGAAAATAAAAGTTAGCCATGATCAGGCAAAAGACTTTGTTCTGTGAGGATGATCTTGCTTATTAAGGGTGATAGGTTAAAGAAACCATTTCGTTGCTTGATGGTGGTAGAGGATGTGATGAGGGCAGTTTCCAATAATCTTCGCCGAGATTTGTTGTGGATGTGTTTAGTGATTTTGGCTTGTTCAAATTTGAATGCATGACCATATTCTAGAGCATGGGAGAAAAGTGCACTAAGAGGGTTGTTGTTTTTTATGTCCCTTTTATGTTCATTTAATCGTTTCTTTAATTCACGTTGTGTTTCTCCCACGTAGAATTGATGGCAATCATTGCAAGGGACAGTGTATAAGCCGGCATGGGATGTGGGTGTTTTTTGGAAATGTCTAGATGTGTTTAAAGTTTGTTTTATGGATTGAGAAGTGGTTTGTACTATTGGAATGCCTAGTTTGTTGAGCGTGTTGCATATGGATGTGTTATTGGAATGCGTGGGTAGGAGAAGGGGTCTGTCTATGAGAGAGGTGTTAGGGGGTTGATTTTTTTGTGTGGTGTTTCTGGAGAATATTTGGAAGGCTTTTTTCTTGGCATTTAATATGAAATGTGTGGGGTATTGCAATGTTTTTAGGGAATTAAAAATGTATTTTATTTCTTCATCTATGTGTGGGGGGCTACATATTCTAAGGGTGCGTAGGAAGAAGCCTATAATTATACCTGTTTTGATCTTGCTATGATGGTGGGAGTAGAAATGTATGTAGTCATTTTTGTGAGTGTTTTTGCGGTGTACCTTAAATTCTAGTTTATTGTTGGACTTAATTATAAGAGTATCAAGGAAGGGAATAGAGCCGTTTATTTTAGTCTCATGGGTGAATTTTATGGAGGGTTCTACTGTGTTGAGTTTATCTTTAACATGAATGATTTGTATGTCTGTGGGGAGGAAAATTAAAATATCATCTATGTATCTAAAGTATTCGATGTTAGGAGGTAGTCTATATTTGAAAGGACCGGATTCTAAGAATTCTAAAAAGAGGCAGGCCAATACACCGCTAAGGGGGTTGCCCATGGGGAGTCCAAATTTTTGTTTGTAGAATACTTCGTTAAATTGGAAATATGTTATGTCAGTGACCAAAAAACTATAGATAAAAACGTAGAACATTTTAACAAATCTTTCAAACACCTAATCAAGAACAACAAAAAATGGGCATCAAACATTGAGTATCACCCTATCATTCCCACATTATACGGGCTCCCCAAAACCCACAAACCTGACACCCCCATGCGTCCAATTGTATCAAGCATAGGTAGCACCACACACAAAATCGCACGGGCCATAGCTAACATCCTCACTCCACTAATGGGTACCATCAGTCCCTCCCACATAAAAAATTCAGGCGACCTTCTTAGCAGAATAAAAAACATCAACGTAGAAAATAAAAATATACACAGCCTAGATGTAACTTCGCTCTACACTAACGTACCTGTAAAAAAATGCCTACACTTACTTCACACACATATAAAGAAAATAAAAACCGACCTACCTTTTCCCCCCAACACTTTTATAGAAATAATTAGACTCATCACTGACATAACATATTTCCAATTTAACGAAGTATTCTACAAACAAAAATTTGGACTCCCCATGGGCAACCCCCTTAGCGGTGTATTGGCCTGCATCTTTTTAGAATTCTTAGAATCCGGTCCTTTCAAATATAGACTACCTCCTAACATCGAATACTTTAGATACATAGATGATATTTTAATTTTCCTCCCCACAGACACACAAATCATTCATGTTAAAGATAAACTCAACACAGTAGAACCCTCCATAAAATTCACCCATGAGACTGAAATAAACGGCTCTATTCCCTTCCTTGATACTCTTATAATAAAGTCCAACAATAAACTAGAATTTAAGGTACACCGCAAAAACACTCACAAAAATGACTACATACATTTCTACTCCCACCATCATAGCAAGATCAAAACAGGTATAATTATAGGCTTCTTCCTACGCGCCCTTAGAATATGTAGCCCCCCACACATAGATGAAGAAATAAAATACATTTTTAATTCCCTAAAAACATTGCAATACCCCACACATTTCATATTAAATGCCAAGAAAAAAGCCTTCCAAATATTCTCCAGAAACACCACACAAAAAAATCAACCCCCTAACACCTCTCTCATAGACAGACCCCTTCTCCTACCCACGCATTCCAATAACACATCCATATGCAACACGCTCAACAAACTAGGCATTCCAATAGTACAAACCACTTCTCAATCCATAAAACAAACTTTAAACACATCTAGACATTTCCAAAAAACACCCACATCCCATGCCGGCTTATACACTGTCCCTTGCAATGATTGCCATCAATTCTACGTGGGAGAAACACAACGTGAATTAAAGAAACGATTAAATGAACATAAAAGGGACATAAAAAACAACAACCCTCTTAGTGCACTTTTCTCCCATGCTCTAGAATATGGTCATGCATTCAAATTTGAACAAGCCAAAATCACTAAACACATCCACAACAAATCTCGGCGAAGATTATTGGAAACTGCCCTCATCACATCCTCTACCACCATCAAGCAACGAAATGGTTTCTTTAACCTATCACCCTTAATAAGCAAGATCATCCTCACAGAACAAAGTCTTTTGCCTGATCATGGCTAACTTTTATTTTCATCTCTAACCTTATGACACTCTTCCATTCACCCACACCCTTCCTTCTTCTCCCTGAATCTTCTTTTTTTCCCTTACTTTTTTCCCTCACATTTTTAATACTACAGTCCAAATAAACTTTCTCATGTTCCAAATATTTCAAATATTCCTCACCCACCCTTTCAATCACCCCCCTCCCCACCCACTCCAATCCCTCACTCATTGCTATCATTTTCCAAATATTTCACACCCTATCACGACAAATCCTCCCTCTTCCCCCTCTCATCTATTTTCTCCCATACCTCTTCTTAAATTCCCTCATTTTCTCAAAACGCTCTCTAAGACCATAACTTTCGCCCATCCACCAAAATCACAGCCCCCCTCCCTCTCTACCCATCCCCATTTTCCCTGCATACACCCCCCACACACAAACATTCCAACTCACTCTTCCCCTTCAATCTTGACCACAGCCATCTGGTCAAACACCCCCTCCCCCTCTTCCTCCAATCTCTCTCTGCCATCCATTTTACCCCTGCTCATCCCCCACCTCTTTCTCTCATCGCCAGCCACAGTAGTCCTTGCTCCCTCCACCCTTCCCCTTTTTCTCCCACTCATTTTCGTCACTCATTTTCATTCTCTAACAAGTACGGACGTCCAGCAAGACGCTGCCATTATTTTTCATTTTATTTTATTTTTCTTCCCAACATGTCTACCCTACATGTATCTGTGCTTGCATGATATCTTTTCCCTATATCATCATCCTGATGAAGTCTTATAAATAAAGACGAAACGTTGATGTACACATAAAAAACATCCAGTTTTTGGTTTTTCCTTTTTCATTTTACCATACATATATATATATGTGTATATATATACATATATATATATATATATATATATATATATATAGTAATTGAAACTCCCCATATATATATATATATATATATATATATATATATATATATATATATATATATATATATATATATATATGTGTGTGAAATAGAAAAATAGAGAAACAAATTAAATACAGGAATAAATCATCAAAAACAAGATATTTACCGGTTTTGTTCGGATCAACGAACGTCTTCAGAAGACATAAGTTGATCAGAACGAAACCAGTCCATCTCTTGTGTTTTGCTGATGTATTCATGTCTTTAACTTTGTGTCTTTAGTTATTAAACACATCTGTTCTTTACGGAATTTCATTTCATGATGTGTAGTGCATTTTATCATTTCTGTCTTTGTCTCTCTCCTCTGTCTGTTTCTCTCTTTCTCTCTCACACCGGTCGCCTAGATTAAGGAAAGTCTTTTCTACTAACAATTTAAGGTTCACTCTTGATGGGTCTGATGGATCGGTGCGATGTAGAGTCTGTAAATAACGCCATTCACAGAAATGTGTTGAACGGAAAGAAAGTGCGGATTCCAATGTTTCGTCCTACGTTGACTTAAAAAGAAAAACATATACTAGTTTATTGTCTGCAGTGAGTGTGTGGGTCATTTTAAAGTCGAGGACGAGGTTAAAATGAACTCTAAAAGTAACTGTGTTTTTTAGAGCAAAATATCTTTGATTGGCTGAATAAGTAACCTTTAGCTAAAAATAAATCGTTTATATTTATGTATGACAACGCACTGAGTGACGATTAAAAGTTCAACAAAAAACGGTTACAAGAAAAATGAATTGTAGGGAATTTGGACATGGACTGGCCACCTAATAATTGTGACATAAATACACTTTGGAACATTACGAAATATTTATTTCAATGGTAAGCAATTTAACAGCAAGCATGGCCTCGTGCAAGCATTGGAATTGATTAAACAACTTATCAGTTTCTAAAATAGTAAATCCAACATCATGTGTCGATAATAGACTTTTAAAACTTTTTAAAAAGACAGGTGTGTCAGTGCAGTAAATGATGCGACATTTTCAGTTGCACTTCTGTAAATTTGGCTTTTGTTTTCTCATTCAATGTTCTTGTTGCATAATACTGTGAACTTTCTAATTGATATTCTTTTATATTTACATATTCTTTAAAAATCAACGAATAAGTAAAAGTTATTGTATAACATATGTAAAATAAAATATTGATAGTGATATTTGTTTATTTATTAATCACGTAACATTTTCCAAAATACAACTATAGCAATACTCTATAAATTTGCGTGTAAGTTTAACATCATATAAGAAAAGATATAAATAGTTACAGAAAATCTTTTTGATACTAAATTCAAAATACTTGTTTTGTGATTTGCATATAATCTCCAAACGCGCACTATATATATATATATATAT
>OY744535.1:37060344-37080344 GCA_963556195.1 Sepiola atlantica | reverse complement strand
TTCGTTAAAAGAATTGATAAAAAAAGTTCGTTTCGTTTAATGATGTATCGTTTTATGATGTATCGTTTTCGTGACTTATTTTGAACTTATATGAACTTAAGTGAACTTAGGTGAACTTTCCTTATGATTTATCGTCTAATCATGTATCGTTTCCGTTTCGTTTCGTTTAAGTTTCATTCTTCGTTTCGTTAAAAGAATGTAAAAAAGAAGTAGAAAGCAATTCGCAAAAATTCTTATGCCATCTAATTTCCTGAAATTTTAAATATAGGTATTAGACATCAATTAATAAGTATAAATCAAATTCCAGTTAATTTGGAGTATTTAAAAGGGTTTTAGGACGCATCTGATAAGCACAATTTCCGATTGGAAAAAATAAAAATTTAAGAGTTTCATTAAATTGTAGTCATAGTGATTAGAACCCAATTAAGTAAGGGTTTCTAAATTTAAATTCCTTCTTAGAACAATTTAAGCTTGAGCGTTGAATTTTAAAAGTATTTTGTAAATCAAAATCATGTAATGGATTTTTATAAAAACTGAAATTTATATTTTAGACATAAGGTTTATAACATTATAGCATAGGTTTAGTCTTCTTATGAGGACATGAGATTGTAGCGACACTGACTGAACACCTGGGTGTGCCAAGTTCGAATCCAGTTCATTCCGCAGAACCACTTTCATCAAACCTGCATCCGACCTTGTGTCTAACCTACTAGAAATGAAGTAAATAAAATAACATTGTTGCAAATCAGTTCTGCTCGGATTGGTATTCTTCTATTTTGATCAAGTAATGTCAGACTTTCCCCGGTTGCAATGACCAGTATAGTTGCGTAAATAAAAGATGCGTACAGAATAATATTCGGGTATTGATTCCTGTGGTCGGAAATGATTGGTGTTTAATACAACATTCAGAAATATTTATATGTTATCCTGTCAACTTTTTACAATTTTATTTCTAATTTCAGCGTGGGAGTAGGAGTGTTAAAACCCAAAAGTAGCGAGCCTCTTTCTTCGACTCAGAACACCGTGACATTGATTCAGTATACGTCTAATCATAGTCATGTTTATCGTTTTTCACTGCGCACAGATTTCTATATTGTTAAGAAAAACATAAAAACTAAGAGCGTAATGTTTATTTATATATACATGTATTACAGATAATTATAACAACGATGGAAACCGTCGTTTTCGAATCAACAAATGAGCGCGCCTATTTGACACTACAGCCGTTGAAGAGAGTCAAGCCGCGACTGTTTGTTGATCACTTGTTGATTTGAAACCACCAGTACAAATGTTGCTATAATTGTCTGTAATCTCTCTCTCTCTCTCTCTCTCTCTCTCTATATATATATATATATATATATATATATATATATATATATATATATATATATAAAAAATAAATAAATTCATATATATATGAAATAAATAAATAAATATGTATATATATATATATGTAAAAATAAAAATGGAATAAAGGATAAGCAATTCAACAACTAGCAAAAATAAACTGAAAAACACATGTTGAATAGTTCTACCAAAATATTTCGATTGTTAAAATACAGTCATCCTCAATTGGTAACAGAACTTTAATTTAAAACAGAAAAGTTTTCAAATTCATACAAAGAACGCAATTTGGGGGGAAAATAGTCACGTGTAATAAACAGTAGAAATTAAAACACTTTTCTGTTTTTAATTAAATTTGTGCTACCAATTGATGATGATTGTATTTTAACAATCGAAATAGTTTGGTAGAACTATTCAATATGTGTTTTTGAGTTTATTTTTGCTAGTTGTTGATTTGCTTATCCTTTATTCCATTTTTATTTTTAAATTTTGTCTGAAACATTGTTTCTTTTATTCCTCATATATATATATATATATATATATATATATATATATATATATATATATATATATATATATATATATATATATAGTCTAAAGAAGCTTTGAGTCATTAAAAAAAAAAAAAAAATGTAAAATGAAGTTTAAATTCCCAGAAAAAATAACTAAATCCAAGATATTGCAGACTTAACATTCGTTGGAAAATTAATAAATGAAAATATATAAGTAAAAAAAAAAAAAATAAAAAAAAAAAAATAAAAATAAAAAATAAAAACGGGGTGGGGGGTAAATCATCTAAGAGTTAAACAAAAACAGGAAACCTTAAGCGTCTAATATTAACACGGGGAACATCAGCTGTCTACCATGTAACTGTTTCGGAGATTTAAAAACAGGACAGTTTTAATATTCATGGCTCTCCAATGGTACTGATTATACGACTATTTCCCCAATAATCAAGTGTCGAAATAATTCAGCTTAAAATATCACTAATATATACATAAAAAATAATAAAATAATAATAATAAGAATAATAATAATAATAATAATAATAATAATAATATATTCACCTTATGACTACCGTATGATATAGTAATTTGCATATCAAATAACATTAATTATAACAATAATAAAAAAATAAAAATAATAATAATACTATCTAAACACTATATCCAAGAACCATTCTGCAATATGGTAGCTAGCAATAAAATTATATAGGAATCAAAGTTGCATTAAAAAATAAATAAAAAATAAAGCTTAAGTACCTTTGGTACCAGAAAAGTAATTAGATAAGAGGAAGGAAACCTAGCCATACAGATCTAAATACCCAATATATAGTCTAAAGAAGCTTTGAGTCATTAAAAAAAAAAAAAAAAAAAAAATGTAAAATGAAGTTTAAATTCCCAGACAAACTAACTAAATCCAAGATATATATATATTAGATGTAGATAATTCAGCCCACTCATTAGATAACTTTCACCAGATGTCAAATGGTCACTAAGAAAAACAATTATATAATGCCATTTTCTTTCTCTTTTATGAGCTAAAGATATTGCGTTGGGCTCGTGTCTATGATCTAACTCGGTCTTTTCTATGATATTTTCTATCCCCGAACAAGTCTTCGTCGAATTGCTGGTACATTGACGTTCTCGTCTTTTAATTTGACAAGCGGGTTTGTCTCCTTGGCGACTATGGACCGGCCGTCACAATGCATTTGTGTGAAATACTGGAACAAGATGGTAGTTTGTCATTACATGGCAAGTTGACAGCGAGTGAAAGGATGTATTCACTGAACGTGACGTCTAACCGACGAAGAGGATCAAACCTTCAGGTGATGTGACGATAAAGAAACGACAGCTGACGTTGCTAAGGAACGACGGGAAGATTTGGGTCAGAGTGCAAGAGGAAGTGGAATGACGATTAACATCGCGAATTTTGAAATTGTCATGCGGTGTTCAAATCATGTTAGGGTGCTTAATAAATATTATTCTCATGAATTTGGCTTAAATAATAAGGTGGCCGATCCTGTTAGTGGGTCTGATTTAGAATGTTGGACAATCCGAAATAACACATGGTTAGGGTTAGGGTTAGGTTAGGGTTAGGGTTAGGGTTAGGGTTAGGATAAGGGTTAGGTTAGGGTTAGGGTTAGGTTAGGGTTAACTATCTCATAGCCTGATTTACAAGGCTCTTCCTTTATAAAATGCAACAAGTTTTATTTTTTATAATTTAGATTGTTCGGACTACTCTTCCCATCTTGAGTGTTATTCTCACAACGTCTTGACCGATGTAACCCCCGACCTCTTCCTGGTGTATCTTGTCGAACTCAGGCATTTTTCTGTCGAACTCAGAAATCTGCACGAAATTTCGAACGGAACCCTTCATTTAATCCACGGGGGGTAGCATGTTCTCGTTCCGTCAGCTTTATATTAAATTCATTTTGTTTTGTTCATGTTGTAACTCAATAGTGTACGATTAAAACTTTTAATTTAACGTGATGTAAAACTTAGATATTCAGAGAACAATCTTCCATATTTCCTTCAAAAACACTTTTATTTACTAACAATTTTGTCTGTTCATCTCAAGATCATATATTTTCATGATGTACGAAATATTACCAACTATTCATTGGGAGACTTCATCAGTGTATACAAACAATGAATGAATAAATATTTAATTATTTACTAGTTATATGTTTACTTTGTAGCATTTTTGATCGAATTTGTGTCTACTGAATATAAACAAGAGATACAACAAGAGAGGAAAGAATATACGATAGACATATTACAATACTAACCGTTATCTGTAAAAATAGAGTAAACAGGTATTTTACCACGCGACCAGAACGCCATGCTTCATATTATACACGATGTTTGTATCGCTTTATTTATTTGTTACTGTTTTGACAAGCGATAGAACGCGTTTACGAATATGGAGGATACTGCATTCAATGTCCCTTTAATTAGACGTGTCATCAATTTTATATATATGTACTGCTCGATTTTTTATCCATTAATTTTTTACGTACATGAAGGAAAATCATGGACACGTTTTTTTTTTTCTTTAATTAATTACTAAATATATATAGAATTGATAACACATCTTATTAAAAGGACGATTTAATGCAGTGTCCTGCATATTTTTAAACGCTCAGGAAGCGAATAGTAATAATAATAAAAAATCACACCAGCGTTCTATAACAACAACAACAAACCAAGAAACCAAGATTTGGTTACATCAGATAATATACAAGAAGTTAGATATTATATAGGATTAGATATAAGATTAGATTATATGAGATTATATAAGATTATATTAGATTATATTAGATATTATATAAGATAATATATAAGATAATATATAAGAAACCAAGATAAGAACCAAGATTCGTAACATAATAGGCGTTAAAAAAATTGGGTATAAATCGAGGTAGGGCGTTCTGATCTAGGGGTAAAATACTAGACTAAGGACATTTATATCGACGGTTCGATCCCTGTTAGCGTAGTCATACTGATGACGACTCGTAGCCAGAAACACGAGTCCATTACTTTTTTATGTACGTAAAAATATAATTTATAAAAAAAATAATTTATATATATATATATATATATATATATATATATATATATATATATAATTTATTTTTAAATTGTAATTTGCCTGATTGTTTGTTTCTTTCTTTTTCTTTTTTTCTTATGATGGTGTAGAAGCGGATATCATTTTAATTCACCAGTAACGTCCCTGAGGAGGAGCTTGTGAGCTCTGAAACAATTGTCGGATACTCCAACTATGTTTATTTTAATATATATATATATATATATATATATATATATTAAGTATATATACTACAAATATCTATCTATACATTACAGTAGCTGTTGTCGTTATTACGCATTTTTAAAAAACATTTTGGCCTCAATGAACCAGTTTCTCGCCCATGGACCGTCTTTGTGTATTTTATTGATTCAAACGACAGCTCACATATCCCAGTTACGTGGTGCTCATTGGTCCAGAAGGCCTGATTGTCGTCGAACGTTGATTTGGCTCAATTTTCTTGTTGCGCACAAACAAAATCACAAAAGGCAAATATATATTTCAACACAGATTAAACGTAACATGATAACATTACGATTCTAACTCAATTCCCTATTTGATTCGACATTAATATCTTAAACATGAATTTGTGTCATTTAGTTTTTAATTATGATATTAACGTATTACTCTAGAGCGTCATTTATCAAACTGTATCATTTGTAGAGTTGTTTTTATTATAGCCTATACATAACAGTCATTTTCGCTTCTATTCGGTTATTATTCATATAATAATACAGTAAGGCATTTTACATTCGTCCGTATGTTATCACATTTACCACACATCTAAAAATGAGATCGTACGAACTGCAAATTTGGTGATTGGTGATTGATCTGATACTTCTTAAGTACATACTTTTAACTATACCATTATAAAACTTACAGCACCAAAATCAAATTGTCGTTCCGTCGACTAAAACAGTACCCCTTTAAATACATCGTTTTTGTTTTAAGTGACGTACGTTTATAGATTTGAAGAATATTTACATGACAATTATTTTGATCGTAAGAAGACAGCAAATATTTATTCTCTTAAAAATAATTTGATTGATACACTTAGAAATAAATAAACAAAAGAAAATCTCTTCATATCTAAAAAAAAATATTTAGCTGAAAACGAATATTGTTTTTTTACAAAAGAAGAACTATTATTTTCCCAGTTAATTTTTAACCAGACAAACATTTATTATTTCAAAGGAAATATCATTATTAACTGTAAAATAAGCATTTTTATGTAAAACTCACCGCGGAATAATCACGGGGTCCCGCCATTTAAAATGAATAAGGTAAAAATCATACTGATATTTGGATATGTTTTGCTGTTTTTGTTAACAACCTTTTGCCCATTCAATTGTTCGCATTCAATACTAATAATTCTATGTTGAATGCAAACTTATATTTTAGCCATAACTAATTCTTTTCTTTTATATCTAATATACGTCCAATATATAACATAATTACGTTGAAACTCTGGTTCTCGCTAGATCACCGAAGTTAAGTCGAACCTGGTCAGTACTAGATGGGTAACAATTTTGGAATACCAGTCGCCATATTTTTATACCTTGCTAGGCGCAATAGCGTCGCCAACCAACAATGCCCAGTGTGGCGACTATGGTAAAAACCCTAGATGAGAGTTAGCAATAAGGTGGACGTAAACAGGGAGACGTTCTACCTCCAGTATCATCAAAAGCTCTCATTGCGATGATGATGCTATTATTCCAACACTATTAGCTCGCAATTGAACAATATATATGTATCGAATACAAGTGGCAATATTACTCATAGTTGTGATGATATTGTGAGTTAAAACCTATAACAATCTACAGGGTGATTTATAAGTCACTTAGCTATTCATTTGTGAAATTCTAAAGTTTAAAAATACGGTAATGCAAAACAGAAAGTTTATTCAACAAATTCATTCATGGGAGTTTAAAATTACAGCAGATTTTCAAAATGTCCACCTTCGTTCTGCATGCATAGCTCCATCCTTTTTTGCAATGAATTTACGACTCTTTGTAGCATATTTGATTGATTATTAAATAAATATCTATAGAAACAAATATATAAACGAACACATTTAAAATAACAAATAGCAGTAATGAGAGAGTAAGATAACAATCATCAAAAGTTTCTAGTATGTTTGTGCTTCATATGGTAATCATTTTAAATAGCTAAATGAAGTGACTTATGAATCACCCTGTATATTAGTGCGTCCGTGGATACAACAGATAATGTAGAATTTAATACCAGACATACCAACTTCATAGTCGACCACGAGGGTATGTTAGTTCAATCACTCACCCATTTCCGATTTGAGACTCCATGCGCAGACTCTGCGCAAATATGCACTTACTTTTCAGAACATTCCATCCAGCGAGTGCTGTTGTCGAAGTTGGCAATTAGTTTCGAATGTACTGCTATTCGGTCACTTGAGTGTCTATCAAGGGTACGAGCTTTTAAGTATACGTTTCCAGTCTCTGCTAGAAATCGGTTCAGCACAGAGGATATACTGTTGGCAAACATTTAACCACGTGTCTGCAACCTGAAGCCAAATGCACGTCTCATTGTGCTTTCAACCGAGCTATGACGTCATTGTTTGATCGCGCGAACCTTATTTCAATTATGTTGTTTTCTCAGTAGGAAAATTGATTCTCGTATTCATTTCTGGCTGTTATTCGAGGACCACCCTTATTTGGCGAGCTATTTTTTCTGCATTACTACAGTTGATGAAACGGTTATTCATTCAGAAAGATATGTCTCTGTATGAGAAAGGGGGTAGCAGAAACATCATATTATCTTTCTATATAATATAAGTGGACATACGTGCGTCTGACTCGTTTCAATAATCGCATATGTAAATGTATTTTTAGTAGGAAAGAAGGGAGGTTTAATCTTAAGCTTAATAATAACTGATAATAATAAAGAAATGAAAGAATAATCACGAATACTGATTTTATTTTTATGAGCAAAGACGAGAAAGCTTAATCTTAATAACTGATAATAATAATAATAAAAAAATGAATACACACAAAAATATTCGCTTGTTCTTATTTTGTGACTAAAATAGTAATTAATCTACGATATGATTTTGTTACAAATGCAGTAGTGAGAGATTATATTAGTTTATTTTTTAAGTAAAACTTGTCTTGCGTATTTTTTATTTTTTGTACAAATTTATTCGCGTGTTTGACCTTTAAGTTAGATTTAACTCGCGTATTGGGAATCTTTTACGACGCTCAGCAGAGTAAACACGCTCAAAAAAGAAATATTAAACAAATAAAAGTAACTGTAGGCTGTAAAAGTTATTTTCAAACTTGCCTGTGTCTTTTCCAACTATTAAAAAGATTTTTAACCCGTTTTAATTGCTATTTATTTAAAATTTAAGTATTCGGCACAGAAAAATCGCACAAATCCAAGATGGCCGCATAGTGGAGGGGATCTAATAACATAGAGGACAGCCGCCATTTTCTGTGTTGTCATATTCGATGTTAAAAAAAACAAGAATTTATTTTTTTACATCTAATAAAAACCCATTTATACTACGTAAAAATAAAAACAAAATACATAGGTAAGTAGAAACATATCTATTCTCGACGTAGATCCACTTTACTTGTTGCAAATGTATGTTTTAAACCCTTTCTCGTTCTTTTTTTGAACCCCGTTCGCGACTCTGCTGAGCGTCGTAAAAGATTCCCCGCGTATTTGTTTTTTTTTATGGGGGGGGGGGGCTACCTCGATTAGTGGTTTTGCTTTTTAACGTAGAAAATTGGTTTTAAGGAATAATTATCTCTGCTGATATATAGATCAACATATTGTGCGTTGTTAAATATCAAATTCAGTCGTTTTCATAAATGTATTATACTGCAAGTCTTTAACCTTTTGAAATAAGTATTCATGGGTGGGGGAACTTTAACAAGTGATGTGTCATATATCAAGTATTATATTTGGTTAATCAACGTTCGTTTCTTTAAGGAGGTTTTCTCTATATACATATTAAGATATTCCTCAGTTTGGGATTTAATCCTGTCTAAATAAATCCCATTTTAATTGTCGAATAAGCCATTATTTTATATTATCTCAGCAAATGACCCATTTTATACTATCTCACCCATATCTTACAAACTTTCCATCTATAAATGTGACTCTCTCCCACTGTACGCTGTTCTAGTCCATTATCTTATTATATACATCGTCTATCTCGCATCTCTCTATCTATGTATCTATCTATATATCTCTAAGAAAGAAAAGTAACTATTAAGTATTGGAATACTCTATTATAAACGAAAAGAAGTATCAACCAATTAATTAATTCATGTGTATATACTTTTCAATTTGAATAATGTGCTATCACATTACAACGCACAGAATATGATGTCAATAAATCTGATCACTCAACGGAATAAACGATTATATTTCCTGGCCGAAACAGTAATTTACAAGTGATATAAATAGCCGTTACATGTCAAATATATTGCTCTTACCAATATTATTTCTTTTCATGTAGTATTGGCGATTCAATTTTCATATAATGCAGTGTATTTACAGTATTGCATTCAGAGAATTTAACTAGATCGGCTGATGAGAAACTAATTCCTGATATTAGAAAAATGTGCAGTCATCAGCTAATTGACATTATTCCTAGATATATTGCTATTTTTAATTGTCGAATAAGCCATTATTTTTTATTATCTCACGAAATGACCCATTTCTTACTATCTCACCCATATCTTACACACTTTCTATCTATAAATGATTGACTCCCAAAATGAGAAGTATCTTAATATGTATATAAACGAAGCATCCTTAAAGAAGCAAACGTTGATTAACCAAACATAATACTGGATAGATGACACATCACTTGTTAAAGTCCTTCCACCGATAAATAATGCATTCAAACCGTAGTATGAGAGAAATATAGAAACGAAGGATAGATATACAGCGAACACACAGATTCTAATTTTATATTGTGTCTGTTTTATTTTTATATTGAACTGGCTTTTTAAACTCACTATTTACTAATTCAAACAATTAGACCGGAGCCTTATTAGGTACCCCAGGGTCACCTATTGCCAATGTATATTTATCTGTATACGACTGTGAAATATCATACACAGGATAGATTTTAGTTAAATCTTAGCATGTAATACTACTTTTGAGCTGAGTATATCTAGGGATAATGTCAATTAACTGATGACTGCACATTTTCCCAATATCATGAATTAGTTTCTCATCAGCGGATCTAGTTTATTTCTCTAAATGCATTACTGTAAATACACTCCATTATATAAAAATGGGATCGCCGACACTACTTGAAAAGAAATAATATTGGGAAGAAAAATGCATTTGACATGTAACGGCTATTTATATCACTTGTAAATTATTGTTTCGACCAGGAAATATAATCATTTATTCATTTGAGTGATCAGATGTATTGACATCATATTCTGTGCGTTATAATGTGATACCACATTATTCCAATTAGAAAGTATATAAACATAAATATTAATAAATAGTTAGCTTACAAGTAACACCTCTGTTTTACCTAACCAAGGCAACTTACTTTTCCGCAATTATGAATTATTCTCCTACTCATGCATCACTTTTAATATAGTTTAGCACGTAAATGGAAGGTGACGGTGGTTAAGTGGATATCGACACGAACTGAAGACCTGGGTGTTCCAAGTTCGAATCAAGTCCGTCCCACAGTACCACTGTCACTTAGGGATGTTGGCAATCTTCTTGTAGTCCTTCCCATAAGTACCCGATGTATTATCAGAAAGATTTCTAACTAAAAAGACATCGGGGAAACTAATGCCAACACCAGAATCATCTGATTCACACGAAAAAAGAAGATGAAGCCCGTTAATATAACTATAAGGGTATGATACAATATTATTTTTAAAAAGTAGATAATGCGTACGAAATCACAATTCAAAACTAGACTAGCCAACCTGTTCTACAGTAATTAAAAAGTAGGTATTTTTTTTTAGTTACGTGACACGTAGCCGTCGTTCTACTCTTGAGCATCTAATGGAATTTTCCACTTTTCTGCTTCGCCTGATTATATGCGGAAAATACCGTTCTTCTACATTATTTGACACACACTCGTCTAGTATCCGTACAAAACGTGAGACAGTATAATTCTTAAGTCTTTCAAAAAGATAATATCTGGGGGAACTTAATCAATCCATTTTTGTTTGTTTGTTTTTAAATCAGTAAATGAATCCTTACATTTACAGTAGAAGTATTTCTTTCGGAATTCATTTCCGAGAGCGGGGGTCGTCTGACTTGTTATTTGCTTTCTCGCCCTCACACCCGCTCCCACTTGAAATAATCTCGCCCGGAGCCGAGTAAATGCTATGTTGTAAATGCTGTAATCTGCCCCGCAGAACGTATAGATTATAATTATTAATATAAAAGTATAAATACTATTTAAATGTTGAATTAAATTAAAGATAATTGAATTATCGTTTAATAATAATCTATCGTGATAGTATGAAGCTCAATATATAGAATAGAGCAATCAATTCTAGAGATGAAAGATGAGAATAAAACATTGTAAAGATACAATATTTATTAGAACATCAAAAGTTCAGAGCAAGGTGCTTCATATCCTTAATCCATGGATTTTCAAATATAAACTCTTTTCAGCAGAGGATAGAGAAAAACCGACAATGTAAATATTATCGGCAACATTTAACTTTGAAAATTTTACATTAAATAAAACAAAATAAAGACCAAAAGGTAAAAAGTATTCTGTTGAGATGAGAGCGTAGAGTCAGGGTGGGCGCTGTCCAAAAACAGGTAAAAAATAAAAAAGCTGTTATATTGGAAATGAATGTCTGAAAAAGAATAATACTCAAATTGTTTAGGAATCCAAATGTTATAAAAGTATATCTATATATACAGATTGGTAGTTATTATAGAGTAGATTGTGGGTGATTTTAGCTTTCAATGGTTAAACAAAATAAACAATAGTTAAGAGTACAAAAATCGTAAGCAAAAAAAAACAACAAATAATTTACGGAAAACGAAGTAAAATTAAATTACCTAGCGAACCTTATTCAGTGTGGAACCTGTTCTGAAGATGTTTAATTTCAGAATTTGATTTCGATGAACGAAGTCTTATTGACACCTAAAAATATGACGGCTCATATTTTTAGGTGATAGTTGACTACGGTTAACTTTTTGAGGAAAAGATAATAATAAATACTTACTCTACCATTAATCCTTAGTCCAAGTGGAAAGCCCCTCACTCAAACAAATGACCTCGTATCACACAAGGTAATCGCCTAAGTTAAGTGCGGTTGTCATCATGTCGGTCGCCATTGTTGTTATTCGTGTGTCTAAACATAACTTTCTGTGCGATGAAATTCGGGAAAAAAGATTACAAACAGTTTCAACATGGTAGAAGTATACAGGTCGGTGGATAATTAAGTTCTACTTTATTTGTTGCGAATTATTTGTTGTTTTTTGTGTTTACGATTTCTTCGACTGTTAATTATTATGTACATTACCCCAATTATTTATGTAGTGTGGTATGCCTTATTTGTTTCTTTTATCACGGTTTCTAGTCGTGTTAAATGTCTTCTTCGTTTTGAACTAATGTTTAGTTGTTTTGTTTTACGGCATATCACCCCTTTTTGGGTAATTTAATGCATACTCCGCTCATGTTGGTTAAAACATGTCATGCTTCAAGTTCTTTATATGTTCAAGTATTTATTAATGGTGTTTGGTTTGGTTGTTTTGTATAGGAAAATGTTTTCTTATTGTGTTTGGCTTAGCAGAACATGATTGAGTTTTGCAAAGGAAAGGAAAAAACAATAACATTAATGTTTGAGGCATTTTTGGTCAGGAAGCCTTAATCTTCAGACAGCCTGATCTGGTGGCACACGGACTAATGTAATACTGTGTCAGGAGAAAAGCAGTTAGATGTTACATAATATTTGCTTCACTATCAACTTTTGATCGCGCAAAAAAAGACTCTTATAAAGTATATATTGTCTTTCCAAACTCAATCAATATGCTACAGATTGGTTCAACGATTGGTTTAATTGTCTTTAAGAAAAGTGACATTTTCTTGTGATTAGAAAATTTCTTCAATTTTCTCTGACAATGGCGTATGCGTGGAGAACTTTTTGAGTGGTTAAACGATTTCCCCTCTATCTTGCTATTTATCATTTTGTTAATGTTGATTCTACGGACGGTTGGAAAATTGATCGGAAATCGAAAAGGAAATTTCTTGACTGACATAAATTGGGAGGAAATTCGAAACGCAAACAAGAGTTTTTGATTTGAATTCATTTGAAGAAGACTTTAATAGAAACGAAAATTTATAAGAATCGAAACCCGAAAAAGAAGAAAAGTGACAAGGATGTTATAGATTGGTCGCGAATAGATTCTTCAGTTTCTTATTTGTTGGGGCCAAGCTGTGGTGTATGTTCTGATACTACACATTATATTTTCTGTCTTCGGTCAGTGAAGTTGGAGTCCTTCAAGACTGAGATAATTTTATGGTTTGTCCCAATCCACAGTGCCCATTTTCTTGTAGAGGAGGGGGTGGATTTTCACAACATTAAACACCGACCTTGTAAATAGGAAGCTTTTCTTTGTGTTGTAAGTGAACCTACCTTTTCCTCATCAACCCATCATGTCAACCCAATATTTCGATGTACTTGCATGACATTTTTCTTAAAATTATCATCCTGAGGAAGTCTTACAATAAAGACGAAACGTTGATGAATATATAAAAAAATATCTGTTGGTTTTTCTTTTTTCATTTCCCATTACGTCGGATTACTCCCATCCTTCCTTTCTCATATATATATATATTTAGTAATAACTAAATGGTAGCAACCGACTACCATAAATACCGGCTTTTGCCGGTAGAACATTGGGAAGCACATTTAGGCTTTTTACTCTCTGTCCTACCTGTTATAGGAATTTTTGAGCTCTGTTTCGTTATTGTTATTTATATTGTTATTGTTGTTTCCTCTTTTTAATTCTTCTATCTTTTTTAGAGTTGAATTGTTTTTTTTTCTTCGTTGGACTATAGTCTTTTTAAACAACATTTTTTATTGGTGTTTTTTTGTCTGTCTTGGCCATTGCTGATACTACACTGTATATTTTCTGTCGTCGGTCAGTGAAGAAAAGAGTCCTTCTAACTGAGATAGTTTTATGGTTTGTCCCAATCCACAGTGTCCATTTTCTTGTGGAAGGGGGGTTGGATTTTCACAACATTAAAAGCCGACCTTGTGTCAAACTTTATCATCGTGGTGGAGAGGCTAGTAAATAGGACGCTTTCTTTGATGAAACACTTTATAGAAGTCAGAAGGCACATCTAATAAATATGGTCCATAATATGGCAAGAAAAACGTCCTATAAGACTCTTATGTTACATTAAGGTCTCACTATGTTATGCTCATAATGTTAGAGAATACGACAGATTTCTCGAAAATGTAATTTTCTAAATTACAACGAATCATTGAAAAGATTGTGATGGATGTATTCCATATAGTTTTCCGTATGACAAATTTTTGCACGAAATATATTACTAATGTTTTTGAGAATTTCAGCATCTGTAAATTATGAATGTCCGTCATTTGGTTTATAACGCTGGTTTTGAAATATAATTTTCATCGCGAATTACCCGATTAAATGGTTGCATCTTATTTAAGATGCATCAATGTATCTATATAAAAAGCTATGTAAAACAGTCGCTCTGTCACTCGTATATTTTATGGATGCCCGAATCTTCGCCAGAGAAAACAAATATGGCCTACGTGTGTCGAACAGTGCTCTTGTGACATGTTGTAATAGTATCGAACATAGTTGCGTCTTGTCACTCTCGTAATAGTAACTGTGTGTAGAAGTTGCATTTCCCTCTTTTTCTATTTGTTAATAGAAACAAATGCAACCGGAGAATAACAAGGCACATTATCATTTGAGGTGTTATTATTATTTTACTGTAAGTTCATGACACTTCAAAATGCGGCTGGTCCGTTTCGCAGACGAAACTCAACAGACTTGTCTACTCTTCACTATTGAAGTACGATATTTGCTGTTCTATAAGCCGCGTCTCTCTCTCTCATTAAAATGCTGCACATTTAGTGAGGCTGCAATGCATGAAAACGACAGACCTGAAATAGGGATTGATATCTGACTCTCTATTTTAACATCCAGGAAACGATATGCCTTTTTTGAAAAAAAATGGTACGTATATCGATCTTGACCCAGTTTTCGCGAGTGTCTTGTCGGAAGCGCTCGGCTATCATACGCAAACGCCCGAGAGATGACGAGCCTATGTGTACCAGACGACAACTTTTTGATATTTTGATACGTTGATGCGTCCTATAATTTTTAGTTATATTTGCAAGAAATTTTTTAAACAATAAAACAAATAAAACAAGCAAAACAGCGAAAATACTGTTATCAAATAAATATTTGTAACCCTAACCCTAAACCCTAACCCTAACCCTAACCCTAACCCTAACCCTAACCCTTAATCATAACCCTAACCGTAACCCTAACTCTAACCCTAACCCTAAACCCTTAACCCTAACCCTAAACCCTCGGGCATCTGCGTAGGATAGCCGAACGCTTCCGACACGAAACTCACGGAAACTGGGTCAAGATCGATATAAGTACCAAAATGTAATTGCCTATTAAAGACGAGGTTTAAAGTTGGGAAAGCAAGCCAAATTGTTCAGATTTATGATGATGATCGATATTGCCAAGAATATAACTCGCACAATATAGCAAAAAGAACAACAAATAACAGTTGTCTAATGTGTGATCAGTACACGGGATGACGTAAAACGTTGGAAAATGGAACGCTTTATCCACAAGGCCACCGCTTAAACAAACATATTTTAGCTATTCAACCTACTAAAGTGTGTTTGCCGTAGGAATTGATTTACCTAGTCGCGTACATCTGAAATAGTTTGCATGGCTAAAATAAATAAATATACTTTAATATAAAATAAATACATTCTTATTAAAGTGAAACATATCGTATGGAAGATTTATAAAAACACTAAAATAAATAAAATAAAATTAATGTCAACGGTTTTTTAGGTTATTAGAAATGCCTTGCATTTTTAGAACACGCGATTATTCGTGTTAGTAAAATAACCCCCGAACGAGGAAAGGCGTTTTCCACCATAGGTTGTTTTCTTTAGGTCATCAGAAATTATAAGAAAAATGTTATATGAAAATAAATTACTGACGTAAATGTATGATTTTACATAAATATTTCCATATTATTTTTGAAGCAGGATGTACCGTAGTTTTATATATTTGCTGTTTGATATGCTTACTGTTTGGTCTAGAAATATAGTTTGGGCTACCGAAACAGATAGAAATAAACAATATATATCATATAATTTTCACATTAAAAGAGTGCATTATGTGATAGTGTAAGATAATGAAGAGTGGCAAAAATGAGCCGCGGACGAGTCCATGGTGGGTGCGACGTCGAGAAAGAAAGCGACTTGATAACTGTTAAAAAGTAGAAGGTTCCGCAGTGCAAGCGAGACTTGAAAGGCGGCGGTTTCAGAAACGCGAAGAACCGGAGCGCTTGATGATCAGAGTATCGAAGTACCGGATGGGAGTTTCCCGATGTTTTATGGCACCGATGAAGCTTTATTGGCTATGGTATCCAAGCTCGTCTTGCTGTTAGGCTTTCGTGTCTGCTGACTAAAAATGCGACATATAAGCAAGTTAGTACTGTGAAGGTATCCCCGTACATGTATTTAATCAAGCAGAAAAATGCAAGTGCTTGTAGAACAATTGCTTCAGATCACGCTCGGATAGACAATGCAGAGCAAATTGTTTTTCAATCGGATGTATATATACACGAGTGTCTAGCAGAAACCAAGTCTGTGACTTAAGCAAGAAAAAGACTTGCATGAGACAAAAGTATGTTAAAAGATTTATATATGTGTGTGCGTAGCAACACATGTATATATATATATAACACACACATATATATATATATATATATATATTATATATACACCATTTATAGGTAATACTTCTTTAAGATATAATGGTTTAATAGTAGAGCCCTTTTTTTGAATTACAAATTGTTGTAATCCTAGCGATTATGAAAAGTTCCGCTAGAGCGTCGATCACTATAGACAACATGACGCTTGCCCCGCCTCTCGCGTAAGTAAGCGTTAATTTCATTTACTGTTTGCGGTGATTTCTCGCGACCGTGTGGACATAAGCGTTAGGCCTGTGATTCTAGGCTGAATCCACGAAATGCGTTCGAGCTCATGCGACAACCTGTAACCGCCACTCTTGCACTGATTAGGGTAAAACACTCGAAACGACGCCCCTGAAAGTATGAAAACACTCTGACAGGAAGAACGAGTAAAGCAACAATAACATATAGGCGCGTTTTTTTCTCCCTTTTGTTTAATAGTATAGATGAACAATATTATAGACAATTTAATCGGTAATTTCTGCTAAGAATTTATTTTTATCTGCAGTTTAAACACTTCGGATTAACTTTGAATTTCGAAATGTACGGACACGTAAACACAACCACTTTTATATATTACAATTAGATACAAATATGGTTTATATATGTTTATATAGAAAGAAAGTCTGAAGTATTTCAACTGTCGTTACGAAACTATTATATATTACCATTGGATACAAATATGGTTTATATATGTTCATATAGAAAGCAACTCTGAAGTATGTCAACTGTCGTTACGAAACTATTATATCTTACCATTAGATACAAATATGGTTTATATATGTTCATATAGAAAGCATCTCTGAAGTATTTCAACTGTCGTTACGAAACTCTTATATATTACCATTAGATACAAATATGGTTTATATATGTTCATATAGAAAGCATCTCTGAAGTATTTCAACTGTCGTTACGAAACTCTTATATATTACCATTAGATACAAATATGGTTTATATATGTTCATATAGAAAGCAACTCTGAAGTATTTCAACTGTCGTTACGAAACTCTTATATATTACCATTAGATACAAATATGGTTTATATATGTTCATATAGAAAGCAACTCTGAAGTATTTCAACTGTCGTTACGAAACTATTATATCTTACCATTAGATACAAATGTGCTTTATATATGTTCATATAGAAAGCAACTCTGAAGTATTTCAACTGTCGTTACGAAACTATTATATCTTACCATTAGATACAAATATGGTTTATATATGTTCATATAGAAAGCATCTCTGAAGTATTTCAACTGTCGTTACGAAACTCTTATATATTACCATTAGATACAAATATGGTTTATATATGTTCATATAGAAAGCAACTCTGAAGTATTTCAACTGTCGTTACGAAACTCTTATATATTAGCATTAGATACAAATATGGTTTATATATGTTCTTATAGAAAGCAACTCTGAAGTATTTCAACTGTCGTTACGAAACTATTATATGGCTTGCATTTGAGTTTTCTGTTAGAAAACAAGTATTAAGTTTTTTGTTCTCCCACAACCAAAGTCAGGAATTGATGTTCTCATGCAACCCTATCTTACTAAATAACTAAATATAGGAAATAGTTTTCAAAGAAACAATATTCATTTTAACTGCGCTAAATCTAAATAAAAATGTATTTTTTATTAATTGGCATAGCAAACATGAATGTGAGTGATGGTTCAGTTTATATTTTCAATCGTAAACACACAAATAAAATTGCCACATTTTATTTGAAATCGATCTACCATATCTACTTATATTAAGTTATGTATGTGCATATGTTCATATATTTCTATTTATATGAGTCACTCCTTACCTAACTAACCGGCCATTATCAATTTTGGCGCACAGCTGCAAGATATGCGAGTTTGTATTATTGGCTACATTTAGTTAAATTTTGTTTCATGCAAAGTAGACAAATAGATGAAAGGCCTTCGTGAAAATGTAGACCCCTCTGATGTTTGTGAAATCATAACAGTAAGTATTAGACATCAATTAATACATATTCTCAAATATTCAGTTTATTGTGAGTATTTAAAAGGGGTTAGGGTGTATAATATAGCCACAACACCCCTACTTAATAATTAATGTGTTTATAACTTGCATTGCATTTTATACATGATTATTAGACACCAATTAAGCAGGATCATCTGAATTTCAATTTCTTATTAAGAACCATTAAGCTAAAGCCTTACATTTTGGAGTTTTTCTTGAATAAAAATCATGTATGGCTTTTGATAACAATTAGAATAAACATGTTTTTTCATAATTTTTAATCTTCGTAAGTGGACAGAAGAGTTAAACATAATTGTTAAACTATTATTAGTATTAATTAATTAAACTATTGTTAGTATTAATTAATTAAACTATTGTTGTTAGTATTAATTTTACATATTCTGGCACTAGAATTGTTCTGGTTTATTCTATATGAAATTTTCTGTCTGTCGATTAATCACGCTTAAGCTTGAATTATCATTTTCGTCCGTAACTGTAAACTTTGTAATACAATTTATATCGTCAAACGTGCAGATTTGATAGATGATTTATATTTTTGAAGTGTAAAAATTTGGGGATTTCCTTGCTTTTGTACATTTAGTGTATATGAATGTTAATCTTAACCCTATTAAGGGCATATTATTTCAGTATACTGGAATTATTCATGGAATGTCACTACTTTTTTAAAGGCTATGCCTCAATACAATGCCTTCTTATAACTGATATAGTTGGTAGTTTGACTAATCAAGGTATATGTTGAACTGACATTAAAATGCCATCAACTAGACCCTAGAACCTCTATCTCTGCCAACAATCAGTTGAATCCATCAAATAGTTGATGAGATACAGTGTGGCACATACGTACGTACGTACGTACGTACACACATATAACATGATTGAACTTTCTGGATCTCTGGGTTGCCTTGACTAATGATGCACAAATTCTACACACTTATAGAACCTGTTAAATAAAAAAAATTTGCAAAGTTTTAACTAATTTGGTTTATAGTTTTTTGAGATATGATTAATCAAAGAAATGAGATTTCCAGCATAGGCCATTCGTGAAGTCTATTAAGGGATAGAGCGCTCTCGCAC
>OY744535.1:37007844-37055344 GCA_963556195.1 Sepiola atlantica | reverse complement strand
ACGGACGGACGGACGGACGGACGGACGGACGGAAATGCCTCAAAACATAGGTCTCCCGATTTTATAAATCGGGGGATCAAATACAAAACAAATGTATGAAGATGGAAAAAAATTATACGTTTATGAATTAGATGAAAAACACTTAATTTATGTTTCAGTTAATACGCCTATGGTGTCTTTGTCGTAAAACAGTTTCCTAGGAAGAGTGAGTCCGTCGTAACAATGCAGTGTGTCTTTCCAAGACAGAGTTTCCGTCGTTATGATCCTGTACGGGATAGAGAGAACAATTAGTCTATGTGTTTCTAAATTTAGACATACATAATCTGAATAGAATAATAAGAGTTCTTACCGTCCTAGTGCTGCTAAAAGTATTTAATATTTAGCAACACCAACACAGAGAATAAGAAACTACATCGATATTAGTGGTCGCCGCTTCAATGATACAATTGTCCAAGTCACTTGAACAACAAAACCATGTAATGTATATATATTTTATAAATATTAAGTGTTTTGTATATAATCTTGAGTGTATTTTTTATTACCGTTTGAAATTTTTAAAACTATCTGTCTGTTCCATGCGTACATCCGTTAAATAACATTGCAGTAATACATTCTTACACTCTTATAATGCTATACAAATGCTATCTAATAACATTATAACTTGAAACATTATTTAAATTTATGACAACATGAAAATGAAAACTTATACGGTTATCCGTTCTTTCCATAAAACTGATATCTTAATTTATATACTGTTAGATTACTGCATATATTTATATATTTATATATATCTGATTAACTCCGAAACAAATTCACTGATTATTATGAATTTTTGAACGTAGATGCTATGGGTAAGGGATTGTAATATGTGCTATATTTTGTTTAATTTAATTGCATGCAAAAATTACGAAGAGGGGAAGTAGGGGTTGAAACCATTCTTGGAAATTCAGACTCCTTCAACTTAAGGCATATATTTTAGACATCTTTTACGGTCAAAGTGATCTAATGTGTTTTTATTTCGGCAGCCTCGAAACTCTAGATTATTTTATTTCATCCCTAAGTCCTTACATTCCATTAGCAACGTTTCTGACAAAGAAGAAATAATTGCTAGTTTATGCGGCTGAATCTATTTATATAACACTTATCGTTGGTTATCTTTTGACCTTGAAGAGGTATTTCTTTAGCTCTTTGCATCATGAGACTTCATGACTTGTCTGGAGCGATTTTCATAAAGAAATACATTTGGTATAACGATTCTGAACAGATCGTTTTGTAACATTTTATCATGATTTTAATCTTTCTAAGGAGACATAAAAATGGTGAAACCGGTTCTGTTCAGGGAAGTATTCTTCTCGTGTATATATGAATAACAATGAAAATACAACTAATAAAAGCCAGAGGGCATATATACAACACGAATTGAAATAAATTCATTTTGATTACTTTAATTCTGGGAACGGGAAAATAAAGTAAAATAAATTGAAAGCGAAAATTAAAAAATAAAGTGAATTTAAAATAATGTTTACAACAAATTATTGGAAGATTTTTCAATGTGCATTTATCTTATTTAGTGATTCTAGTTACAACACACTATCGAAAAGATAAGATAAATAAAAGTATTTTGATCAGAGGACAGTTTTAACTTTACAAAAATTACAGCATAGCTTTCGCATGACGTGGCGTATCCTATAATGTGAATACAACGTATTTATAATGTTGCCAGAACGCTCCGTATAGCCAGGTAACTAACATTATTGATTTACGTGAAATTTAAAAAACCGACACCTGGTGCAATTTAAATGGAAATGTCATTTTTTTTTTTAATATATTTTGCATGTTTTCGTTGTAAAACAATTTTGTAAGGCGAGACTGTCTTATATTTTTTCTTTCTTCCTTCTTCCTAATGTTGATGGTATGACCCCGAAGGGTCGACTATTGGTAGAGGCAGAAAAACACGTCAAGTTGTAAAAGACGTTGGAATAAGTAGAATCAGGTCGATGGTTGGCGCAGGTTGGCGCTTTTTGAATAAGGAAATTGACAACATATTTGAAGCACCCATGAAAATGTATTTAAGTGACATTTTAGCAAACCGACGCATAGTGCAATTTAAATGAAAAAAGAATTGTTATTGATTTTTTTTTGCCAAAAAGAAAAATATATATATATTGATATTTGTATATATATATATATATATATATATATATATATATATATATATATAAATTCTTTGTAGAATGGTAGGAAAAATCCCAGCAGAGTGCTCGATTAATTAAGAATCAAAGTTAAAAATTAAGAGCATAATATTTATTTATTCTGGTACAGAAAAATTAGTACAACATTCGTACCGTCGGTTTCAAGCACGGAGGGTCTTACCCATCCGGCTCTCTTCAGCTTCTGTTGTCATCTGTTTGGAAATGTGAGGTCACATGACACTCTTGTTGGGACGCGTTATTTGCTCAGTGTGTTGTGTGTGTTTGTTTAAATTTGAATTTAGTGTCATAAGACCGTTGAGATTTAAAACACGGGAGAAGAAAGAGAATTCAAGATTAAAGGGAATAAAAAGGGGAATAAAAAAGGGGGGTAAAAAATAAAAATAAAAAAAAAAAAAAAAAAAAAAAAAAAAATATATATATATATGAAAAAATATATATATATATATATATAAATAAATATAAAAAAAACATATATATATATAAAAACATTTTAATACTAAGAATAAAGGAATAAAAAAAGAAGAAAAAGAGAAAAAGAGTATAAAAAGTGGGTTAAAAAATATATATATAGAGAGAGAATAAATTGTAGAGAATAAAAAAGAGCGAGAGAGAAAGAAAGAATAAAAATAGAAAGAATAAAAAGAATAAAAATATATAAATAAAATATATAAATAAAAATAATAATAATAAAAAAATAAATAAAAATTAAAAATTAAAACTTAAAGATTAAAAACAAAAATAATAAAAATAAAGAAAGGGTTTCTCTGAAATTCCCGTGAGCCAAATTATGAATTTGTATCATTAGCCGTTATATTTTTGAAGGTATGCGTTCTAAAAATCGTTGATGTGTAAGAATCTTTAGATTGGAGTGATTTTTAATGAAGGGATTCGGATCTAAGGGAGGTAACTAAGATGGAAATATGAAATATTTGAGTTTGTTAAAGTGGGTTTGAAAATTAATCTGGTGGTTGATAAAAGATAAAAAAATTAAAAATTAAATATTTTTGCATTTTGGTGAAAGTCGAAGTTTTTGCTCTTGGAATTTATGTGGATATAATTTTTTGAGTAATCTAGTGATTGATAATTAAATTAAATATTTTTGTATTTTTGTGAAGGTCGGAGTTTTTGCTCTTGAAGTTTAAGTGGATATAGGTTGATGAGGTGTTTGTTCGTTTTTATTGTGTTTATATTAGTAGAGGGGGGTAGTTAGACATTATGTGAATCGGTCAGACCAGTTTATAAGCAATGCTTGCCTCTTGTGTGCACATCCCTTGAATATTTCATCGCGGACATTTAAACAGGCTGTATTCGGATCGATGATGGCTTTTGAAATGTGGTATTTTTCAGCGTCACATAGAGGACATCTGTTTATGGCTGGAGAGAAGGATGGTTTTCTCTCAATTATTTTCCATTTGATGGTGAAGGGTGTGTTTTCTTCTTTAAGCTGCCATATTCGGGTCGCGAGTGCCGTATTAGCCTTGTTTTTGTATCTGAAGGAGTTTCTGTGTGCATATAGCCTTTGTTTGAAATTTCCCTTCGTCATCCCAATATATTTTTCTGCATTACTGGTATTCTGGTCTGTGACGGTTGCTTCATAAATGATTGAATTGATTTTGCAATTTCCCTCCAGGGGGCAGTTGTTTTTGTCTTGGCATGAGCAGCCTGCGTTTGTAATTGTTTTGGGTTCTGCAGAGATAATTTTTCTTATTGAAGGGGCAGTGGAATAGCTGATCTTAACAGAATTTCTGTTAAAAAGTTTGTGTAATTCATTTGTGGGTGGGAAGTGTTTGTCGAGCAACTTGAGGAAAAGTTGGCCTACCTTTGTTTTGGTATTGGTCGAATAGGGTGGGGAAAACCAGATCACCGATCTCCTTCTATTGCGGGTCCCCCGTGGTTGGTCTCGGTTGGGGGTGTATGAGATTTCTTCTCTGAACCCGCTGTCGCGGAGCGCTTTGTTGTAATATGGTGCTGCTTGGTTGAAATTTTCAACCAAGCAGCACCATATTACAACAAAGCGCTCCGCGACAGCGGGTTCAGAGAAGAAATCTCATACACCCCCAACCGAGACCAACCACGGGGGACCCGCAATAGAAGGAGATCGGTGATCTGGTTTTCCCCACCCTATTCGACCAATACCAAAACAAAGGTAGGCCAACTTTTCCTCAAGTTGCTCGACAAACACTTCCCACCCACAAATGAATTACACAAACTTTTTAACAGAAATTCTGTTAAGATCAGCTATTCCACTGCCCCTTCAATAAGAAAAATTATCTCTGCAGAACCCAAAACAATTACAAACGCAGGCTGCTCATGCCAAGACAAAAACAACTGCCCCCTGGAGGGAAATTGCAAAATCAATTCAATCATTTATGAAGCAACCGTCACAGACCAGAATACCAGTAATGCAGAAAAATATATTGGGATGACGAAGGGAAATTTCAAACAAAGGCTATATGCACACAGAAACTCCTTCAGATACAAAAACAAGGCTAATACGGCACTCGCGACCCGAATATGGCAGCTTAAAGAAGAAAACACACCCTTCACCATCAAATGGAAAATAATTGAGAGAAAACCATCCTTCTCTCCAGCCATAAACAGATGTCCTCTATGTGACGCTGAAAAATACCACATTTCAAAAGCCATCATCGATCCGAATACAGCCTGTTTAAATGTCCGCGATGAAATATTCAAGGGATGTGCACACAAGAGGCAAGCATTGCTTATAAACTGGTCTGACCGATTCACATAATGTCTAACTACCCCCCTCTACTAATATAAACACAATAAAAACGAACAAACACCTCATCAACCTATATCCACTTAAACTTCAAGAGCAAAAACTCCGACCTTCACAAAAATACAAAAATATTTAATTTAATTATCAATCACTAGATTACTCAAAAAATTATATCCACATAAATTCCAAGAGCAAAAACTTCGACTTTCACCAAAATGCAAAAATATTTAATTTTTAATTTTTTTTATCTTTTATCAACCACCAGATTAATTTTCAAACCCACTTTAACAAACTCAAATATTTCATATTTCCATCTTAGTTACCTCCCTTAGATCCGAATCCCTTCATTAAAAATCACTCCAATCTAAAGATTCTTACACATCAACGATTTTTAGAACGCATACCTTCAAAAATATAACGGCTAATGATACAAATTCATAATTTGGCTCACGGGAATTTCAGAGAAACCCTTTCTTTATTTTTATTATTTTTGTTTTTAATCTTTAAGTTTTAATTTTTAATTTTTATTTATTTTTTTATTATTATTATTTTTATTTATATATTTTATTTATATATTTTTATTCTTTTTATTCTTTCTATTTTTATTCTTTCTTTCTCTCTCGCTCTTTTTTATTCTCTACAATTTATTCTCTCTATATATATATATTTTTTAACCCACTTTTTATACTCTTTTTCTCTTTTTCTTCTTTTTTTATTCCTTTATTCTTAGTATTAAAATGTTTTTATATATATATATGTTTTTTTTATATTTATTTATATATATATATATATATATTTTTTCATATATATATTTTTTTTTTATTTTTTTATTTTTATTTTTTACCCCCCTTTTTTATTCCCCTTTTTATTCCCTTTAATCTTGAATTCTCTTTCTTCTCCCGTGTTTTAAATCTCAACGGTCTTATGACACTAAATTCAAATTTAAACAAACACACACAACACACTGAGCAAATAACGCGTCCCAACAAGAGTGTCATGTGACCTCACATTTCCAAACAGATGACAACAGAAGCTGAAGAGAGCCGGATGGGTAAGACCCTCCGTGCTTGAAACCGACGGTACGAATGTTGTACTAATTTTTCTGTACCAGAATAAATAAATATATATATATATATATATATATATATATATATATATATATATATGTATATATATATATATATATATATATATCAAAAAAGGGGTAAGGTAAAACAAAATACATTTTAAAGCATGTTAAGATGCGATAATATTTTATTAAGAGAGAAAAAAATCGAAACCGATTTTTTTTTTATAAACTTTCATTTTTGTTTTTTGTTTATATTACAGATATAATTCGCCGAGTACAATCGGCTTTATCAGTGTAGTTTGTAGATCCGATGTTAATGGTCTGCCGGTCTCAGAGTGTGTAACCGGCCCATGAGGTGGTTTTGTTATCACTTTCGGTACGAGATCATGCCAGCACGTATATATATATATATATATATATATATATATATATATATATATATATATATCACTTCCTGTCCGTGACCGTACAACAACATAACACTTCTTATTAATTATATATTATAAATAGTAAGTAAGGTATGTTACGTTTTAGTAGACGTTGAGGTCTACTAAAACGTAACATACTTTACTTACTATTTATCAAATTTAACAACAAGTGTAACTAATTAAACTAATATTTTCAAAAATGGCACGAGATAATCACGACAGTTCACTCTACTGCCCAATACAAAAACATACTTAAATACAACATATTAGAATAGAAGGAACCTCCACAGTAAGATATGCGATTTAGCTAATTGTCAGATGTATCTGGCATTTACGAAAGTGGGGCACTAGAGCAGCAATTTCGTCGGAGCCCATCCCATTGTAGTACTCGTAAAACAAGCACAGGGCCACGAAATTGCGACGATAGATATAGGCTGGTGGTTGGTTGACAGTGGGGGACCTATTTGATTAGAGATTCATTTGATACTCTGTCTAAGAAGCAAAGATTAATGGTTGATGTAACAACAATGCTTCATGCGCGAATGATGGCTTTGAGAGATATAAGATTCCGGCAGGTGTGAAGAATTTCCTGCTCAGTATTGATTTACTCCTCTCCAGGAGTTAGGCACAAAGCCAGTTTTTATCTTACTCCCACAAGTAAGATGTGACCCAAGGTCGGGTCGGGAAAGTGGGGTTTAAAAATTGCCTGGGCAGCCCCGTCGGCATTCCCCAGTAGGGGCGCCTCAGTCAGTAAGCAATAAACTTACTCCTCCTCAAACCCATAGACCAGCGTAAATCAAGCCCCGAAGGCCAAGACAATACCAGTCTATGGGGTGTAGTATCCATAGAAACAGATACTACACTTTGATCATTCCTGCTCAGTAGAAGGATCTCACCTTCCTTGCAGCAGCCTTGGCAATGTTTTAAACATGTTTTCTCTTTGATGTGTTCTGTGTATGCTAAACAGATACATTTGAGTATTTGACATGGGTATGTGTTTGTTAACCAGGACAATGTCTGGTTAAAAAGGTGTATTTATTGTTAAAGAAAAGGAGCTGTGTCTTAGTACCATTAAATGTTACTACATATTTATGACCTTATTCAACTACACACTCAAGGTTGTTTTCTTAGGATTCAGCCCTTGCCTTAGATATGTGCGCGTTTATTTTGGTCACATGTCGAGAGAAGAGCGTAGTGTCATCAGCAAATACACGCACCCACACACTCTTATCAGGGAGCTCGTCAATGTAAATCAGTAACAATAAAAGTACACAGATCGACACCTGGAGCACACCAACATTAATGTAAAATTGTTTAGCTGTACGGCCATCGAGGACAACCTGGACCTTTCTTTTGCCCAGGAACGATCTTACTTATTAAATTGAATATTCGTCCAGTAATACCATACGAAATAATTTTCATGAGAATTTTTTCATGTCAGATATCGTCAAAGACTTTAGATATATCAAGCGCTACCGAACTATCTTGCTGCATATTTAAATGAAAGAAACATGAGTTGTACTTACGTTTATTCAATACACCCTGTTTGATTTCTTTTCCATGCTCCTTCTCTATTTGTTTTCCTGAATGTGTTTATATTTAAATGATTCTTTTAGTTTTAACGTAAATAAACGTAGATGTTATTAATGTTAAAACTTAGAGTTTCCGAGTTGTTATATATAACTCCCTTTTTTCTCTTTATTTTTTACTGGCGGAACCCGTCGCCCGGTGTTGCACGGGAAAAAGTACTACCTATTGCATGACGTCGAATAAAAAAGAAACGGCCTATTGTTTTTCTACGCCCCCCGCCCCTCTACCGTGTTGGCGAATGTTTTAAATTAAAAAAAAAAGAAAAAAGTGGTAGAGTAGTATGGGATCGAACGCAAAAACTGGCGATCATGAAACGTATATTCTTACCCATTGCACCACTGTTTCGGGTTACAAGTTCATGTGAAAATACGGCAATTAAACGAACTTTCATTATTGGCATGCGTGTTAAATAACAACCGGTGTTTTTGTGAAAATTAAACTGTGTTTATTAGTTCCCCCGGTGTCGATGAGTGTAGTCACAGTACAGAATTGTTAGGGAGAAAAGTTTTTGCTACCACCTATATGGAGTTGGTATTTCGGAGAGTCGTTGCGAGCGGGCAAAATGTAATATTCAGTGTTAGTTGGGAAAGAAGAATAACAAATTTACTAAAACACACGCGAGTGAATAAGTGTAATATAATTGTGAGTCCAGTAGCCTGTCATGCATGTGGTTATTTTCCTATTCTCCGAGAAGGGACAGGGGAAAAAACGTCTCTACTTTATATATTAGAGAAGAGAAGAGAAGAATTACGCATATTGGCGCATTTCTTCCGCTTTGTTTCGTCTCATTTCGCTTCTCATTTCGTACATGTTTGTTATACTAGATATTTTAAATCAGATAACCGAAACCAGAAATTACATACATTACGTTGATTCTATCTACTTGATAGTCGAAATGATTACATGCCCCACACGTGGCTACATGCAATCTTCAAATGTCTGACAATGTGCAGAGCTGTCAAGAGTCGGTTGTAAAGACTACATAAGCAATTTCAAGGTTCATCTATTTTATTGCCTCCGTGAGCAGAGAAACCGTTGAGTGAACCGTGCCATTAATTCATACGTAAATGTAACTTGCCCACTACTATACATATATTTCATCTTACGTATATAAAGAATCTCAAGAACGTAGTTATGCAATTAAAGAATTCGAATGCAAAACGCGATAAACGCAATATTAAATATTAAGAAACTATTGCTACAAAAAGGATGTCTTTCAGCACTCGATCACCCACCAAAATAATGGTCTACATAATACAACACCGAAATAATTTATTTGTGATTTTCTATGAAAATAAGTTTTTTTCTAAGTTTAGATTTAATATATTCATTTTTATTTTAGTTGTTTGAATGTTCAATTTCAACAAATTAGATTTAACGCGTTTTGCATTTGAAGAAGGCTGGATGTTACATCGGCCGAGAGGTTGTGAAAATGAGACCCAAAATACGAATAATAGATAATCCAAAAAATAAAAGGTATAAATGAAAAGTTCAAACGCAAAAAAACGATAAATCAAATTCGTTGTAATTGAGATCTTAAACAATAAACACACGAATATATTAAATCTAGCCTTCGAATGAAAACTGATTTTTATTGAAATTAAAACGAAGTTATTTCGGTATCATATTATGTAACGAATAGGTCTGAGTGTCGTCGAGTGTGGAACTGCAACACTTTTTGTAGGGACAGTTTCCTGATTTTAAAAATGTCGTTTATCGCGTTTTGCATTCGAACCCTTCAAATTCTTATCTGAAAATATACAAAAAATAATATATTTAGTTGCAGATGTGTGATTAGTTCATTTTTGATGTGTAACAATAATGTAAATCCTATTTTCTAAGATTAGTTAGTCATTATTATCTGGCAAATATTGAGAACAGTGTAATGGAAAAAAGCTTAATCTTATTTTTTGGCCGTCACACACAAATGTATTTTGTTCTCTGCACGCATTGTTTAAACTATTTTTGTCTAGTCTCGTTTTTTTGTAAGTTCGAATTTATTTGCTGTTTTCATCGGTCGAATAGTATTTTGATTCCATTGTCTAAACTGTTAAGCCAGGTTTGAACGTGGTTAGCTGTTGTTTTTATCGGTTTGTATTGTTTGCATTTCACGCTGTTAAGTTTATTCTTCTATTTGCCTATTGTCATTGTTTCGTTGTTAAACAAGGAGTTCTTCAATTATATTTCTAACCAAGTTCCATTCCAGAATAGCATCATTGAACTAGTGTTACCTTGTTCTTTATATTTCGTTATTTTCTGTCAGTGAGCTTCTTTTTTTTTTGAGCGCCATTGTTTTTGTTATCCTGCAGTTGTAAATGTTTTATAGGTCATCTTGTTTTATTTAGCTTCGTTTTGATGGCTCTTTTTTTATTCCTATCGTGCCTCAAAACATAGGTTAGATTCTATAGTGTTTTCTTATAAGATTCAGCTTTTTAGGTTATATAGATCTTATGCAGCTTTAAGAATTTAGGCATTTGCGGAGGTTTTAGTCTGTTTCTTCATCAACCTGTTTAATATGATTCTACTTTTAGCCGGTAATCTTCTAGGTATTTTGTAATAAAGCTTTGATATGTTAACGCTGGGGCCATTCTCCTGGGTAGGTTGAGCTATATTTTTCGAAACAGGAAGTTACTATGGAATATTACATACACAGGATGTCTCCAGTCGCATATGTATCACGCTCAGCCGAGATTATATTAACGATGCTATTTTATTGCACTTTTCTGCAAGGCGGTGTCGTTATCCTATTATATACAGAACTTGTTATTCATAAATTTTCACCCATCTTGTACTACCCAGGCTCAAGTCGCTAAACATCAGTGATCTAACGAGAATTGCTGTGTCAACATGATTAAATACGGTAGAGTAGTTTGTACTCATTCTGCGTTACATGTATATCATCTGGATGATCGAGTTCGTGATTCCAGATATGTTACTGACATCGACTAACATCACGTGGAGAAGGTTCCAGGGTTCAACGGATTACACATTCTGACGATGATAGACTTGTAAATAACACTAGCCTATTTTTAAAATTAAATTGTAGAATGGCGACAATAGAATCAAGCCGGTCAACATAGTTGAACCCTGTTGATTCATACGAATTTACTTTTACCACAAAAAAATAAACCCAAGGGTATCGTGATCTATGTGCGAATTCAACTCTCCCCCTTCTTCCAATTCGTCTGTTTTGCATGTTTTCATCCAGATAAGCTCTCAAAGTGAGGAAATGCACCATCTATATAAATTATTATGTGACTCTATGTTTGTGCGTGGGTATGTATGTATATATATATATATATATATATATATATATATATATATATATATATATATATATATATAAATCCTGTGTGTGCTTCAGTATTTTTTCATTTAAGCAAACATTGTTAAAAATAACAGTTTCATCTTAAATGTTGAATTCACCTTTTTTCAATTCAATTCAATTATTTTGGAATAAAAAATAAAACAAACATGATTCAGTTGCCATTTTGGGAAAGAGTGATAAAGGAGAGGATACAGTAGCTCAGCACCTGTCCAAATTAACCTGGAATCGTTGAGTTATTGGTGCATTTATGACCTTTTTGGGAGTCTATTCAAAGGCCCAGACATCCTGAATGCGAAGGCGGCCCTCTTCCGGTTCAATAAAAATCGGCGGTGAAATCGTTTCTCGTGGTGTCCGCGTATACCTCTTTCTAGTGAAGAATTGAATAATAGGTACTGAGGTATATCGTATTGATCAGTGAGGAGATTGTAGGCCAAAATAAGATAAACGCATAATCGTCGACGCTCAAGCGAGAAAAAGTTAGTTTCCTGAGTCGGCTTTCATTGGCTAGCTCCGATAGACCCTGTACCATTCGAGTGGCCAGTCTATCCAACATTGTAAATAATGAGCATTTCATTTATTTTTCTTGTAAAAACGAGGCAAATATTTTCGCATTTATTTATATAAATATATGCATATAAACATTTCGTAATTGTGACATGAATTTATTTATCTTTAAAATAGGACCGTAACGAAATAAAAATAAAGAGGAAATCAATTCGCCTGAGCGATGATGTGTGTTAAGCAGAGGGGCTATTTTAAAAACAATAACAAAGAAAATTTAGTGAGGCTAAGGAGAGAGAAGGCGAGGCCAGAAGAGGAAGTTAGAAACAAGAGAAAAGAGAAGCACTAAGTGATATAGAGAGCTATAGAGAGTTACCTTCACCATTTCTGTCTTTGAACTCTTAAGTCTTTTAGATACAAGTTCGTTTAGAAATTAAACGAAATAACGTTCATTTAGAAATGAAAGGAAAGAAGAAATCAGTTCGCCTGAACGATGGTGCGTGTTTGAGTGAGTTTTTTTTATAAAAACAATAACAAATAAATGTTAGCCTTCTTAAGGATATATGCATATATGTTTGTTTGAACGTCTGTGTATGGAAATTTTAATTTGTTGTTGAGGGGCTATTTGGGGCAGTTTGGGCTGCTGTGTCGGCCTTATCATTTCCTCGGATTACTACGTGAATGTGGATCCAACAAAATATATATTCAGTGTTCAGAAATGATGCTATTCTACATAATGGTTTGATGATCAACGTGTTATGAAGATGTATATTTTAAAATGTTGTTAATACTGATAAGGAGTCTGAAATAATTATGAAGTATTTCTTTTTATTCTGATAGATAATATCAAGTGTTTCCATTGGACGACGATAGAACAGAACTATTGGCTATTAATTATTGACATTTTTTCGAGAAGTATTGCCGCTAAACACTTGTGAGTGGGAAATTATATTTTATGAATTATATATATAAATATGTATATAGATGTATATATATAATTATTAATGGTAATATATGTATTAGCATATACTATCAGTTCCGTTTACTTTGTAGTCTCCTTAAAAAGATTCAACTCGATGATTGTCAATTATTGATAACAGAGCAAATATAGGTCAGTTCATATCATATTCCAATAACCATGGTTTCATTTTATTATTTTTATTTTTTTCGCATTTCCAAAAAAACATAACATTTATGTGAGATATATATTTTACGGTCCGTTTCATTTGTCTTGTGCCAAAAACATTTGTATGTCAATGCAACACTACACAATCATTTAATAAGGTTGGCTTTCAGAATAGAATGTACATTTTATTAAAGATTCAATCGGTTAGTGACATTCAAATTGATTACTCTGTGTTTCACTCCGTTTATTGAAGTTGTATTGAAGTGTGACAACGACCCTGGTCAAAAGACGATTTTGATTGTCAAATACATTGTATAAGCAGCTGAAACGAAAAGAAGAATCATAAGTAGGTCGAAATTGAATATTTTCTTAAAACTAGACGCCTGTTGTGCTCGAGTTTTAGTTTAATGTTAATATTTTTATATTAACTATCGGGACCCGTGTAAATTACACGAAATGAGGTTTTCAATACTAATTATCTTGTTCCTAACCTATACATGTTTGAATAAAATATAAGATCTGACTTGTATATTTATTTTTAAAAATGAACAATACATGAAACAATTTACAAGATTTCTTTATATACAATATTTCTAGTGAAGGTAATATTTTGACGACTAAACCTTACTTTGTAAATGCTTTAGATTAAATTACATTTGGCTCCAATTAATGAGTAGCATACAAATATTCGGAAGGTTGTTGCTTTTGATGTAAGCGTGACACACAAAATAATATAGCGTTATCGTATTAATATGTGTCTTCCCGGTCGTCCCCTCCCTACCTCTCTTTCCCTTCCCCTCGAAATGTAGAAAACTAATCTTAGAGGTTGGTTGGGATCGAACTATAAACCAGTCAGGCCGAAGTCAAAAATACTACGTCGCTAACCGTTGCGCCAAAGGGTAATACTTGAAACAGTTTCGAAAATTAGGCGAGTTAAATTTTTTTCAAAATCTAGGTGCGCAGAGCTTTTGCCGGAAGCGTGACACACGAACACACACGCTATCGTATTAATATATAGATAATTTAACATTTCTGAAGATCAAAAAGGCTTAAGGAGATTAGTTCATTGTTGGTTGAATGATGAAGAATATGACGAGAGGGCTGCAAATAATGAATAAAACTGACACTATTTAAAAACCTATAGAAACGGTGTATGATAAGTAGTTGTTGACATTAAATTTGAACATGACCATTCTTTAACATGCAACGAAGCAACCCTGTGGTAATATGCCCCGTTGATAGGAGGTTTTTGAAAATAAGCTCTATTCGTAGAAAGTCTGTATGATGCTAGGTACACGCAGGGATGATTGAAATTTTTTTGATTAATCTACTTCCCACAAGGTAAGATGTGACACAAGGTCGGGAAAGTGGGATTAGATAAGCCAGCGCTCGAGAGGTGAGCACTCTGGCCATTTAAAAGTGCATGGCCAGCCCCGTCGGAATTCTCGATAGGGGCGCCTCAGGCAGTAAGCAATAAACTTACTCCTCCCCAAAGAGGGGAGACAAAGCCTGTGAGGGTGGACTTCCTAGAACTGCACAGGACAGCGTGCAGTATCCATCGGAACAGATACAAAACTTTGATCTTGGCCAAAAAGGCCAACAAAGTTATTTACAGCTGTAGTAGCAATATACTGTGAATGTCTTACACGGAATAAGCAGAGATCAGAGCTCAATTGAGCACATTCTATGAAAGTAATGTTAGGGTAGAGAAAGACAAGCAACGTATATTCTGTTGTAAAGAGACTGCAGAAAGATTCTTAGTATATGTAAACCACCGCTTAAACCATCGTATTTTGTTAATTAAATGCGCGACTTAAAGGAATAGTAGTATGGCACAAAGATGAGTAACCCTTTCTGGGGAGCTGGTGTTCCCCTTTACATTTCAGAATCCTCGTGCCAGACTTGGAGATAAGTAAAATAAATCTTTGCAATACAAACGTATCAGTACGCATGAGTTAGTCATGATTTGGTAAACTGGGGGTCGGTGTAAAATCAATTAAATGATAGGTGCATGTGATGGGTTCAACAGATCAGAGCACCTGTCATGCGAAATGTGTAGGAACACTAAATCAGGTTGTTAAATTATCAGAACAATGGGTTGTATATTGTGACTGCTCTCTCTCCCTCTTTCGCTCTCTTTCTTTCTCTCTCTCTACCTATCGATCTATCTATCTATCTATCTATCGCTAAAAGATTGAGAACAGTCGATGTTTTGATGAGACACGCGACGGCTCGCTTTAGATAAAGAAGCCGAACTTAGTTGAATCTTCGAGTTTTTAAATAAAAAAAAAAGAAAATATTAAATTATATTTTTATATCTAAAGTAAAATGGTTTGTTCCATTATTACATAACGCTCTTTTTCAGCCAGTTGTGCCAGGCAGTTAAGCATGCCAGTCGACCAAACATCCAGCAAGCCTACGAAATACCTATCCCTGTCTGATTGAACTCGGGGAGTGAGTGTGTGCCGTTTCCCAGCACAAAATATATCTTTAAAAAGTGCCCAAGGATCAGACACACTAAGTCTACTCCCTGGCCGTGACAATTGTCCAAATGTGATTGCTCACTGGTGATAACAACGAATACATTTCGCCCTGTTCCTCACCCCAGCAAACTGTACTATCACATTGGTTCCGCCACCAAGATACAAATTGCGGTCACCCCCTCGGTCCAAGCGACACAGTCACAGTAGAATCATATGTAGATATAGATTAAACTTGAAGTCAGTTTTGTTCGAATCCAAGTTTAATTATAATCGTTGATGTAACTCTTTTTTTAAACCATTGTTGCGTGTTAATAAAGTCTCATGTGTTGAAGTTAAATAACGACTGAACTGAAATAGAATTCTTTCTACGCATTTCCGTTCTGGCTTAACGGCCAAGAACTTATGTCATTGTTAATCAGCTTAGTCAACCGAAGAATAATAGATTTAGCACATGTTTTAAATAAAACGCTGTTCTGCTTTCCTTTATTTTTGTCTGCTCGTGTTTTCCGTCATTTAAACAAATCTGTAAAATGCAATTGTTCTGAAACATTCTAGTCTCTAACGTGTGAGACAGTCATGAATAAAAACTCGGGCCAGGCAGTAAACAATATGAAGTGCGTCTTAAAGATCTAACGACCTATATTACGTTGAAAATGAAAGATATGAAATGAAGAATACTGTATCATCGTATGGGCTATTGTGGTTCAAGTGGTCACCCTGGTAAGCGTATACAAAGTAATACCCCTCCGTTGCAATGTTACGCTAGATATGTACCTGGTTAACAATAAAAATACGACACAGAAAGTATAAAAATGAACAGAATAGAAAAATAAACGAGGGAAAATACAAGAAGAAGAGGAAAACAAATAATTAAATTTCTTGACGTGTTTATTTTCAGTTTTTTCAGGGCTGTTCCAGGGCTTGTAATCTTCGTGTTAACTAGAAATTAAGTCGGAGATCCGCCTGACAATGTAAGGATGGGTTAAAATCTAATCTGTTTTTATCTATATTCCATGAAGTATTCACAAAGTTATACAACGGAAACGTGATAGACTGAAAACCTCTTATTGGCTCATCGAAAATCTTACATGATTAATAACTAACCTTTATTTTATCAAAGTACATTAAATTTGGAAAAATCGAAAGTTGAAATTCCGTCAAAATTTCAACATTGACCAAGTAGTCATGGTTAAAGTTCACGATTCACGTCATATAAGATGTGCGATTTGCTTGGCTATATAGGACAAGTTGTGAGTCTCTATGTTTAACAGAATCGAAATAATAGCCACAAGTGTGACTTTTAATTTGCCCGTGACCTTGACTTTTGACCTTGATATCACATGAAATAGTGCTGGCTTCACACCCGCACGAGGGTATACGCTGCATAGCACACGCAACCCCTAATTAAAATCAAACATAACAAAATGCATCTGGTCAGATTTTATAAGTCAACCTAAACTATTAATCTGTCTGACATATAGATAATTGGTTTGGACTAGCCTATTTTTTCTTTTTTACTTGCACTATTTTAATGGCACGAGAATATTATATTTCGCTGAAGGTTTTTTTTTGTAAATACTTGATATCACATGAAATAGTGCTGGCTTCACACCCGCACGAGGGTATACGCTGCATAGCACACGCAATCCCTAATTAAAATCAAACATAACAAAATGCATCTTCTCAGATTTTATAAGTCAACCTAAACTATTAATCTGTCTGACATATAGATAATTGGTTTGGACTAGCCTATTTTTTATTTTTTCCCTGGACTATTTTAATGGCACGATAATATTATATTAGGCTGAAGGTTTTTTTTTGTAAATACTTATTCAAGTTAGGAACAATGTTAGAGTGGAAAGACTTTTACTTACACACCAAAACAGATAAAATGCAGTTATATACTGTTTTCTCCTCTGAGTTTTCAAAAATAAAGATACCATGCGCGTTTGTGCGCGTTGACATGATTACACATTTTCTTTTTACTATTACTCAAACGAACGTTTATAACATTCATCTAAATAAATAAATGCGAAAGGTTTTCCATCTATCCTAAATATATTAATATCGAGACAGGTTAAGCTTATTAAATTTTATGGTCGAACATAGTATTTTGTAATATTATATACAGGGTGGGCAAAAATAAGGGTCCTATTTTTAAAAATTCATAACTTTTTTTATTTATTGATTTTTTTTTTTTTTAGAATAAGTAAAGGACCCCTTCCGAAGCAAGCATGAGTCGTATTAGCCCTAAGGAACGTACCCTACTTTAGAAAACATTATTTTTGCTTAAATAACTCAAAACAGTGTAAAAAACAATACTTTAGTTTTTGTAAGTTTTAAGAAGTGTTTTTCGGCTAAAATTTGTTTTGTTTATTTCAAAAAATCTCGGAAGGGTCAGTCTACACACACATAAAGTTTGGTGAGTTTAACTTTTATTTTGTGGAAGTTATTCAAATTCAAGTTATTCAAATTTAAAGATAGGACCCTTATTTTGGCCCACCCTGTATATAGCTAACTGTAAACAACCACAAACAAGTTTAGATCTTCTTAATTTGCATATTTATTTTATAAACAGTTTCTAATGAATAAATATATATTCTGTAATATATAGTTTACATTTTTCATTGTTATATTTTCTTATATATTCACAACATTGTATTTGACAGTAAAACATCTGATGCCGATGGGATGCTGTGAACTGTTACTACACTTTAATTTTAGCCAAAAGTCAAAAGAACAATAAAATAATGATTTTACGGCTTGATATTCCAAAATGAATGAAATTAATATTTACTTTATTATTGTATTATTTTTCAATGGGGGTGGGCAGTTTAGTATTGGTTCTGTTGTCGTAAGACAGTCTTCCCAGGTATTAACTCCTTTTTTTAAGGAAGTGGGAGTAAACCTCCCAGGTAGAACATCCTCTTGTGATATAAGAGGTAATGTTGTTCTGTTGTCATTAGACCATCACAACAGATGTTAACGGTAAATCTATATCGAAATGTAAGAACTAAAAATACACCTAATATCCAAATAGCGGAAAATTAACTAAAAATCTAAAACTTGTGGGAGTTATCATTATAATGTGTAATAATTGAGCAAATGATTGTGGTCAATAATTATTATTTTAGTCATGTACATTCTATTTCCAATGAGTGCATCGTGTGTAGAGTATAAATGAAATCAATTATGATCTCTTGGTCAATGAATACTATTTAGTCAAATATTAGTGTCAAAAACTGCTATTATTTCGTATTTAATTAAAATGGAAGAAAATATTAAATAAATGAAAATAGGCCACGTATCTAATTTCTGTGGAGAAAAGTGTACATTGGGGAATCGTATTTTCGATCAATTGCTAAAATCTAAATATATCCAAATAAGTCGAATCTAAAAGAAAATAAGAATGATGAAGATACTCGGTCGAATAATTGAAATGTTCTTCACATAATTCCAGATTACATTTTCTTCTATGTAATTATCTATAAAATATACCAAATAAATTATTGGGCAGAATCTTTGAATTTACAGTGGAAAGGTTTAATCTGACATGACCTCATTATCACGACTCTATGAAAATCGATATATAATTTCCTTGAAAATCACCGCAATTAACCCATCGATTATTCCGTAATTAACAAGTTAATTTCCCATCTCTCACGCAGTAGATGCCGAAAACATTCGCTTGGAAGAGGAAGCAGATGAGAATAAAACTAATTAAGAACAAAGTAAAACTTTTATCTCGAGAGTGTTCACACAAAGCCGTCTCTATTTTAATAGAGTTTATTAAAAATAATATATTTTAGCGTGAATAATTTCACGTTACTTCGTTCAATTTATATTGATGTGTTTTTTTGCTGAGAAGTAACATACCACGATACGTTTATTTAATATGATATTTAAATAGAGTTTATTAAAAATAATACATTTTAGCGTGAAATATTTCACGTGACTTCGTTCAATCTATATTGATGTTTTTTGCTGAGAAGTAACATACCACGATACGTTTATTTAATATGATATTTAAATAGAGTTTATTAAAAATAATACATTTTAGCGTGAAATATTTCACGTGACTTCGTTCAATCTATATTGATGTTTTTTGCTGAGAAGTAACATACCACGATACGTTTATTTAATATGATATTTAAATAGAGTTTATTAAAAATAATACATTTTAGCGTGAAATATTTCACGTGACTTCGTTCAATCTATATTGATGTTTTTTTCTGAGAAGTAACATACCACGATACGTTTATTTAATATAATATTTAAATAGAGTTTATTAACAAGCATATATTTTAGTGTGAAATATTTCACGTGACTTCGTTAAAACAATATTGATGTGTTTCGTTGTTGAGAGGTGAAATACAACGATACACGTTTATTAAATATAATATTTTAATAGAGTTTATTAAAAATAATATATTTTAGTGTGAAATATGTTACGTGACTTCATTAAAGCAATATTGATGTTTTTCTTGTTAAGAGGTAAACTCCCACGACATACGTTTATTAAATATAATATTTTAATTAAGTTTATTAAAAATAAACTATGTTAGCGTGAAATATGTTACGTGACTTCATTAAAGCAATATTGATGTTTTATTGTTGAGAGATAAAATCCCACGATATACGTTTATTAAATATAATATTTTCATGGAGTTTATTAAAGATAATATATGTTAGCGTGAAAAATTTCACGTGACTTCGTTCAATCAAAATTGTTGCTTTTTGTTGAGAAGTAAAACACCACGATATCCGTTTATTTAATATAATATTTAAATACAGTATATTAAAAAGGATATATTTTAGCGTGAAATATTTCACGTGACTTCGTTAAAACAATATTGAAGTTTTTCGTTGTGGAGAGGTAAAATACAAAGATACACGTTTATTAAATATAATATTTGAATAGAGTTTATTAAAAAATAATATATAGTAGTGAGAAATTTTTTACGTGACTTCATTAAAACAATATTGATGTTTATTTTGTTGAGAGGTAAAATACAACGATATACGTTTATTAAATATTAGCAGAATGCCCATCTATGGAAGGGTTCGTATGTTATATAACTATGTTATATACCTTTATTTGTCTATAGATATCGTTCGCCTCCTTGTCTCGTGAACCGACATTTGGAATATTCTCGGTGTATTCTTATCTATGAAATAACCGAAATGTGACCTTTTATGAAGGGCAAAAAAGATAATTCGTCAATTTTGCTGAATATTTTAAACCAAATAAGTGTGATAGAAACTAAGAGTCAACACATAACTATAATCAAAAGCAATAAAATGTAATTCTCTACCTTCTCGGATAAGTTTTATTTTGTGTTTTTTTAAAGTATTTTAAAGCGCATTTATTTACATTTTTAAATCGTTGTCTTTCGGAGTCTCGAAAACAAAACGAATTCAATATGTCGCCAGATTTTACTCGATGTATAGCCTCGTTAATCGTCCAAATATCGAAAATCCAAAAAAGAAAATAGAGGTAAGAAGAGGAAAATAGAGGTAAGAAAAATATTGCTGTGGTTGCAAGGTTGAACAATAATTAGTGAGGAATACAATGAAGACGCAAACAACAAGGAGAATGCAATAATAAGTGTATTAAAGAAAAGGTATAGTTACAGTATGTACAAATGAAGGTGTTGAGTCAGAGAGTCTTGGTGGGAGGACATGTACGCTCTTCGGCGTCACTTCCGGTGGCATTTAGGTAACACACACACTAAGGCCAACCTAGGCTTGCCATTTATAGTGTAACGTTATTCGTATATGCAAATGAGTGGTTGCCACCACAACAAATATACAGGTAGGTTTTTAAATTAAATTGCGTCGAGCTTACAATACTAAAACATAAACGATAAAAATGTAAATTAAAACGCTTCAATAAATATCAGGCAGGTGAATAGAAAGTAACTGTTAAACATGCGTAAGATATAAAATAAATAGAAACAAATAACCATGAATTATGTTTGTAAGACGTAGGAAAAACACAGGTATTTTTTAAAGTCAGAAAATGAGGAAATTGAGAGTAATAAATAAATAAAAATGATGGCAATTGATTGATGTAACCTGAAAACTGTATATGCTCTGCAGCTTTACAGTACTAAAACATAAACGTAGAAAGTTTACATGAAAACGCTTCAACAAATATTAGGCAGATAAGTAGAAACTAACTGTGAAACGCGCGTAAGATATAAAATAAATAGAAACAAATAAACATGAATTATGTTTGAAAGACGATGGAAAAATGCAGCTATTTTTCGAAGTCAGAAAATGAGGAAATTGAGAAAAATAAATAAATACAAATGATGGCAATTGATTGATGTTACATTTGGTCATAAGAATATAGCTGAAAAGTGTATATGCTCTGCAGCTTGTAACTCAATACAATTGAGCTTGCTATTTGAAACAATTTCGAGGATTAAAAGTAATGCCCCGCACTGATCATAGGGTTATCAACAGTAAGTGCGATACTAACTATACAATTTCGAATTACTTAAGACTTATACCCATTCATGGCTGACAAAACGAGAACAATCTACCCCCGTGAATGAAATGACGTTTTTTGACTGAACTGTTCATTAAATTCACAGGGGTAAATTGTTCTCGTTCTGTCAACCAGCATTGGGTAGAAGTGTTAATTATTTTTTTTAGTAATTATATTATTTATTTATATTAATTATATTAATTGTGTTATTATATTATATTAATTATGTTAATTATATTTTTATATTAATTAACTTGGGAAGACGTGTTAATTATTTTTTTAGTAATTATATTATTTATTTATATTAATTATATTAATGATATTATTATTTTATATTAATTATGTTAATTATGTTTTTATATTAATTAACTTGGATAGACGTGTTAATTATTTTTTAGTAATTATATTATTTCTTTATATTAATTATATTAATTATATTATTATATTATATTAATTATATTAATTATATTTTGATATTAATTAACTTGGATAGACGTGTTAATTATTTTTTTAGTAATTATTTTATTTATTTATATTAATTATATTAATTGTGCTATTATATTATATTAATTATGTTAATTATATTTTTATATTAATTAACTTGGGTAGACGTGTTAATTATTTTTTTAGTAATTATATTATTTATTTATATTAATTATATTAATTGTGTTATTATATTATATTAATGATATTAATTATATTTTTATATTAATTAACTAGGGTAGACGTGTTAATTATTTTTAGTAATTATATTATTTATTCATATTAATTATATTAATTGTGTTATTATTTTATATTAATTATGTTAATTATATTTTTATATTAATTAACTTGGATAGACGTGTTAATTATTTTTTAGTAATTATATTATTTATTCATATTAATTATATTAATGATATTATTATATTATATTAATTATATTAATTATATTTTTATATTAATTAACTTGGATAGACGTGTTAATAATTTTTTAGTAATTAAATTATTTATTTATATTAATTATATTAATTATATTATTATATTATATTAATTATATTAATTATATTTTTATATTAATTAACTTGGATAGACGTGTTAATTATTTCTTTTAGTAATTATCGCTTGTGGTTAGAAGTGATTCTTCCACTTCCAGAAAACTGGCAATCAAAGATGTGTGTTAATCAACCATATTATCCGTTGCGACAAGGGTAAATGTAGATAATCTAAATATTCATTTGGAGAGCTTTTAACATAATCGTGTGTAGAGATGTAGCATTATTTTTCTTGCATTGTTTTGTAAAAATTCTATGCTGATTTTAATGTAATTCTTTTTCTTTTGAGTTTTACCCTTTTAGAATTTTTGGTGAATTATTTTAAAAGAATTTGAAAAGACATCAGAGTAGTAAGCGATTACATGCAAACAGCCCGAAATAGGTGGCAGTAAAAATGAATTTAAAAAAAAAAAATACTTTAGACTTTTGCATACAATTCAAGGTAAAATGATCACCCATTTCCAAGCAACCAGGTTGTAATGATCACCCACTAGCATTTTTAAGAACTGTACCTAAAAACGCTATCTGGTCTGGAAGTGAGTGATCATTTTACGTTAAATTTACATGGGAGAGTGATCACCTACTCTAAAGTCTAAAATAAATTTGTTTTTTTTACCGATGTGTGTGTACGTGTATATATATATATATATATATATATATATATATATATATATATATATATATATATATATATAGTTATAAGTAGTAAAACTACACATCTAAAACAAGAATAGGTTTAAGGCTCCTCAAATACATACTAGAATTATCCAAAACGATTGTCTGGAATAACAATAGCTGAAAAATTATAAGAATAACATCCCAGAATAGAACAGCTATGCGCATAATCCAAATAATCCAAATCATAACTATAGCGCATGTTACCCACCCTTACGCCTCGCAGCTGTGTTAAAAATTTCATTATGTCCGGTTCATTAGTTTTTTAGGGAATCCAACGCACACATATATATGAACATATGCACATACCTAACTTTATATAAATAGAGGTTTACTACTGAAAAAACCAGGATTTGTGTAGTGTTAATAATTTCAAGATAATAACTTTTTGGAAGGTTTTATCAATTATTCTATATTTAATTGGCTTACTTTTTTATAGGGACTTTATGAAGTGATCTTAACACTTCTTATTCCAACCCCTTTTTTGCTAGGTCTTGTTTCACGCATGCGCCAACGAGCAATTCGATAATCAGCAGCCATGCGCCAAACAAGTACTAGCCAAAACGGTGAATCTGACGAACAATGACACCATATCGGATTGACCTTAAGAGAGTGTGCTAAGATGAGGTCATACAGTACATGAAATGAAAAAAAAACGGCGGAAATAAAGGTCAGCCGAACGCAAGAGTAAAAGAAAAATGAGAGAAGAAACATTCGGATCGCTCGTCTTCATCTGGCCGCGAAATATAACAGACGTGCCTATCTATCATCCTATTGTTTTCTGTTTGGAATCGTCACAGGCGAATGCAGAAAAACCATTATGACTAAACAATAGACATTAGCTTATTTCCATAATAGTCGGTTCGAATGATTCTGTTACCCTTTCATGGAGATATTTCAATACTACTAGAAAACATTAAATCACACCTTTTGTTAAACAAACACACACACACACACGCACATATATATATATATATATATATATATATATATATATATATATATATATATATAAGTTCCCTCCTATTAAGATTCTCTTCAGCCTACCTCTAACCCTAGGTTCGCGTGTTTAGCCACCCCCGCCTCAAGCAAATACGCTCGTAAAACCAAACATAATCGACTAAAAAGTAGGCCCTTCCCCCAAAAACGCACCGAAAAGAAATTGTGTTAACTGCCTAAAAACGCTAGAATAGCCTGGAACTGAGCGATTTCACGTACAATTTATTCAGGAAAAATAAAAATGCAATCTTCTGCATTACTCTGTATCACTTAGGAAGTGAAACAGATAGAAAACGAAACAAACAAACGCTACCATCAACAATAAAAAAAACTATAAAAAATGCATTATAAATATATATATATATATATATATATATATATATATATATATAATATTTATAAATAAATATTAAATTATTTATTTATATATATATATATACATATTAAAAGAAATATAATTTAATATATATATATATATATATTAAAAGAAATATAATTTACTATATATATATATATTAAATTATATTACTTTTAATATATATATATATATATATATATATATATATATATATATATATATATATATATAGGCGATTAAGTGTGAATATCCGAGAAACTTGGTTGAAAGAAAACATGTTTAAGAATTTAGAACATGGATTAGTTTTGCATATGGATTTAATGGAAAATAATCACCTATTTCCGAGCGATTCTTACATTTCTTGCTATGTAGGAATCTTGGAATGGGGATTTTTATGCTGAAAATTTAGTAAAAACTTACCCTACAAATAACCCTAGGTCTCAGTGGCAATTTGCACCTTCTCCTAAGCCCCAAATACTCTCTTAAACCTAATGTTATTATAATTTAAAGTGGTTAGCTCCTTTGTCTAAATACTACCAATAGCCTACCTCTAGCACTAAATTCGAGTGTATAGCCGTCTCCTTCAAGTAAATACCTTCGTAAAACCAAACATACTCGACAAAATAGGCGCTCCCCAAAAACCGCTCTGAAACGGAGTCGTGTTATTTGTCCGAAAACGCTAGTATGACCCGGAAATGAGCGATTTCACGTAAAATCTGTATGCTAAATTTTTCTTGCACTTTAAATTCTGAAATAATTGTTTCGATTTTGTTTTTTCTTCTCGGCAAGTTTTTTATGTGTGCTTACACGTAATCACCTAAAGATGTAGAATCTTTTTATATGGGAGGTTATTTTAACAGAGGATGTTGATGTACAAATATACCTAATCTTTTTTATCCATTATTTATTAAAAAAACAATAAGCTTCATGATAATGATATATGTCGGCTAGAAGGTCACTAAAACTATAATCAAAAAGACAACAAACGAAATTCTAACCCATGACGGCATAAAATATTTGACCTGAAGGCGAACCCGAACCCTCTATCGACAAGGTCAACGTCTTTTTAACTTTGTTAAATAAATTCGCCGTTTGGATTTATTTTATATAAAAATAGTTTAATTTTATGAAGTAAATAAAGAAAACAACAAGAAATATGAATCTAAAAAACAATTTTTCTTAAAGTAAATATATATAAGTGAACATTTTTCAAATATTTTCTTAGCTATTTTTAATTAAACATTTTAAACTTATTAATAGGTGAACAATCATGGGTGGCTCTTGTTGACTTGATCGTGCTCGCTTCAATACTCTTATGTATTTGTAATTTACGCATTCTTCAACTTCTTTGTAATTTATCAACTACGTAGCTATGTGATTTTTAGTAAATCCTTTTAGCATATATATTGGTGAATATCATACTCACTATAACTAACAGAAGTGGGGATAAGAAGTCCACCTAGAAAACGACTCTGTATAACTATCTCTGAATGATATTGTTAGCCAGTTCCCTGTTCTAGTCTGCACTTCCTATTACTTCCTGTGTATATCTGACAAATTATTATTATTATTATTATTATTATTATTATTATTATTATTATTATTATTATTATTATTATTATTATTATTATTTCATTGTAGTCTCAGCTATTGGACGTTTTTAGTTGTATTTTTCTTTTTTGAACATCAAGTCAATTCCCTTGACTTTAAACAGTCAAACTCTACCTGAACACTTTAGCCGTTCTCAACAGGCAAGCCTTTTGCAGAATTAGAAAAAAAAATGTCTCATCAATCTTTTATGGTGGGTTTGCGTTATGGTTCCAAGCGTTACAATTACAACGGGCATCACCTTTACTTCTTTACATTTTCATAGTTTAAATAATTCCCATTTTAGATCTTGATATATATGTAGTTTTTTGTGGCCTTTCTCTTGCACTCTGGTATCGAAGGAGCAGGCTTAATCAATGATAAAGCCAGTTCTCTTGTTTTTGTTTAGAAAGATGAAGTTGTGTTTGGAATGTTCAAAAACCTTTTCAATTTGGATGTGCATGTCCCAAACAAGTTTGACATCGTCATTTTCCGACACCACTTATGACTTATGTCAATACCACAGCTCATTGTTGTCTAATTACTTAAGTTTGCATATATTCCAGTGTAGTACCTGAGGGCCTTTGTCATGTCTCCATTTTGTTTACTGATATTGTGCTAGCATAAGGCATTCAGATAGAGTATGAACTAAGGTGGTATCCCTTTTATTACACAATCGGCACATCGGTGATTCTGCAGTTGTGTCAATGCACTGTTTGCTAGTGCGAGTGGCTTTTTTTCTGTGCTGCCATTAAAGTGTTTTCAGTAACTCTTTGGAGATCACACGGGACCAACCAATTCCAACTGTCATTATCTCTAAATGAAGTATTCTTAAAGAAATGTAACCCTCTTACTTGAAACCTTTGATGCGTTTTCACCCCAGTTCTCAGTATTACCTCTATGTTCACTTCATTAAGGCAATCTCATTACTTTCAGCTATATATATATATATATAGAAAAGAGGGTAGTGCAGTATTAGTGAAGTTCCAACGAGAGAAAAGTATATATGTAAAGGAGTAAGGCTACCAACATTTGTAGAATGTTTTTTTCAACATTTATTTATTATTTTGTTGTTTTACCATTTTATAATTTTATATAACGCGTTTCAAGCGGTGGTCCGCTTTCATCAGATATGAAAATCCATGGATTTTCATATCTGATGAAAGCGGACCACCGCTTGAAACCCGTTATATAAAATTATAAAATGGTAAAACAACAAAATAATAAATAAATGTTGAAAAAAACATTCTACAAATGTTGGTAGCCTTACTCCTTTACATATATATATATATATATATATATATATATAGAGAGAGAGAGAGAGAGAGAGAGAGAGAGAGGGAGAGAGAGAGAGAGAGAGAAAGAGAGAGATAATATTCTTCTATGTTCACAACATCTTCAGCACTAAGTAGATCTCGACCACCTTTCTTTATAGGGAGAGACAATCGATCTGCATCTCCTTTCTTTACAAAAGCTCTATAATTTGTAAGCATTTTCCGTGTTTTGGTGTCCAACCATTATAGTTCATCTACATTCCAGTCAAGTATACCAGCAGTATATCAAATGATAGCTACTGCTCTGGCATTGATAGCATATATTGTATTTTGACTGTTAGAGTGCGATTTAAGAATAATCCCTTCTCTTCTGTTGTACTCATGTGTGACCTGGTTTTTTATTTCCTTGTTTTTAATAGTATCTGCCTCTAGTGTTCCCAAGTATGTGTATGCCCTCTCACTGTCTACATTATTACTATTACTACTATTAGTATTACTATAATAATACTAACAATAACAGTAATAATAATAATAATACTAACAACAACAGCAATAATCATAATAATAATACTAACAACAACAAAAGCAATAATAATAATAATCATCATCATCATCATCATCACCACCATGACGACGACGACGATGATGATGATGATGATTATGATGATGGTGGTGATGATGATGATGATGATGATGATGATGATGATGATGATGATGATGATGATGATGATGATGATATAATGATAAAAACACCAACAACAGCAACAACAGCACTAAGAGTCCTCCCGGGTAAAAAAAAACAGATGATCTAACTTGAAGTCTTGGTGAAAACAAGTCTACTCAGTTTTCCATCATCATCCTCTACTTCCAAGGAGGTCCCTAATAAACACCTGGTGTCAGACCCTAACCAACAAGTGCCTGGCACCGACCTCCCAAGGAGAGAGTGATCAACAATCAATAGATTCAGGACTGGACATGGCCCGTGCTTGGCCAGCCTTCATAGATGGGGCAGCAGCCCATCCCCACTGTGTGCTGGTGGAGAGGAGCAGACAATGGAGCACATCATTTAAGTCTTCCCTCTCCAACGACTGAGAGGAGCATTAGCCACCCTCCACACAGCAGACCAGGAGGCTACTGCGTGGCTGAAGGACTTTGCATTCGCTAAATAAAAAAATAAGTATCCTCTTCTTTTGATCAAATGTTGTAAATTCTCTTGCGTTTTTCTGTCATACGTTTACAAGTGAGATTTAATTATCAGCGATCGTTAGTTGTTTTTTCTGGAATCTGAGTCCCTTCTCTTCCAGTCAAGTGCTATACTGGGCCCTTCGTTAACAACCTTTCTATTTGCCTAGAACTGTTTGGTCTGGAACCAACCGATGGTGGCACCACAGAGTTTTCGGCTGAGGCGGGAAATAACGTGTCATGTTATATTTAAAATTGATTTATCTATTTTATTTGTCTCTATATCTGTTTAATCCATAATCCCAGTCAGGTTTACGAAGCGTCATTTTATTTCAACTTACCTGTGCTGGTTCAGTGTGATCAGATTAGCATGAACCTTGCAATCAAAGTCTAACAATAAAACATATATTAATAACATTATAAAAATACGCACATATACGCAGCTACTATTACACTCTTACAAAATATAAAAAATCTAGCTTTTCTCAAATAATAAGATTTCTTTATTGTACAAAAAACATCCAATACAAACAAAATAATATAGTATTCTTCTATGAGATTGATGCCAGTTGAGGTCTTTATGCCGGTAAGTGTTAGTTTGATTCTATAATATTTATAGCTCTAACTTCTCAGTGAACATTATTTATCACTGAATCTTGCAGGCAGGATGTAAAGAGGTTTGGTGAACTGTTGTCACCTTGTCTGTCACCTCTTTTTTTAATGATCTTTTCACTATCCTGTTGGCGTTTTTAAGTTGCTGTGACTCCATTGTAAAGGTCTTGATACAAGTTGATGTAAGCTCTGTCAACTCCTTGACCTTTCAAAGCTGTAAACATAGGGGTAAATTCAATGGAGGTTTTCATAGTCGACAAAGGCAAAACAAAGGGGTATACCATGCCCATTAGCTTTCTCTTGGAGTTGAGACAAGAGACAAATACAAATTAACCGATAAATTATTCATCATCTTTCTTCAAGAGAATGGCCAAATTTATATCGTAAACAATCTAAACGAAGCACCTTTGTTTTTTGGCTAGAAGCAAAGTGTGGTACTAGTTATGATGCCACACTTTGTCTTTTCCAACACCGGTCAGTGAAATAAAAGTAGTTTTAGACTGAGGTAATTGTTATTTTCATTCCAATCCAGAGTACCTCTTTTTATTAACTGGATACTCCTCATATTAAACATGAAACGTATGTCTAACTCTGGCCGCGCGAGTCGTAAAGTAAATAGAGGCAATCTTAAATAAGCAAAAATCATACCAAAATCTAAAAATGAGATAAAGTAAATGGAACCAATTTTAAAGAAGAAAAAATCATACTAAAATCTAAAAATATAATAAAGTAAATAGAAGGAGGAAAGTGATATTTATTTTGGCAATATATAGGTGGCATGTAGTTTTGTGCAGGCAGTGTTAATGGTTTGAAATTAAGTTGAGGGCAAAAGGGGTTTAAATATCTAAATATTTGTGAGGGTGTCTAGATTGTGTTCAATGGTAAGGCTGTTGTTTGTGGTTAAGCGGTTTAGATTTGTGGTGAATGAAAATTTATGTGGGGAGGGGTGTGTACGTGAGTGTGTATGTCCGGGACTTGTATATAAGTACGATTGAGAGCGAAGAGAATAAATGTTAGCCATGATCTAGGTTTAGTTTTTGTTCGGTCAGGATAAGTTTGCTTATTTAGGGGGATAGATTGTAGCAGCCATCTCGTTGTCTTATGGTGTTGGAGGATGTGATTAGTGCAGCTTCCAATAGTCTTCGCCGAGCTTTGTTATGAATGTAATTTGTGATTTTGGCCTGTTCAAATTTGAAACCATGATTGTGCTCTAATACATGGGACAACAGTGCACTGAGAGAGTTATTGTTTGTTTATGTCCCTTTGGTATACGTTCAATCTTTTTTTAAATTAATATTGCGTTTCCCTCACGTAAATATGATGGCAGTTGTTGCATGGGACAGTATATCAGCCGGCATGGGATGTGTTTTTTGGGGGGGAAATGTCTTGCTGTGTTTAATGTTAGTTTTATGGTTTGTGATGTGGTTTGTACTGTTGGAATGCCTAGTTTGTAAAGTGTGTTGCATATGGATGTGTTATTAAAATGCGTGGGTAAGAGTCTATGAGAGAGGTGTTTGGTGTTTTATGTTTTTGTGTGTTGGTTTTGGAGAATATTTGAAAGGCTTTCTTCTTGGCATTAAATATAAACTGTGTGGGGTATTGCATGGTTTTTAAGGAATTAATGATGTGTTTTGTTTCTTCATCTATGTATTGAGGACTGCAGATTCTAAGAGCGCGGAGGAAGAAGCCTATTACATACCTGTTTTTATCCTGCTATTCTGGTAAGAGTGGAAGTGTATATAGTCGTTTTTGTGAGTGTTTTTGTGGTGTACTTTGAATGCTAGTTTGTTGTTGGACGTTATTATAAGAATGTCTAGGAATTGTATCGAGATGTCTATCTCAGTCTCATGTGTGAATTTTATGGAGAGTTCTACTGTGTTGAGTTTGTCTTTGAGGTTATTGATTTGTATATCTACGGGGAGGAAAATAAGAATATCATCAATGTATCTGAAGTATTCGATGCTGGGTGTAGTCTAAATTGTAAAGGGCCGGATTCTAAGAATTCTAAGAAGAGGCAGGCTAATACACCGCTTAGAGGGTTGCCATTGGGGACTCCAAATTTTTGTTTGTAGAATTCGTCGTTGAATTGGAAATATTTTACGTCAGTGATGAGTCTAATTATTTCTATTTAAGTGTTGGGGGGAAATGGTAAGTCGGTTAGATTTTCTTTTGATGTGTGTGGAGTAAGTTTAGGCATTTTTTATCTGGGACATTAGTGTAAAGCGCTGTTACATCTAGGCTATACATGTTTTCTTTTCTACGTTAATGTTTATTCATTTTGTTAAGAAGGTCGCCTGAGTTTTTGATGTGGGAGGGGCCGATGGTGCCCATTAGTGGGGTGAGAATGTTAGCTATAGCCCGTGCGATGTTGTGTGTGGTACTACCTATGCTTGATACAATGGGGCGCATGGAGATGTCCGGCTTGTGGGTTTTGGTGAGACCGTATAGTGTAAGAATGATGGGGTGATACTCAATATATGATGCCTATTTTTTGTTGTTCTTAATTAGGTGTTTGAAATATTTGTTGAAATGTTCTATGTTTTTGTTTATAGTTTTTTGGTCACTTTTAGTGTATGCGTTTTCGTCGGATAATAAAGTAGATATAAGTGTTTGTCTATGATTACTATGCCCCCTCCTTTATCTGATGGTGATATTGTTATGTTATTATTGTTAGCTAGGTGTTTAAGAGTGTCTATGTATCTATTAGATAAGGCAGGGCTGTTAGGTAGAGTGATTGTGGTTTAGATTATTCCTTGAATAAAGCATTTAGTGAAGTATGTCTCAATGTGTCTGTAATTGTTTAGAACTGTGTTGTTGATGGTGTTAGAGTGTATTCCGGTAGCGAATTTTAAGCCGAAACTGGGAGCTTCAGTTTCTATGTTTGAAAGTTTATAAGTGGTGAGGTTTTTTATAAGTTCCGGGTGTCCTAAAGTTTTCCATTTGCTGTCTAGGATTAGTTTGGTGAGTTTGTGTTTTAATGTTTAATTTAATATATATATATATATATATATATATATATATATATATATATATATATATATATATTAGGGTAGGTCGATTTTACACTTTTTTTTAAATATTAAAAAAAGGCACGTACCGAAAGTTGTATATAGACCTATTAAATACTCATGCAAAAAATTAGATCAAAAACTTCAGCGGTTTTTTGAGCGTTTGGTATCAAAGATCGTAGACAAGAATATACTGAAAATTCCTCGTTTTTGCAAGATTTGCTTGAATACTGGTGTTAAAACCAAATAATTTGTGCATTTAAAATCAGCGAATGCCCTTTTATTTTATAAAAATGATATTAATTAAAGAAATCTTCGAATTAAAAATTTGCCCCCCCCCTCATTTTCAGTATCTGCTTTTGTAAACTACCTTTTAACGTTATGAATTAAACAGTAATATTTGAATACCTAAAAAAATGATTTTTTTCTGTTATAAGTGAAAATATAACAAGCAAACAAATAAGGAAAAACCTAACACTATTTTAATGGAGCTAAATATTGAGAGTCAAATTGCTCCATATAAGACCCCTTAGACAAAAATGCTGGTCTCAATTTCTGACTCAAAACTTTGGCTGTAATGTGTTGATGCCTTGCTTCAAAACCATATACAGTTTGTGAAGCTTCTGTTATTAACTTAACTGCCCGTTCCACGCCCTGAGAATGCCAAAAATGCAGCATAATTTTAAATCTATTAATTGTGTCCAATGTGTGGCATTAAAATTAATAGGTGGTATTCTTTTTAATCTTTTTCTGGTTGACTCCTCACTCCTGAAAGAACAAATTAATTAATTGAATTATTAAAAAATTCCAATCTGTACTGCTTTAATAATTATGGTGAAATTAGATAAAATCTTTAAAAATCATTCTATAAATTGGAATAAATAATTGAGTCAGAAATATATGAATAAATATTACTTACCTAATGGCCAAAATTCTTTTTAAAGCTTCTTCTCTTACTTCAATTTCTTCAGATTTAACCATGGAATATAGAAAGTTTTCAGGCAGTAAACAAAATGTATTACCTTGTATATTTCTAAATGTGATATCTTGGATTTCCTGAGGCTGCTCCTTAATCCTCTGGGTCATATTAAAAATGTGCACTTGCTGATTGTGGAATTTACTATTTCTTTTAATTTCAAACCAAGAAGTGGCATACACATTTACAATAAAATTTACTACATAGTGTAGTTTTGTCGTGTGCCTTTGTTGGTATGCACCACGAGTCCATAAACACATGAGCCTGATGGCCAAAGTTAACCATCTTGCTTGGTTTAAAGGACCAATTTTCCAGGAGGTATATCTAGAGTCAACCTTACCTCTAGAAATACCTACTGTGTATTCATAAAGGAGTCTTTGGTCAGAACTAAGATCATGTATTTCATCAATTTTAAAAATTGACTCTAGAGGATTGCTAATAGTGGAAAATGATATTTGGGGTAAATCATGGCAATCATTTGAGCATAATTTCCCCAGAGGGCCACTGAATGTTGTAGGGCCCTTTGCGCAACCATCTATGTTTTTAAAAAGGGCTCTGAAAGGTAGTTCATTATGATGCAAAGAGCAACCAATTGTGTGAAGATTTTTAAAAAGTTTTTTTTCTAAAATTGCAACCATTCCACCTTCGCAACCTGTGTTGGTATGGGTGTTGTCAACAAGTATAGCCTTGATACTGTTCTAACTGTGGAATTCATGCAAAACATCCACCACTTGATCTGCATGAACAGCACCTGTTGCACCACTATTAGGAAGAACTCTGTGTCAGATATTTACTTTCACATGGTGTTTCTTTTGTAAAAGTTAAATGGTGTTCTGGTCCCTTAGTTTTTTTCATAATTCTCTGTCTATTTTCATCCACAATTTCCTTATACATCAATGTGTCCTTATCCATTCTCCCATCAACTCCAATACATATAATATTTTAGGTGGGATAAAAACCCCTGGCTGAAATAGTTTTATTTGTCTACCTCCAACAAGGTAAGATGTGACACAAGGTCATGAAAGTGGGATTAGATAAGCCTGCGCTATATAGGTGAGCACTCTGGCCATTAAAACATTGACTGGGCAGCCTCGTCGGCATTCCCCGGTAGGGCCGCCTCAGACAGTAAGCAATAAACTTACTCCTCCCCAAAGAGGGAAGGCAAAACCTGGGAGGTGCACCTCCTAGAACTGCACAGGACGGACAAGCCCCAATAGACGGGCGTGAATCCAGACCCAAAGACCCAGACGATACCGGTTTATTTGGTGGGTTAAAAAACCCTGGCTGAACTAGTTTTTATTTATCTAACTCCCACAAGGTAAGGTGTGACAAAAGGTCGGGGAAGTGGGATTAGATAAGCCAGCGCTCGACAATTCAATATATATTTGTGATAATTACATTTGTAAACACAGAATCAACACGTGAATTCAAATTCGCTCGTTGAATTTTCAACCGGTGAATACCATAAAAAATATCCAATAAATAAAACGCCTATGTAAATAAATAATTATTTATATATAACATTAAATATTATAGTGTTTTATTCCTTTTTAATTTGAATATGTACATTTAATTTCTTAAGAAAAGGAATAATAAACTTTAAAATATTTATTATTAAGTAATGTATTACTTTTTTTTGTTAAAACCCGGGTTTAATTTAAGGCGACACATCTGCCGGTGAAATCTAGGCTGTGAGAAAAAATCTCGATTTATTTGATCTTAAAGTTGCAATGCTCAAATAAATACAAAGTTTTGAAGAAAAATATTTCTTGTGGTAACTTTTGACATTATTTGGCAACTTTCTTCGAGTGCGATAATTTACAGTTTCAAAATCGACCTCCCCTAATATATATATATACATATAGGAGAGTTTGAATAACCTACTAAACATTATCCTCCAGGGCATTTAAACATTTAAAGTCGATGAAAAAATTAAAATAATAAAATAATTAAAAATATTATATATAAACATAGATACCCCGTAGATAATAAATTTAAAATTAGATTTATTATTTATTACAAGACATCTAAAACTACAAATTTATTAATAAAAACTAACCTGGCCGACAATAGCTTACTAAAAAAATAGTAATACCCTATACGTGTTTAAATGCCTTATCAGAGAATGGGTCTCTGCAAACAATACGTATATCGGCATGACTAGAACTAGCATATCACGCCGACTTACTTGCCATCCAACCTCCCCTCAAAGTTCCATCTACCAACACTTGATAACACATAGCAACCCCAAAAATGAATTCAGGAATATTTTAACCAGGAACACGGCAGTTCTTGGGTTCTCATATTACAGTATTCGTCTGCCCATAATGGAAGCGTTGTATATAAAATCGCCATATTTTCGCGAACGTTTTCGACCGACGTCGGTGTTTTTCATTTTATTTTGCATACCGATTCATCCGCCTGAAGATGACTGACGCCGGTCGAAAAGGTTCACGAAAATATGGCGAGTTTTTATACAACATGGACGACAATACCAAATTGGTCGTACTACGACGAATCGAAAAATCGAATCAAAAAATCAATAAACAGAAGCTGTCGCTACTGTTTAACCAAACATGCATAATAGAAGGAATTTTGCCTAATTACACAAATATATATATATATATATATATATATATATATATATATATATATATATATATATATATATATGATCCCCGTGTTAATATTAGACGCTTAAGGTCTCCTGTTTTTGTTTCACTCTTAGATATTTATAATGAATAAATATAAAAATAAGTAAATAAAAAAAATATAAATGGGGGGGGGGGCATTTATATTTTTTTATTTACTTATTTTTTTATTTATTCATTTTCCAACGAATGTTAAGTCTGCAATATCTTGGATTTAGTTAGTTTTTTCTAGAAATTTAAACTGCATTTTACTTTCTTTTTTTTTTGTTTAAAATGACTCAAAGCTTCTTTAGACTATATATATATACATATATGTATATCTATATATACGGAGATAGATAGATAGAGAGAGAGAGAGAGAGATCTATGTAATTAGAGAGTAATAAAGAGAGATGAACACAGAAAGACATCCGGAAAGGTGTTACGTTCTAAATATACGAAAATTATTTATTTACCTTTTATTATATTTAAATGATGCTATCATTCTAACCCGGCAAATGTCGAGAACCTTGGTAGTATATATATATATATATATATATATATATATATATATATATATAAATTATACTCTTTACTATGATATTCTTTTATCGATAAAGACTGTAATCCTAATATATAGCATCATCCACCATAATTGTAATCGATTATACCACCTCTAAATCGTTGAAAGGCCATCCCGATTTATCAAAGAACCACCCATATCCCAACGCACCTGCCTCAGTGCATGGGGTGATGAATGTTACTCCTCCCCCACTTACCACACCATACATCAACCTACGATGACCAGTCCCTTTCATTAGCATGATGTTAACTGCCCTCTCTACCACTTTCCGCACCAGTTATCGCCTCTGCTGCACTATTGTTTTATCCGGTCCGAACATGTAATTGTTTCCAGGATGTTTAATCCGCAAAGAATGGGCAATTCGGAAGACAAAGCAATTAGAGGGTCTACTGTCCGGTCCGATGTCGGTAAACTGGGCAAAAATGGCGGTAGTCACAGAGCGGTCAGTCAACGAAGCGGGAACAGTGATGACCTCGAAAGGTTATAGTGACCACAAGAGACATCACCGGGGGCGAAAATGATCCACTCGTTCAGCGATTCTAATTAATTTCAAAAGACCAACCGAAATGACCAGCGGCAAAACAGGTGTAGAGGTGGGCTTTTGACCATGGGTGAGGGTTAGTAAAATTAGGAATACCGTCGACGCGTAAAGTGATAGTTGAGCAACGTTCAGCTGAAAGGTGTTTGGGTTGGGTAACACTCTCTCCACATCTTTCTCTCTTTCTTTCTCACTCTCACATGTGATTTCCTCATATTCAATGTCCAACTCATTCCCTTCTGCTCTCTTTTGTCCTATCACTCTCTTTCGGTCGCACATATCTTTCTTTCTCTTTCGGTCGCTCTGTCAACATGTATCGTCCTGCTCCTCCAAAGGCGTTAAGCAAAAGGACAATCACAGATTCTTGTTCCTCTGGGATTTCCATTTCACTGTCTTACGTCTGTCTGATTGCGTTGTCGATATAGCACAGACGAACTAATTCTTTCATAATGAATATTTCAAAGAGACGCCATTGCAAGAAAAGAAACAGCTGAATATAATGCCACCCCCTACAAAAAAATGATTATAATAATCAACGTGAAACCATCTCAGGCTTTAATAAGTTCAGGTGACGAGCTCGCCGATCGCAGATTAGTTGTTCATGATAAAATATTCCATCATTTATTGCAGTGCACACGTGTTATAATGAAGGCGATTAAAATAGTTATTGGTGTATTCATCTAAACTGATTCGTTATCTCCTGGGTTACTTTAAGACCAGACCAAAAATAAAGTCACTTCATTACAAGGAAGGATTCACAAAATCAAAATATATTTTATAATACTCGAAGTCCTTCACTCTCTCTCTCTCTCTCTCTCTCTCTATATATATATATATATATTTATATATATATATATATATATATATATATATATATATATATATAGGAAAATATATCTATATCTATGAGTGAAAAAATATATATATCTATCCATCTATCTATCTATCTCTATATATATATCTCTCTCTCTTTCTCTCTCTCTCCATCTCTCTCTCTCTCTCTCTCTCTCTCTCTCTCTCTATATATATATATATATATATATATATATATATATATATATATATATATATATAAATATAAATAGTGTCGGAGGTATCTCAACCATTAAAACTATACAAGGAAAAAAAAACCAAAAAAACTCTGAAGTCCCAAGTCGTTCAGTGGAAAATCACTCATGTAAGTCAATTGGATTTTTACAGTTATTATATTAGTTTTCTTCAACCATTATGTAAGAGATCATCAGTTGATTAATATGAAAAACTGTTTCGGGAATTTAAGAACAAGAGAGTATTTAATTTCATGGCTTCCCAGCAGAGTTGATCAGACCCCACTTCCTTTAAAAGACAAACACATAAATGTTCCGTATACTAAATCTAAGTTTTGTTCCGTATAACTGTTTTGCTAACTTATATTATATATATATATATATATATATATATATATATATATATATATATATATATATATATATATATGAAGAGTTCGAATGCAAAACGTGATGAACGCCATTTTCAAAATCACGAAACTGTCCCTACATTTATTAAGTGGGTTGCATTTAAACACTCGACGACTCCCCAAAACTATGTATTACATAATATGATACCAACGTAATTTCTTTTTGATTTACATTAAAATCAGCTTTCATTCGAAGTCTAGATTTACTATATTTGTGTTATATATATATATATATATATATATATATACTAATGTTTACCCTTCATCAGAAGCTAAAGTGACAAAAATAATTATGCTTCACTAGTGTTCACACTCATTATTTATCTATATATTACTAAAATATCAATATACAATTATAGAATTAGTTCAATAATTAAAATCTTAATGTATGAATCATTATTATTATTATTATTATTATTATTATTATTATTATTATTATTATTATTATTATTATTATTTCTCATACCTAAGCAAAAAACATATATAGTTGAGTTTTATTACAGAATTAATTATTTTTTTCTGAATCCCTTTATTAGGGCAGATCAATTCGCTCGATCTTTACTCCTTATCATTTCAAATCATTTCGTTCGGGACTAGAAAACAGGACACGTTTTACTGGCTAAGCTTTGCGTGTCAGGTTGGATTGTATATATCTAAATACAAGTAAATACTCTAGACTTTAGAACATGTCTCTCTCTCTCTCTCTCTCTCTCTCTCTATATATATATATATATATATATATATATATATATATATGCATGTTTGATTAAACAACAGGCGCTGTTGTTTAATCGAACATGCATCAATGAAGAAATTCTGTTGAAGTATATATATATATATATATATATATATATATATATATATATATATAATTAACTTGTTACAAATATCCAGGGGTATAAAAGGAAGTTGAAACCGGGTTTATGAGAGTGCTCAATGAAAATTCGAAGCAAAATATATTTTTTGTTGGTGATTTTATTATTGAATGGAATCCATTGTCGCTTGAAAAGTTGGCGTTCATTGTGGGCGCTAATGAAACAGCATATATTTTATCGCAATTAATGGAATAATAAAATCACCAACAAAATATATATATATATATATATATGTTTAAATATTAAAATTATTTTATACCTACAGACGATATCGTTTAGGGTGTTCTATCCTCATCAGTGAATGAGTGTCGGTTGCAAGCGGTCGCATGGGATCGAACGCAGTTCATAGATTCAGCCTAGAATCACGAGGCTAACGTGTATGCTCACGCAGCAACGATAAATCGCCGCAGACCGTAATTAAAATTAACATACACTTACTCGAGAGGCAGTGCAAGCGTGCTGTTACCGAAAATGTTCAACGCTCGAGCATAATTTTACCTAATAGCAAGTGAGAGCAATCTCGTAACTCAAACTAGTCTTCTACTATTAATACTGTTAAATCTTAAAGGGGCATAAACTGTAAATATTTTTTAAATATTAAAGTTTTTTTATGCCTACAGACGATACTGTTTCGTGTGCTGTACTCTCATCAGTGCAAGAGTGGTGGTTGCAAGCGTTCTAGAATCACGAGGCTAACGTCTATATCTATGCGGCTACGGGAAATGAGAAAGACGGTTACAGAAGTCATCCTGCCATCTACCGGTTATAAAAAATGGTAGACGATTTGTCACTTATCAATTAGAGTATACCACACTGTCGAGAATGGGGGATAAGAGTGGGAATATACTAAGATCGCATTCATTATCGGGCAGGTGTTGGCTAGTCCAATATAAACATAGTTGATTAAAAGATAAATATAAATCATCTGTTTATTAAGGTGTAAGTGCGTAGTATGATACACGAGGTTTCCGACGGACGCCCTCCGTCTTCAAGCAGGACCTTGCGCCTGCCCACAACGTAAAAAGGATCCAGGTGTGGCAGATCAAAATGTTCCTCATCAGTAATCGCCGGAGTTGCGGTCGATCTCTTCGCTCAACTAAAAAATCTTTGACTATTTCTTCTCGGGCGTGATATAGGCCTAAACTTATAAACACGCCGGAAAAAACGATCGACTCTCTGAGAGTAGCGAGAGTGGAGGGCGTCTGCACATATATACAAGGATATAGTCGCCAAGGCGTGTGACTCATTTCACGCCCATCTTGAGTTGGTAGTCTTCGCTTAATTGAGAAATAATGTAGTATATAACTCTAACTGTTGCTAATAAGCTGCCGAGCTTCTGCATATACAACATGTGTTTTTATTGCCTATTTCATCTACGTTTTGTCAAGTGTTGGATTTTGCGGCAACCCCTACATACATACATACATCATTCTCTCATATATATATATATATATATATATATATATATATATATATATTTATTTATTTTACACGTACATAAAAAGTAATCCATGAACACTTGCTTCTGGTTCACAGCCGTCATAATCATGGTTAACTTAGACAGGGATCGAACCTTCGATATTGATGTCTATATTCCAGCGTTTTACTATCGAATGAAGACGTCCTGTCTTGATATATATATATATATATATATATATATATATATGTATATATATATATAATGTATATATATATATATATATGTATATATATATATAATGTATATATATATATAATGTATATATATATATATATATATATATATATTTATATATATATAATGTATATATATATATATAATGTATATATATATAATGTATATATATATATAATGTATATATATATAGTGTATATACAGGGTGTTTCAAAAGTCTTGGGAACATTACAAGTTAAATTAAATTAAAATGTTCCCAAGACTTTTGAAACACCCTGTATATATATAATGTATATATATATATAATGTATATATATATAATGTATATATATATAATGTATATATATATAATGTATATATATATATATAATGTATATATATATAATGTATATATATATAAGATATATATAATGTATATATATATAAGATATATATATATATATATATATATATATATATATATATATATATGTATATATATATAAGATATATATATGTATATCAACGTTTGAGGGCACTGTAAATATTTTAAATGTGTGTTAACCTTTTTACCCTTCGTTAACTTAGGAATTTCCCGACACTATTGGTTCGAAACTCCACAAGTCATGTTATCGTTATAAAGAGCAGACAGTTGGGAATCAAAAGACTCTTGGGAATAACTGAAGGAAACGTAATTCTCTGGAATAATCCAACCAATCCAAGTGACATAAATAGTTGCACCAGTCATAATAATCCGGACATTACTGAACTATTGAGAAGAATTACTGCCACTTGATTAGAAAGGGAGAGGTAACAGATACTGTTGAGTGACAATATATTCCAATAGAACAACTATCTTCATAAAAAACGATAGTGGTTAGTCGTGCAATCAGAAGAAAACAAAGAGAAAAAAAGACTCTAAAGATTGTAATTACATGAGAATAAAAAAGATAAGGGCACACAGAAAAAGAAAAAACGAATCATAGTAAAAAATAGAATCTATAACAATCAAATTAGATCGAGAGTAGAAGATAAAGAAGAAAGTGAATAGAAAATAGTAATAAGTGTAATATCATTAGAATAAGTTAAAGATATATTAGTAATTGTAATAGATTGAAATAGAAGACAAATAAAGTAGTAGAAATAGTAGTGAAAAATTAAAAGATAACACGAAAGAAGAGGGTGCAGGAGAATTACAAAAACAGGCAAGAAAAGGGGAAGTAAAAGAAGAATAGGAGTATAGATAGAAGAGGAAAAAAGAAGACGAAAAGGAGAAAGATATAGACGAAGAGAGGAAATAAGAGGAAGAAGACGAAACACAGAAACAATACGATGCAAGAGAGGAAGACGTGGAATAAGAGGAGAAAAAGAGAAAAAGACGTAGTAGCATATAAAGAAACAAAATGAGAAGAAGAAGAAGAAGAAGAAGAGACGATGAAGAAGAAGTGGAATAAAAAAGAGAAGAAAATAAAAAAGGTGTTGAAGACAAGGAAGAAAAAGAAGAAAAAGCAGAAGAGGAATAAGAAAAATAATGATAATAATAATAATAATAATAATAATAATAATAATAATAATAATAATAATAATAATAAGAAGAAGAAGAAGAAGAACAAGAACAAGAACAAGGGCAAGAACAAGAACAAAGACAAGACCAAGACCAAGAACAAGAACACATGGAAGATACAGAAGAAGAGGAAAATGTAAAATAAGAAGATAGTCATAATGGTAGTAGCATTAAAAGAGGAGTAGGCTGAGGAGGATGAGGAGGAGAACTTGTGTCAGATACAATGTTGTGTTATATTTCCATTCGTGTAAGACACTCCCGGAAGCGAGTGATTTAATTTTGTCAAATTAGATTCCATTTAAGTAGGTTTCTGTTTTTAGAAGCAAAATAAACTAAAGCCGAAAGATCCGATTTTGCAAAGCCACATTTCCTGTTGTTTTATGACAATACTTGTGATTCTTTCTACAAATGAAATGCTTGCTTTTACCCGGAGGTGCCATCGATGTAGACGTCCACGTTGTGAGAATCACAAAGACGACTTTGTTAATAGACTTTCAGCGGACAGAATTTACCAGAAAACAAAAGAAATTGCAGACAAAGACAGCCGTTTTATAACATCGCAGACGAACTCATAGGAATAAAGAATGCACCAATAAAATTACAATATTTCATCAGGGGAAACATCTACACGCATATATATTAGTAATTCTACTATACGTTTGAGTATAGTTTTTTAATTTTTTTACTGGAAATCGCTCAAGACAAGGTATAGAGCCACTTAACGTTAGCAGCAAACAAGAACAACATTTGATTATCGCAAAGACAGAAAATACATATTAGCCTCAGTTTTGAAAAGACCAAGTCTATACGCAAGATGAAACAGTTAGCAGTAACAGAGTTCCACGTACTAGCAGTTCTTGGAAATAAGATACTGAAATACAAAGCTGCATTGCAACGAGGTAGCAAGGTAATGAATTTATGGAGACTAACGAGTCAAACGAGATAGAACCATAGACTCAGACAATAGATCAGACAACTCTGAATAACACATGCGATAATAGTATTTATGAAAAAGACTGGGACTAGCAACATCACGTATGTTAGCGAAAGGGTGAGGAGAAGAATTAAGGGTGTAACGAAGTAATTATAGATACCTTTCTGCACTTCATCACGAACCCTTACATAGAACAGAGATTCACCAGCCAAAATATGACAAGAGTTCTCCATAATGATCTAATAGTAGATTCGGAGAGATAGTTGCAATGTTCGTATTATTATAACTATTGTTATTTACTCACTATGTCTTTTCACACAAGTCATTATCAGTGATGCTCACTTACAATAACACATAGTGTTGCCTGGAATCTGAGTGACAGGACATCTTCCCAACTTGCTAGCACTCACCGTTTTCTTCCGTAAATGTTTCAAACAATTCTGCCTCATGAAATCAACCATTTTCCATTGCTTTACATTTGGCAACGGTTGTAGGTCTTCTCTAAGGTTTAGATGATAATAAGCCTACCCGATGTTCAAGTAATCTCTGTATCATTCCAGTAGAGGTATGGAATCAGCTTTACCTCATAACTCATGTCTTTCCTCTTGACGATTGATGTATACTTTGTGTGTGTGTTTTGGAAGGATCTCCAATTATCGGCTTTCTGGCAATTTCAATTGTCTAATTCATCGTTACTCTTTCATGCAGTTGCTCGACTGATCGCACCCCAAAACAAAGAACTTTCCTTTCTTCATCTCTGTACCTAAAACCAAACAAACATTCATGTATAGAGTTGCATTCCAAGAACTTACCAGCTGTGGCAGACAATACCTCGAGCTGCTTCCCAGCTGACTACACTATGGGCGTCTTCAAGTTTAATGTCAACAGACATTTTTCAAGATTAAAGTAATCAAAGTATTCCCATTCCACTCATCCAGTCCAAACCTGTCATAGTCATAGTTTCCGTCATCATCAAACTGGCAATCTGATGAACAGTTATCCCCGAGTGGTATTTGTCCTTGATACATGGTTACTTATTAGCACTTAGGTTAGTATTACATTTTTAATCTTTTTATGCTGCTAGTAACCTGTAGTTTGTCAAGGTTCGTTTGTTTTTATCAGCGTCACTCGTTTTATAGTGCCGATCCTTTCTTTGATTCCAAACAGTTAATCGTACTCCTACTTCTTTTTCTTCATCTTATTAGTATTAGTATACATTAGTATTAGTATTAGTATTAGTATCAGCATACATTAGTATACATTAGTATTAGTATTAGTATTCGTATCAGTATACATTAGTATACATTAGTATTAGTATTAGTATTAGTATTAGTATCAGTATACATTAGTATACATTAGTATTAGTATTAGTATTAGTATTAGTATCAGTATACATTAGTATACATTAGTATTAGTATTAGTATAAGTATCAGTATACATTAGTATACATTAGTATAAGTATTAGCATTAGTATCAGCATACATTAGTATACATTAGTATTAGTATTAGTATCAGCTTACATTAGTATACATTAGTATTAGTATTAGTATTAGTATCAGCATACATTAGTATATATTAGTATTAGTATTAGTATCAGCATACATTAGTATACATTAGTATTAGTATCAGCATACATTAGTATATATTAGTATTAGTATTAGTATTAGTATCAGCATACATTAGTATACATTAGTATTAGTATTAGTATCAGTATACATTAGTATACATAAGTATTAGTATTAGTATTAGTATCAGTATACATTAGTATACATTAGTATTAGTATCAGTATACATTAGTATACATTAGTATTAGTATTAGTATCAGTATACATTAGTATACATTAGTATTAGTATTATTATTAGTATTAGTATCAGTATACATTAGTATACATTAGTATTAGTATTAGTATTAGTATACATTAGTATTAGTATTAGTATACATTAGTATTAGTATTAGTATACATTAGTATTAGTATTAGTATACATTAGTATACATTAGTATACATTAGTATTAGTATTAGTATTAGTATCAGTTTACATTAGTATACATTAGTATTAGTATAAGTATCAGTATACATTAGTATACATTAGTATTAGTATTAGTATTAGTATCAGTATACATTAGTATACATTAGTATTAGTATTAGTATTAGTATCAGCATACATTAGTATACATTAGTATTAGTATTAGTATTAGTATCAGTATACATTAGTATACATTAGTATTAGTATTAGTATCAGTATACATTAGTATACATTAGTATTAGTATTAGTATTAGTATCAGTATACATTAGTATACATTAGTATTAGTATTAGTATTAGTATCAGTATACATTAGTATACATTAGTATTAGTATTATTATTAGTATTAGTATCAGTATACATTAGTATACATTAGTATTAGTATTAGTATACATTAGTATACATTAGTATACATTAATATTAGTATTAGTATTAGTATCAGTTTACATTAGTATACATTAGTATTAGTATAAGTATCAGTATACATTAGTATACATTAGTATTAGTATTAGTATCAGTATACATTAGTATACATTAGTATTAGTGTTAGTATTAGTATCAGTATACATTAGTATACATTAGTATACATTAGTATTAGTATTAGTATTAGTATCCGTACACATTAGTATACATTAGTATTAGTATTAGTATTAGTATCAGTATACATTAGTATACATTAGTATTAGTATTAGTATTAGTATCAGTATACATTAGTATACATTAGTATTAGTATTAGTATCAGTATACATTAGTATACATTAGTATTAGTATTAGTATCAGTATACATTAGTATACATTAATATTATTATTAGTATTAGTATCAGCATACATTAGTATACATTAGTATTAGTATTAGTATCAGTATACATTAGTATACATTAGTATTAATATTAGTATTAGTATCAATATACATTAGTATACATTAGTATTAGTATTAGTATTAGTATCAGTACACATTAGTATACATTAGTATTAGTGTTAGTATTAGTATCAGCATACATTAGTATACATTAGTATCAGCATTAGTATTAGTATCAGTATACCTTAGTATACATTAGTATTAGTATTAGTATTAGTATCAGTATACATTAGTATACATTAGTATTAGTATTAGTATTAGTATCAGCATACATTAGTATACATTAGTATCAGCATACATTAGTATACATTAGTATTAGTATTAGTATTAGTAGCAGCATACATTAGTATACATTAGTATTAGTATTAGTATCAGTATACATTAGTATACATTAGTATTAGTATTAGTATTAGTATACATTAGTATACATTAGTATACATTAGGATTGTTCACAGAGATCATTGCATCTGATTGTTCGCTTGCTTAGAGAGTTGTGTTCCGTTTAATCTGACAGACAACAGATCTCCCTATATTTTATTATCATCATTATTATTGTTAGTATATCCCCCATAAAAAGGCGAAGATGATGCTTGGGAAGATTGCCTCCTAACTACATGACATATACTACTGTATTCTACAATAAAAATGCGATGGGAATGCCTGGGAGTTTGATAGCATACCAAAGGACACATTATACACTACCCCGAAAAGAGGCAAGTAATGACGCGA
>OY744535.1:36942844-37002844 GCA_963556195.1 Sepiola atlantica | reverse complement strand
AAATGGCAAAAATGACCTTTTTTTCCCATAACGTTTGATCCATCCATTGAATTTTTTCTGAAACTTGGTCAAAATGTAGAGGCATTGTTCTGGATCTAAAATGAGCATCCTTGACATCAGAAAAATACTGGTTCGCGCCCCCAGGGGGTCAAAGGGGGGGGGGGTAAAAAATGCCCCAAATTGCTCAAATTTATTACATTTTACACTCGTCAAATACAGAGGGGGACCACGCATGCGCGGCTTGTTTTACTTAAAAAATTCAGCATCATGGACGAATTTAAGAATTCGAAAACGATGCTGATAACAGACGGGTGTGTTTCGTGGGTATCGTAGCTACAGGGTTTGGAAGGGGTGCGTTCTCCTCCAAGAGATGAAAGGGTCGTGAATGAATGCGCTTATCAGCAAGCAGCCATGTGTTAATGTGTCGCCCGCGTTCGCTCGTTCGTCTAGACGTGTTTCCGGTCAGGCGCGATGACATGGTAACCCAACCCACCTCGGGTCAGTTCAAAAGATACGGTCTAAAAAGAGGAGCAAATTGGAAATTGGAAGAGACGAACACAGCAACTGAGGATATCTCTAATGAAAAGTGGGAAACACTGTTAAAGATTGTCAGAGCAAGGGGTGGAGAGAAATATGAAGAACGAGATAGATAGATAGATAGATAGATAGATAGATAGATAGATAGTGAGAAAGCGAAAGGGGGAATATTCTTAAAATTCGTTCATTCAATCTGCGCGTAAAACGTGAAAATCGTGATCCCAACATGAGCGTGACAGAATAACGGACAGTTGATTTAAATATATATATATATATATATATATATATATATATATATATAACGTACATATATAGTTATTACATATATAAATATTTGTAAAAATTATTTTAATAATTTTTAATAATAATTCTCATATTTTTCAAATATTTGAACTTTGGTTTTTTCGAAAGCCAACTTATCCATCTGTATTTCTCCTCTGATGATAAGATTTCGATCTTTGAAAAGCCTTGGCTTAAGGAAAGAAAAATAAACACTAGTTTATTACTGACAACCTTGCATTGAACAATTGAAATTTGAAATAAATTTGGACAATCGTCGCATATTTATCACTCTTTTTTCTTCTATCTCTAGTTATTATCTATATATTTATAGTTATTACATATATATATATATATATATATATATATATGTATATATGTGTTATAGTGGAATAATTCCAGGAGGAAATCCGGGTATGAGAGCTCAATGTAGTAAACAGAGCAATAATAAAATATAATAACACGAAATCACATAATTGTCGATGCAATAATTTATTTCAACCGTTCGGTTTTTTCAAGCATCACTCAGACAATTACATTTTTGAGACTCAAAAATGTAATTGTCTGAGTGATGCTTGAAAAAACCGAACGGTTGAAATAAATTATTGCATCGACAATTATGTGATTTCGTGTTATTATATTTTATATATGTATATATATATATATTACATATGTATATATAGTAACTACATATATATATATATATATATATATATAGTTATTTCATATATATATAGTTTTTACATATATATATATATATACTTATATATATAGATATAGTTATTACATATATATATATATATATAATAATTACATACATATAAATATATATATATATATATCGTTGTTATATATATATAGTTATAACATATATCTATATATATTTATTTAATTGATATATATTTATTACCTCTCTCTCTCTCTCTCTCTCTCTCTCTCTCTCTATCTCTCTCTCTCTCTCTCTCTCTATATATATATATATATATATATATATATATATAGTGATTACAAATATGCATATTTTTAGAGAGAAAAAGGGGAATACCAACCCTAGGACGGGTAAAATTAATTCTTCGAATATAACTATTTTGCGCAACTTTTATGTCATGATACGAAGATTAAAGTCAATATACATTGCTATTAAACCCCATGTCTGGAATTCTGATTCAAATTAGGTTTACAATCTATGATATTATTTTAATACTAAAAATATCTCAAATCTAAGTGTTAAACTTATGCCGTCTTAAGAAGAAATTGAAATTAAGTGAAATTTACTTAATTGTTTTCTAATGAGTATGGATACATCAACTATTTATTTTAAATATTTAAAAGGTCAATGAGTATGGATACAATTAAATACAGATTTTAAATATTTAGAATGTTCAATTGTACTCATATTATGCTATTAAAAAAACTTTTAATAACTACAAAGAAACTAATATTTAAGAAATATTTATTGATTGTGTCTGAACAGTTTTGTTAACATTTCACAAAAATTGGTGATATCTTAATTTTTACAAAGGTGTTGCATTCCATCTTTGCTCTTTTGCATAAAACTAAATAAAATATATATAGACCACGTTACCTACCATATAGCGGCCGTGTTCCAAAACTCATAATGGTCGGTTAATTAGTTAACGAGTAAATGATTTATATATATATATATATATATATATATATATATATATATATATATGATATTTTTAAAAGTAAATATTAATTACTTTTACCTACATACATCGATTTTCATGCTTACGCACTTTTCAGGGTAGGGATATTAATTCATGTCGGTTGGAGGGCTTGAAGCCGGTCTTTACAAATCGTCATTGATTTGCAGTCGGATATCTTTCCCCTCGGAATCCATGTGATAATTAGGAGGGATTTTTATCTATGAACGCCAAATCAGCGAGCGCGTATAGCTAGCAGTTGAAAGTGATTCTACAACATCACATAGGGTCGGAATCTCGTTTTTAAGCCGTAGTTTTATATATATATATATATATATATATATATATATATATATATATATATATATATATATATATATATATATCGAAAAGAGGGTAGTGCAGTATTAGTGCAGTTCCAACGAGAGAAAAGTATATATGTAAAGGAGTCAGGCTACCAACATTTGTAGAATGTTTTTTTCAACATTTATTTATTATTTTGTTGTTTTACCATTTTATAATTTTATATAACGCGTTTCAAGCGGTGGTCCGCTTTCATCAGATATGAAAATATGAAAGCGGACCCACCGCTTGAAACGCGTTATATAAAATTATAAAATGGTAAAACAACAAAATAATAAATAAATGTTGAAAAAAACATTCTACAAATGTTGGTAGACTTACTCCTTTACATATCTCTCTCTCTCTCTCTATCTCTCTCTCTATCTCTCTCTCTCTCTCTCTCTCTCTCTCTCTCTCTCTCTCTCTCTCTATATATATATATATATATATATATATATATATATATATAACAACCTAACGCTATTTGAATGGACATATTGGAGACATTTAAAACGAAATGCAGCAACCTAATCTTCTTGTTTTAAGATGAACATGCAACTTCCAACTGAATCGTGATAGACCGACCGACCGACAGAACCTCTACCGAAGATGTGTGGACGTTTTCACACTACAATTCAAAAATTCGGTATACATTTTTATTCAATTTTTTTCTCTTATTGTTTTAGCTGAGGATGCGACATTCTATGAGATGGCAGACATTCACCTGCTATTTCACAGACTCCAACCGACAGATCTTTTTTTTATGAATCTTTGCGTCTCTTTAAGCGATATTGTATTTAACTCTCTTTCACTTCGTTCGCCCGGTAATTTTTTAAATTGTTTTTCATGAGCCCGGTAGCTCCTGTTATTATTGAAATCTTCCTAAAATTTCAGTTTATTTTCATGTCGTACATATGACCTTGGTATTTAATTATCTTCTCGTTCTAAACTCTGTTAAAGCCAACATCGTTATGGAAGCTAACTTCAACTGAAGTTTCTACTCCCTCTTTTTTGGTTCCATATCACTATGTCATGTTTAACAGCTCTGTTTCTTAAGTATTGATTTACTCCTCTCCAGGAGTTAGGCACAAGGCCAGTTTTTATCTTACTCCCACAAGTAAGATGTGGCCCAAGGTCGGGTCGGGAAAGTGGGGTTTAAAAATTGCATGGGCAGACCTGTCGGCATTCCCCGGTAGGGGCGCCTCAGACAGTAAGCAATAAAGTTACTCCTACCCAAAGAGAGGAGGTGAAGCCTGGGAGGGTGGACCTCCTAGAACTGCACAGTACAGCCCCATTGACCGGCGTAAGTCAAGCCCCGAAGGCCAAGACAATACCAGTATGGGGTGCAGTATCCATCGGAACAGATACTACACTTTGATCTTAGCCAAAAGGCCAAGTAGCTGTAGAAATTGTATGTTTTATTTTCATCAGTTCTTCTGGGATATATGCTATAATAGATATTACATTTTTTACAGATGGTCCAGTTGAAATATTTACACACTCAATTGTGTCGTATTAGTTGACACCCCAGCAGCATCTTAGCATTTATACGTGGTGCAATTTAATTCAATTTAATTTATTTGGAAAAAAAATAAAACAGGCATGCTTCAGTTACTATGCAGGGAAAGAATGGTAGACATTTACACAAAAAAGGATAGTAGCCCAGCACTTGCCAAAATTTACATTGAATTGCAGCATTGTTGGGGCATTTGTTACCTTTCTTTGAAAGTGTATCTTCAAGTCAAAGGATCCTGATTGAGAAAGCGGATTTCCTCGGTTGACAGTAGGCGTGCTATTTAAAACTGAAGTATAGCAGACACATCTCTCATATAGTTGCGTGGAACTATAAGAAATACGCCCATTCAACGTGCAATTTTAGCAATGAAGGTGCCTTTTAAACTGAAGCGTGATAGACATTTCGCCGACATAAATTCTCATAGACATGAGCGGACGCATCTAAAAACGTGATATTAAAAATAATCGAAAAGAGGCGTTGGCTGGAAAAATGAAAAATTGCAATGGTTCAAAGAAAGAAAAAGTACAAAGAAGAAAAAGAAAAGGAAAACGTTAATGAAAGAAAGAGAAGAAAACGATCACAACAATGAATAAACAAAGTTGTAGAATTAAACAGCAATACTAGAATAAATAATGACGAAGTCTATCCAGAAAAAAATATTTTTGACAACATATTATGACAACGAAAAATAAAGAGTTCGTAAAAAAATCACAGTTTAGACTGTCCAAGAACTGTTCCTGGGCGAAAGAGTGGTTGTTGGTGACAGGAAAAATTGATCCAGCATGTTCGTTTCTGCTGGCGCCGTGTGCGTGTACTTTTGTGAAAATATAATAGAGACGTGTTTATATGTTTCCGAGCGTGTATTATTAGTGCAAGAGTGTGTGTACTGACTTCTTTGCAAGAGAGTTCGGTGACCAGTGTGTGTATGCTGGCTTTGTGTGTTGTAGTACGTGAAAGTCTCTCGTTACGTCTGTTGAGGACCGTCCACCAGGGGATAATGTAAGCTTTAAAAGAGGTGCCCACGTACACGGGGTGCAGAATAAATCTACAAGGAGAAAGAGGAAGAGAAACGCTGTTTAGACTGTATAGTACGAGCACATTTTTGGCACTGAATATTTCTTGTGTATAAATAGATAACATAAAAGCAAACAGAAAGAAAGAAATTGGATAAAGAAAGTAGAAAAAGTACGGAAGACAGAAAGTAACAAGATAAATAAAAACAGCGAAACATCAGAACGAAGTAAGCGTACACATGAAAGAATAGCGAACGAAAAAATGGTTACTAGCGAATTAAAGAAAGAAAAAAAATCCGAAAAGAATCAAACAAAAGACTACCGGCGAAAAAGAGGGGGAAAAGACGACAAACGCCAAGAAATTAAAATATATCTCATAAATATATATATTTATGAAAGAATAATAAACATAATTTTATTACAGAATATACCTTGCATTGAACAATAGAAGTTTGAAATAAATCTGGACATTCGTACATGTTTATCACTCTTCTTTCATCTATCTTTACAATTACTATCTCGTATATTGAGCTTAAACCATTTCACTATAGGTTCTATCTACTAAAAGTTCACTTTTAGTTTCACATTTGATTATATATATATATATATATATATATATATATATATATATATATATATATATATATATATATACGACCGGTACTGAATAGTCATACCTCTATGCTGACGAGTCTCGATTGAAAAGGGACGAAACGTATACGTACATAGATAATGAACAATAACAAATAGTTTATATTTGTCGTTCCTCGTAAAATAAGTAGAGCCCTCTAATGGTAGTACAAACACAGCATGACGTCACTTGCTTTTTAATGCATCATTCCTTCTTTAATAGAAGTAGAATGCCTGGACATCAAGCCGCTTTTAAATGTGTTAAATTTCCATTGTTTATCGGCTATTCAAATATTGGCCGCGCGATTGGCGACGTTGGATTTGAGTTGAAAAATACTTGTAATCCAGGGTTTCGAATCGTACGACCGGTAGTGAATAGTCATATCTTTCTGCTGATGAGTCTCGATTGAAAAGGGACGAAACGTATACGAACATAGATAATAAACAATAACAAATATTTTATATATATATATATATATACTATACTTTATTTGTTTGTTTGTTATAGAATATGATATGTTAACAGTTAGAAACTTAAAATTAGTTCCACCAAAGATATAATGTTTCTATGAATTTAATAACATCATACACATTTCGATCATATTCAATCTTTATTTACTTGTGTTCAATTATCGATTTCTCATATCGTTTACCAAGGAGTCAATTCAGAAAAAGAGAAGACTTATACCAAGATCTAACACGACTTTTCTAAAGTAAAATTTCATGAAAATAACAATAATAGTAACAGTTTTTCATTAGCCGTATTAAAATATTGTGGGGTATGCATTCAGATATACAGTCAAGATACTGACTTTAATTTGGAAATTAGAAAATTTGATAAAATTAATAATATAGGGTTAAAAACAGATTGTCTAAGATCTCTCTGTACAGGGGTTTGTTAAGACGACTTCACATGAGGATACTTCCTCTATAAGTAAATCTTGACTAAATATCCCGAATAACAGAGTATTCGCAGCCCAATTAAGATTTCCTCATTCGGCTATAAACTTGCTCATACGAGGAATGGTGAACCGAGGAAAGATTGGCGGCAAAAAATTGTAAAATCCTTTCCTGGATTTACCGCTTTTGAATCTGGCGCTACAATTCTCATGACACTTTCAACGGTTAACTTTTTCCTATAGTTTAAACCGTTTCTCTTTGTATTGGACATTTTCTATACTTTCGATATTTGCATTCATCTTATACAATATTTATATCTTTTAAAATTATGACTTTTGGTAATTCTCCTACTAACTTATCTATTTGTATTTCTCTGATTATAATATGTCATTCTTTGAGAAACCGTGTTTTTAGGAAGGAAATATAAATATCTTTTATTTGAAATACTTTGTTTCGAGAAACTGAGGACGTAATATATATTGTATTTTTACAATCTTTATTCTCATCTTTTATTTTACTCTCTCTCTCTATTTCTCTCTCTCTCTCTCTCTCTATGTCTCTCTCATTCTCTCTCTCTCTCTATATATATATATATATATGTATATATATATGTAATAGAATTTACGATAAGAGTTTCATCTTTGAAAAACCATGGTTTAAGTATTAGTGTAACTCCTTGCATCTGAACTTTCGATGTAATAAAAAAAATTGCATTCATTTTATATAATTTTATGCACTTTTGTATCTTCATCTTTCCTTCTTTAATGTGTGTATATATATATATATATATATATATATATATATATATATATATATATGTGTGTGTGTGTGTGTGTGTTCGTGTGCGTCTATGTGCTTGTTTGCGTATAATATGTATGCGTGCTTACGAATGGATAAAGAATGTGATTTACCAAGTCATGATCAAGAAAAGAAAGTAGGCGTAGAAGAAAAAATGTAGCTAGGAAAAGAAAAAAAAAGATAGGCTCGACAAACAAGATATATGATAAGACGATAACAACCACAACAACAACAACAACATCTCACCCCCCTCCTCCAAAAAAAATAAAATAAATAAATAAAACAACAAAACCAAAAGACAGAATAAATAGAAGTGGCCCATGTAACTTGGTTGGCAGAAAGTAATTGGAATCCTTCAAGGAGAGAAAACACGAGCTTTCTGACCACGAAAGCGAAAAAAGTCTCAAGTCAAATCCGAAGTTGCATTTGTTAAAAATGTAAGGAAAATAATAATAATATTAATAATAATAATAATAATAATAATAATAATAATAATAATAATAATAATAATAATAATAATAATAATAATAATAATAATAATAATAATAATAATAAAAACGTTGGTAGAAACTGTCGAACGAATGGGATTTTTTCCTCACCCCCACCTCTTTTTTTTTTCTTTTTTTTTTTGGCCTTTTGTTACTTTAGTCCGAGCGAAGTATTGGCGGGTTATGTTGCTAACTCCACGTTTCTCGTGCTTTTAGTGTTTTTTTGTTGTTGCCGCCGCCATGTGGTATGGCGAGCGTCCAGAGCTAACCGACACGTTTCCTCGGAAAACAAATTCCGCATTCTTTCGGACAGACAACGGCCTTTCGTGTCTCTCGCATGGAGAACGTTTAGGCATGCTCAGCTAGCTTGACTTCTTCCAGCCTGTCACCCTATTTCATTCTCAACCCCTTACGTTTTCTCATATTTTATGTAGTATTCATTGTGAGATACGTCCTTATATTCCTATATTTTGTTTTGTCAGTCAGTTGTTCTGACACGTACCATCTTTACAAATAATTTCCATCCTTAAACGCGGAATATTTAAGTGCTCAATACATACACACAAAAATGCGCAGAGCTTGTATAAATTCATATGAAAGACAAAAGTATGCTTCCCGAGTTTCCCCAATTAGGTCCATATAGTATTGTGCACAGACGAGTAACAAGCTGGTAGCCCAGGGCATCCACATTAAGGGGAATGTGACATCCAATAATATTCAAACTCCCTTTCTCATATTGTTATTCAGTTCTACGACTTATACTTAAATAGTTGGGGAATAAAATAAAGGAGTTAGTCACAAGCATAAACGAGGCACCACCATACACCTCTACGCCATTGGCTCTGTGCAAGGGTCTATCGGGCGCTTATAATTTTATGTTATATTTAGAATTATGTTTCCTGCAAATTGAATAGATGCATTTCATTTATGTGTGTATCAGCGTCCATCACTCGATCTGTCACGCCTAGGTTTATCATAGCATGTCATGATGTGTGTCACACTGCACTTTCAAATAGCATCATATTATTTACGTATTTGCCAAAAGGTTAGACACAAGGCCATGTTTCGTTTTGACAAACCAGCGCACTAGGTTAAGTGCACAATAGCTTACAAAAGAAGCCTGAACATAACCGTTGGTGTTCCCCGGTAGGGGCGCCTCAGATGATTAGCAATAAACATTTATCCTCAAGTGGTTTATGCGCCTTGATAAGCAGTGACTTCTTAGTACATAAAAATACCCAAAAAACCTAATCCCTTCTCAGTAAGAAAGTTGAACCTTCTAGGAATAGACAGAACATGAGGACTATAAAGTCATTGTCGGGCTAATTTGTATCATAATTCTATAATTATAATTGAATAATTTTGCGTCTGACAGGCTTAGGCTAAGGATGCATTTTATATAAGATTCACTGTCTGTTGGCATGTCACGCCTAGGTTTATAATAGTATTTGCATCGACGCGCATATAGACTGGTCGCATCTTAAGCAATTCCGATGTGTTTATTATTTATTGCTGTATTCTTTGTACTTCTGTCTCTGCTTTACAGAACACACTGATAAATAAAATAAATCGTAAGTGTCGCTGACGAAGTAACTCAAAGAAAACAGCCCGACTTGCCCTATCTCATGGCCCGGCTTGGCTCGACCCTCATAAATTTTGTCTTATTGATGAGCTGACCTTTTAGTTAGAATATACACTTTCGCTAAAGAACGAGTTTTGGCTTTGTTTTCTAAACTACTTGTGTTAGGATAACACTTTTAGACAGCCTTCTAAAGAGGGTATCGTTGGGTATAGGTTTCCACTTAGAAAGCAAAGATCTAAGTAAACGAATATAGATTCAAACGGGCTGGTCGTTTAACTTATCGTACAGATAATTATGAAAAAATAAATCAAGTGAGAATTTGTAGGAACTTCAAGTCCAACACACCCACCCACACACACATTCTCACACCCACCCACACACACACCCATATATATATATATATAAGAGGTTTATGTAGTTTGCTTGAAGCATTGTTTATTGGTATATAGAAATGTAATATTTAGAAGGCAATACAATGCAGAGGTGTGACGGATAGACACAAGTTGGAGCAAATAAGACATATAATGGTGGACCAAATGAATTAGTTTCAACCTTAATACAATGTGTACATACACATATATATATATATTTATTATGTTTTTTTTGTTTTTTTTTTCCCTTTCAAAACACACATATATCTGTCTATCTACACAATGTTACAATGTTATGTAATACCTGTATCAAGATGGTCTGGTGGAAATTCCGTATGATATAATATATTTTTTTTAATTTTCGGGAACTCTTCCCTTCTTCAGAAACGTGTTCAACTCAATTTCAAGCGTGCATATTGAAATATATATATATATATATATCGTGCACGCTTGAAATTGAGTTGAACACGTTTCTGAAGAAGGGAAGAGTTCCCGAAAATAAAAAAAAATATATTATATCATACGGAATTTCCACCAGACCATCTTGATACAGGTATTACATAACATTGTAACATTGTGTAGATAGACAGATATATGTGTGTTTTGAAAGGGAAAAAAAACAAAAAAAAACATAATAAATATATATATATGTGTATGTACACATTGTATTAAGGTTGAAACTAATTCATTTGGTCCACCATTATATGTCTTATTTGCTCCAACTTGTGTCTATCCGTCACACCTCTGCATTGTATTGCCTTCTAAATATTACATTTCTCTCTCTCTCTCTCTCTCTCTCTCTCTCTCTCTATATATATATATATATATATATATATATATATATATATATATATATATATATATATATATCTGGTTGAACAGGAGTGCCAACTTCTGTTTGTTCCTTTTTTGATCCAATCTTTCTATTCGTCGGACGATAGATCTTGTTCTTTTAATAATGGAGTGTAAGAAGTCTCCATATTTAACGCGAACATTTTCGACCATCATTGGTCGTCTTCAGGCGGATGATTGATAAATGCAAGATAAAATTGGTGAATTTATTTAAGAGGACGTTTCCATGTGATTAAAAACATAAAATCATTCAGCAGCATTTCAAAACGCCTTCGCATGTTGGGCTTTTTTAATTGAATGAACAACGCTTCCATTATGAGGGGTGCGAAGGCGTTTTGTAAATGCTGTTGAATGATTTTATGTCTTTAATCACATCACAACGTCCTCTTAAATATATTCACCAATTTTATTTTGCATTTATCAATCATCCGCCTGAAGACGACCAATGATGGTCGAAAACGTTCGCGTTGAATATGGAGACTTCTTACACTCCATTATTAAAAGCACAAGATATATCGTCCGACGAATAGAAAGATTGGATCAAGAAAGGAACAAACAGAAGTTGGCACTCCTGTTCAACAAGATATGAATAAAAGAAGGAATGTTGCCTAACTATACAATATATATATATATATATATATATATATATATATATATATATATATATATATATATATATATATATATATATATATATATATATGGGAAATGAAAATAGGAAACCCTAAAATATTATTATTTTTATTCATCATCTATTTGCGCTCATAATTCATATTTTTATAAGCGGCTTTTTGGGCTTAATTCCTTCTACTACTACTTTACGTGATTAACGGACCAATTTGGTTAATATATTTTTTATTTGTGTGTTATTTCTTTAATTCAATCATCTTGATTTAAGTCTTGAAATAAAGACGAAACGGTGAAGGATACATAGATATTACTTTTGGTTTTCCTTTTTTAATTTTCTAGTGTATTATTTCCATTTTTATAAAGCAAATTCCAAATAACGAGCATACACAAATATATTATGGATGTTTATAGCTGTCTCATGGTAGTCTTTATTTTAAGTCACATACTTAATCGTAGAACTTATAAAGCCTGACTCTCTTTAAAACATACTTTCAAATCAGAATTCACGTAAGTGTTTTACACGAAAAACCTTTAATACAATTGTCTAAAAAAATATCAAAGTCCAGAAAATACACAGAACAACATAATAAGATGTAAATACTCTTAATTACACAACGTAACATTTTTTTACAAAAGTTTTGTTTATTGTATTTTTTTACTGTTTTAAATAAAAAATGTTATGGTGATTCCAAAAATGTTATTGTTTCTGTATCATCGACTGTTATAGAAATATATCGCTTTTCAATGTCATCATGCTATAGGTTCCGCTACTAAATGTATATCTATATAATTAAGATTGCTTCTAGAGAATGGAAAAATTCTCCATATACATGTTGCTATGTGTGTGGTTATCATCTTGAAAAAAAATGCAGTTCGAAACTGTGGATAGCATACATACTCTATAAAATAACTTGCGAACAGGTGACTGAGATGACATGCTACAACTTCTATGATAACTGTTACTCGACTGAGTGTCACTCCACTAAGAGTCACTCTATTGAGTGTCACTCGACTGAGCGGAACTCAACTGAGGGTAACTCCACTGAGTATAACCATGAGTTATTTGGAAATATCATATCGTCGCATCAATATGAATGATAATTCAGATGGCATCTTAACAAAAAATATTGAGTTGTGCTGTTTTTTTATATAAATGTTATCTGAGAAATTAATCTCTTCTGCCCGAGCAATCAACTAGCAAAAAATAACTTGCCAACAGGTGACTGAGATGTCATGGTACACTTTCTATAATAACTGTCACTCGACTGAGTGGTACTCGACTGAGTGGCACTCGACTGAGTCACACTCCACTAAGTGGCATTCCACTGAGTGACACTCGACTTAGTGGCACTGAACCGAGTGTCACTCGACTTAGTGTCACTCGACTGAAATACACTCGACTGAGTTTCACTCGACTGAGTGTTACCTGAGTAGATTTCACTCCACTGAGTATAACCCTGAGTTATTTGGAAATATATCATCGCATCAATATGAATGATAATTCAGATGACATCTTAACTACTGTCATCTCGTCAAAGAAAATATTGGATTTCGATGGGTGTTTTATATAAATGTTATCTGAGCAATTATTCTCTTTAGTCCGAACAATCAACTAGCAAACACTAACTTACTAACAGGTGACTGAGTGACACTCCACTGAGTGCCACTCCACTAAATATCATATCATCGCATCAGTATGAATGATAATTCAGATCGCATCTTCTTAACTACTGTCATCATCAGATGTGATATGTGGAAGCTGTCGATCTACTCAAGAAGGTTGGCTAAGAGGTACAGGAAGGCAATGCTTTTTGCCATTCTCAGAGTATGGAGAATACCGAAAAATCATCACAATGACTGTTACTTTTGTACGATTGGTGTGACAAAGGACAGAAAAGTTAAAGGAAGACAAGCTATTCAGTATCTAAACATACCATTATGTAGAGCACCTATCCCACATGATGACAACGTGTTCGTACCACAACCACCAGAAAATGTACGTTTACTTCTTATCGCACTCTCCAAAAGTTTTACTTTTAATTAACTTGAATATTAACTATTTACAATGCATTCATTTTCTTACAAATTTATGAAATACTAATGTTATTCAAGCTTTTGTTTAAGTTGCTATATGTAGTTATTTTTCTTTACATACGGAATACTTAATGGATGGTTCATCTGAAGGGTAACCAAGTAGCAGCAGCCAAGAAATGGAAGAAGTTTTTGTACCAAGAACTACTTCGGAGCTCCACTTTCCAAATCAGAGTGAGCTCGATGATTTAATCAGGGAGTTAGGTCTCACTAACTCAGAAGCGGAACTTCTTACATCAACGCTGAAGGAATGGAATCTAGTAAGGGAACACTGCAGAACATCTATGCACTGAAAACGACATGAATACTTTGAAGTTTACTATGCCATTAGTAATGATGTGTTATTGTAATGATGTTACTCGTGTGTTTATTGCTCTTGGACTCACGCATGATCCTGCAGAATGGCGTCTGTTCATAGATAGCTCAAGACGAAGTCTCAAAGCAATATTGCTCCGCAATGGAAATAAGTACCCATCTTTGCCTCTTACAGACTCCGTATAGAAGAATGAAAACTATGATAATGTCAAACAACTTCTTGACAAAATAAATTATGCTGAATTCAAGTGGAATGTTTGTGGTGATTTCAAGATGCTTGCTTTTTTACTTGGCTTGTCAGGGGGATACATAAAGTACTCATGTTTCATTTGCTTATGGGACAGCAGAGCTGATGATGATTATCACAAGAAAGTTCATTGCCCCCCACGCGTGGAACTGCAGTCAGGAATGAAACACGTTCTCAGACAGCCGTTAGTAGATTCCAACAATGGCTTATTAACCCCACTTCATAATAAACTAGGATTGGTAAAACAGTTTGTTAAGGCCTTAGATTTTTAAGTAGACGCTTTTCAAGAAATTCGTCTCATGTTTCCAAAGCTATCAGATGCTAAGATCAAAGGTGGTATATTTGTTGGACCCTAAGTAAATGCAATGTTGAAGTCGGAAAAACTGGGGAGAGCGATGACAAAAGTTGAAAAAGAAGTTTGGTTCACATTTCGTAATTTCGTGGATCTTCAGGAAATCACAAGGATCCTAATTACAAACAACTGGTATCAAAGGTTATTGAGACATTCAGGAAACTGAGTTTTCATTTGTCCTTAAAGGTTCATTTTTTTGCATTCTTATCTAAACTTAAGTGATGTCAGTGAATAACATGGTGACAGATTACATCAGGATATCGCAACAATGGAACAAATATATCAAGGGCGATGGGATACTGCTATGATGGGAGATTATATATGGTCACTAGAAGATGAAAATATGCACTTTAGAAAATCTCGATCGTCAAAGCACTTCTCATCTTAAGAAAAGAGTTATCAAAGCATTTACATTGCACAGTTGTATGGTTTGTTTTGTTCTAACTAACATTGTATTTACTAAATACCATTCGATATATGAAAAATGTACTAAATGCTGTATAATTATATTTACAACATACTGCTGCAGATAAAGGTTGTGTATGAAACGACAATATATTAAATTAAGAAAAAAACTACCGATATTATGCTAAAACGAATGTAATTTTTAATTCAGCAGCAAGAAATACATACATAAACAGTAAAAATACAAATAAACAAAACATGTGTTACATTGTTTTATTAAACTTAATTCCACATTAAAATGCATATCAAAAACCCAAATCCAAAAAGTAAAACACACGAAAAGCCGACATTTCTATTTATATACATAATTGACTGCTAGATGGTTTAGTAGAGGCAATAAAAATATCAACTTAGCAGAAAGCAATACTATTATGCAAAGTTTCGATTTCCATTAGTTACATGTAATGTTGTATAAACTATGTAAACAAAGAACGTACATATATAGTGTTACAGTTACTTTTTACGTAAGTGGCAGATTGGTTTTACAACAGATTAGAATTTGGCTGATGATTATTTTTAATAGTAAACACATATAAGCAACGGATCTCGGCGTGAATACACTAAAAACGCTTTGCAACATTCACGAGTCTTAGATAATAATTGTGTAAATGGCTATATATATATATATATATATATATATATATATATATATATACATATATTAGTACTTCATGTATCCACATAAAATATTATAAGGAGATATAATTGTTTATGTGTCAGATTTCAGTATTTACTTCAACAGTGCTTGATACGTAAGTAGTGCTAGGTATATAGCTATATATATATATATATATATATATATATATATATATATATATATATATATATATATATTCATTGCTTACTATATATATATATATATATATATATATATATATATATATATATATATATATATATATATTCATTGCTTACTATATATATATATATATATATATATATATATACAATATGTTTAATTTAATTTTATACCATATACAATGTTATGAAGGACAGGTTCACATTATTTCACAAAACTGTTTCTATTTGTGAAATGATGTAAATATGTCCTATATAACATTGGATATGATATGCAATTAAAAAAAATAGTGCATACAGCATAGCTCCCGCCTTACACTATTAAGCTATTACAATTTTTCATGTTATAAAATCTATAATTTAATATAAATCATTAAATATATATATATATATATATATATAAATTATTTATTACCTATAGACATCGATGTTTCATGCTTTCGCAATTATCAGTGCGGGAAGCTAATTCCCGACGGTCGACGGGCGCGAACTCTGATCACAAATCACCACTTATTCGCAGTCAAGAGTGTTACCAGTTGACCACCAGAAATTAGCTAGGAATGTAGGAGTAATTTAACTGTGTAACTACCAAGTCGGCGAGTATTCACAGCAAGCGGCGAAGAGTGATCAATATATATATATATATATATATATATATATATATATATATATATATATATATATATATATCATTTAATGCTATACTGAAAGGGAACATTGATGATATGTTTTTAGCAATATATGTTAACTTCATTTTTGAATAGTTCGATGCTCTGAAATGAATTTCAGATAAATCAATCTGTTTTTTTCTGTGTTTTCTGTGTTTCTTTATGCGAATGATATTTACCTGCGTCCATAAATTACTATGAACATCACCGTCCGTCGGCTAGTCGGTCTATCATGATTCAGTTGGTAATATAATTTCCATCATCAAACAGGCAGATAAAATGGATTATTCATTTTATAATAATATTAGTTCTTATTGCTATATTAACAAATACGGAATTATACTTAACAACTACTGCACACCCTCCGTTATAAATGATAGACTAATTATGCTGCGCCAGTGTTCGTATTCAGTATTTTTCTATATACCATACTAAAATAGTCATAAAACTACACAATAACGTAATATTTAAATTACTAGCGGGACCCGTGTAAATTACACGGAATTTTTTTAATTTTAAAATTTTTCTTTTTACTTACACCGTGTTGTGTTCGTTTTTTTTAATTATTTCTTGAAAATAAAACTGAAAAAGTTGACGAAGTTATCGTCTGCCACACTGACCCTAACTCTAACGACGGAGTCAAAGTTAGCGCGGGTCCTAATGTAACAAAGCACCCTCTATTTGTTAGTTACACTTGCTTCTAGATAAGAGTGAAAAAATGTTTTTAAATGGTAACTCGTGTACGATGGACACTGCGCATATCTACTAAAAAAGGTTGATATGCCATCCGTTCAAAAAATTAAAAAATAATACTGGCCCTCTCTACAACAAGAAAACTTAATTAAATTGACAATGCCCTTAAAAACGCCAAAATAAAAAAAAACAAAAAATAGTTTTAAGTTTAAAGCAACACAAAAAAGTACTTTTTAACCAGGTGAGTAGCATACAAAGATTCGGAAGGTCGTTGCTTTCGATGTAAGCATCACACACAAAATCACACACGCTATTGTATTAATATGTGTCTTCCCGGTCGTCCCCTCCCCTTAAAATGTAGAGAGAAAAAATGTTAGAGGTTGGTTGGGATCGAACTATAAACCAGTCGGGCCGAAGTAAAAAATACTACGTCGCTGACCGTTACGCCAGAGGAAAATAATTGAAAATGTTTTGAAAATAAAGCGATTGAAAGTTTTTTAAAATCTAGGTGCGGCACGCATGCGCAGAGCTTTTGCCGGAAGCGTGACACACGAACACACACGCTATCGTATTAATATATAAATTACTATCAGTTCTGCTGATCTAAAGAATGTATTTTTTTAAATTGTAGAGTAAGCCATTTATTTTCGAGTTTATTTCAAGCAACGGAATAATTATGAATTAGTTGTTTGATTTGCTATTAGCTTTCTCGCTTCCCCTTTATTATTCGAAATAGTGTTGTTCGACGGACAGAACAGAGCACGTGTTTTAATCGCTTACAGTTCCGTGACAGGATGAAAGTACATGCATTTATTCATATACAAATACATAACATCGGGCTTTACTATGGAGTGACAGATAGTACTTGTACAAGTTTTTATTAAACAGAAAAATAAATATAATTGTAATAGAAAAACAAATTACTAAGTGTTATGAAAAATATCAGAAATAATAGAAAAATAAAGACAAACAGATTTAAAAAGAAACAGAATGATGGTTGAGTAAAACGCGAAAATAGAAATACTTAACGGTTTTAGCACGAGCAGTTGAATGAAATCTCCTTATATGTGTGTTTTCATTTAATGACAACCGCTTTCTTCTATAGTCAACATATTTAAGACTTTAGTCTCCTAGAATGACAGTCGAACATACTGTTTTTTTAGTGTTTCTACGTACAACAGACAAATGTTACTAAAATATAAATATAAAATGCAGTTGAGAACAGGCAAGACATAAACAAAATGATATTCTTAACATGCGTTGGCCCAATCTTAGCGTCTAGAAATTAAAATACTCTTTCTAAATGTGCACTTGTAGGATCAAATAACCGACTGACATATGCTATCATAAAGATTGGTTTACACATAGAAAAATACATTTTAAGATTTTACGTTACAAACTGACGTTAATGCTATTTCAGACTTTAGCGTGACAGACTTAAGAAGTAGCTATTTCTAATTTTCGCATGACAGACTGAGGAAAATGCTATACCAACTTTAGTGTGACAGATTTACGTAAGTACCTTTTCAAACTTTAGAAGCGTGACAACTTGACGAAAGAACTATTTAAAGTTTAGCTTTAAAAACTTACGAAAATCATATATAAATCTTTATCCTGATAGAGTACAAATAATATTTCAAACTTTAACGTGTCAGATTAGGCAAAATGATATTTTGAACTTTAGTGTATCAGACTATCCAACATTATATTTTGAACTTTAGCGTGTCAGACTAGCGAAATTGATATGTTGAACTTTAGTGTGTCAGACTAGGCAAAATTATATGTTGAACTTTAGAGTGTCAGACGAGCCAAAATGATATTTTGAACTTTAGCGTGTCAGACTAGGCAAAATACTTTGAAATTCAACGTGTCAGACTAGGCAAAATGATATTTTGAACTTTAGAGTGTCAGACTAGGCAAACTATTTTGAACTTTAGCGTGTCATACTAGGCAAAATTATATTTTCAACTATAGCGTTTCAGACTAGGTTAAATGATATTTTCAACTTTAGCGTGTCAGACTAGGCAAACTATTTTGAACTTTAGCGTGTCATACTAGGCAAAATGATATTTTCAACTTTAGCGTGTCAGACTAGGTTAAATGATATTTTCAACTTTAGCGTGTCAGACTAGGCAAACTATTTTGAACTTTAGCGTGTCAGACTAGGCAAAATGATATTTTCAACTTTAGCGTTTCAGACTAGGCAAAATGATATTTTCAACGTTAGCGTGTCAGACTAGGCAAAATGATATTTTGAACTTTAGCGTGTCAGACTAGGCAAAATATTTTGAACTTTAACGTGTCAGACTAGGCAAAATGATATTTTCAACTTTAGCGTGTCAGACGAGCCAAAATGATATTTTCAAGTTTAACGTGTCAGACAAGGCAAAATGATATTTTCAACTTTAACGTGTCAGACTAGGCAAACTATTTTGAACTTTAGCGTGTCAGACTAGGCAAAATGATATTTTCAACTTTAGCGTGTCAGACTAGGCGAAATGGTATTTTCAACTTTAGCGTGTCAGACTAGGCAAAATGATATGCTCAACTTTAGCGTGTCAGACGAGCCAAAATGATATTTTAAACTTTAACGTGTCAGACTAGGCAAAATAATATTTTGAACTTTAGCGTGTCAGACGAGCCAAAATGATATTTTAAACTTTAACGTGTCAGACTAGGCAAAATAATATTTTGAACTTTAACGTGTCAGACTAGGCAAACTGATATTTTAAACTTTAGCGTGTCAGACTAGGAAAACTATTTTGAACTTTAACGTATCAGACTAGGCAAAATGATATTTTGAACTTTAGCGTGACTGAATGAAGAAACTGCTATACTGAATTTAGCTTAACAGTTTGAGGAAAATACTTTTCAAACGTTACTGTGTCAAGCTGACATAAATACTTTTTCAAGAGAATGACGGACTGCCGAAAATACTATTTCTAACTTTAGCGTAAAATAGTTAGAAGAAGGGTGCTGTTATAGATGACGCGCATTATTTCCGTGACTTCGCGTCGGCAACGATCGGGAAGGTCGCGGAAGCGCCCGAGCATTGCCGAAACGAAAATGCCAATCGTTAATGGAAGACTTGCAGGCGATAATATAAGACGAATAAATCAAAGAAAAAAAATCAGATATAAAAAAGATAAAAAGCGGACAAACTGTAGGATGGGGGGTTAAATAAACCATTTTCAATCAAATATGTAGAAATATATATTTTTTTTTGGGGGGGGGGAGGGGGAGACTTTGTCAATGTTTTCTTTTTCATTTGTTTCGCTGTTTTTCTTTTTGTTCTTCTTGCTAACATAAAACCAAGAAAAAAAAAGAAAAATGGGTAAGGGTTAGAGTTAGGGTTAGGGTTAGGGTTAGGGTTTGGGTTAGTGTTTAGGGTTAGTGTTTCATGTTACGGTTAGGCCTTGCGTTCTTAACGATAGCCAAGCTCTGCATTTAAACTACCAAGCTCTAACTGGAAGACTGACAGACGCTAATATAAGATGAATAAATTCAAAGAACAAAATACATAGATTAATTTTTTTTTTTTGTGAAAATAATGGGGATTTTTTGGGGGGTAACATTTTGTCAATGTTTTTATAAGATAAAAGAAAGAAAAAATGATATTATTCCGTCAGCGCTCGGGCGTATCCGCGACATGCCCGATCGTGGTCGAAGCGAAGTCACGGAAATCAGGCGCGTCATCTATAACATTACCGAAAAATGCTATTGTAAACTTTAGCGTGACTGACTGACGAATTTATTATTATAAAAGTTTGCGTGATAGATTTACAATAATTCGATTTCAAACTTGAATCGAACAAACTGACGGAGAAATCATCTCACAGTCTGACAGAAATATTATTACAAACATTAACCGAAAATACTATTTTAAACTTTAGACTAAAGAAAATGTTATACAAACTTTAGCTTGATAGACTAATGAACATACTGTTTAAAACTGTAGACCGACAGCCTATCTAAAATACTATACAAATTGACGAAAATACTATTTAAAACTCTCCTAGAGATGCTTTGCATTTTTTTTAGATGAGGGTTGATAATTCGTAGAATTTGGTATATTCGGACTACTGTTTTCATCTTGGGTGTTTTTATCACAACATTTCGGCCGATGTAACTAGTACAATAAATATAATTCAGTTCAAAATGGCAGTCATCTGAAGGATGAAGGTTCAATCCTCAGTGCGGGCGATACGAAGAATTGCGAATTACTGAAGACTTCTTCCCAGTCATGGCAGATGGAACGAGAGCATGCTACCCCCGTGGATTAAATAAAGGGTTCCGTTCTAAATTCCGCCCAGATTCCCAAGTTCGACAGAAAGATTCCCGAGTTCGACAAACTACAACTGAAGAAGGTCGGAGGTTACATCGGCCAAATCGTTGTGATAAAAACACCCAAGATGAGAAAAGTAATCCGAATATACAAAATTCTCATAGAGATGTTTTGACGGTTCTAAAAGAACATGCGTCAATTTACTATGTGTTGAAACACGCAGAGTAAATTGACGTATGTTCTTTCAGATGAAATGCAATTTTAATTCAACCATTTAAAAATAAAGTTCTGAATCAAATTAAAAATGGTTATTTAACGTAAAAGATACTAACAGCTCTAACGTTCATTCTTTTTTGCATTCTTTCTGTCACTCTCTTGCGTTAAATTTCCTCCTTCCTTTGCCCGACTCTTTTTTACATCTTCCGTCTGACTGATTTTTATTTTCTTTACATTTTTCCGTCTTTTACAAAAGAAAAATAAAGGAAATTGCAAAGAGCTATTATTGCGTCAACAATTTATTTCATCCTATGCATTTTGAATATTCTGTATGACGTAGAACTGAAAGGAATTTCGGCGGCATCGCGTTGTTAGGAATAAATCTATGCTGAACAACAGGAAGGCGTTCACCTGTCAGTTTTTGCACATCCGGCCATTTCAAGAAGCTAATTGAGCGACTTTTTTCCACCATTTTTCAGCTTTTTTTTTCCAGTTGCTAATGAAGGCGGCTTCATCCGAAAAACAGATAGCGTTATTTGTGAATTCTTCACTTGAGGTAAAATAGTTCTCATTGCAATGTTCGTTATTTTGTGGGGTGACTTCTATATTTTACGGCATATCAACACCTTTTGTATATTTATTCGATAAAACTATTGTGCGTGTACACCCTTAAGTGTTAACAGTTATTTGAATGCAAACTAATAGTTTACCAAAACCTAAAGGGGCATTGTAATATATATATATATATATATATATATATATATATATATATATATATATATATATATATATATATATATATATACATATATATATATATATGTATACCTATATATATATATATGTATACATATATATATGTATACATATATATATATATGTATACATATATATATATGTATACACACATATATATATATATATATATATATATATATATATATGTATACAAAGTTCCGCTCGAGCGTCGAACACTTTCGACAACAAGACGCTTGCCCCCGCTTTTCATTTAAGTGTACGCTAATTTCAATTACTGTATGTGGCGATTTCTCGCGGCCGCGTGAGCGTATACGTATGGCTGATGATGCTAGGCTAAATCTACGAGCTGCGTTCGATCCCATTCGACCGCCTGCAACCACCACTCTTACACTGATGAGGGTAGAACACCCGTAACGATATGGTATGTAGGTATAAAAGAACTTTGATATATATATATATATATATATATATATTAACTATTTATTGTACTTACAGTGTGATTAACATACCATATGCATATTTTCAAATAACGGACATACAGCTTTCTAATACATTGATCTTGCACCTGCCTAAATAATTTGGGATTCTTGGCCTTTTGGCTAAGATTAAAGTGTAGTATCTGTTCCGATGGATACTGCACGCCTGTCCTGTGCAGTTCTAGGAGGTCCACCCTCCCAGGCTTTGCCTCCCCTCTTTGGGGAGGAGTAAGTTTATTGCGTACTGTCTGAGGCGCCCCTACCGGGGAATGCCGACGGGGCTGCCCAGGCAATTTTTAAATGGCCAGAGTGCTCACCTCTAGAGCGCTGGCTTTTCAAACCCCACTTTCTCGACCCGATCTTGGGTCACATCTTACTTGTGGGAGTAAGATAAAACTGGCCTTGTGCCTAACTCCTATGATAACCTACTTTGCATATTACATTGCAAAATTTCATCAAATTTATAAACTCTTAAGTTTCATTGTTTTCTACTTAAATGATTGTTCGCATTTTACTATTACCCCTAAGACTACGACCCAATTGTTTATCGTGGATAAATGAGCAGCAATTCGGGTGGAAAGAGTGTTATTGGACTTTGCTGCCAATTTATTTCAGAAAAGTCCTCACAGATACTGGAACTGCATTTATGCGCCAAGTGTCAAGAAATCTTTGATGACTGCAGAAAAGCCGACATGTTATTTCGAAGTTTTAATTCTTATTGACTAACTGCACACCGAAGCTTATTCTATTTAATCCATAGATAGACAAAGGATATGCTGATAGACATATGTCTCTTATTTTGGTACAGAAAATTAGATTCAACCAGGGTTTTATTTACCCCGCCTAATAGACTGGTATTGTTCGGACATTTGGGTCTGGATTTACGCTGGTCTATTGGGGGTTGCCGGTCCTGAGAAGTTCTAGGAGGTGCACCCTCCCAGGCTTTGCCTTCCTTCTTTGGGGAGGAGTAAGTTTATTGCTTACTGTCTGAGGCGCCTCTACCGGGGAATGCCGACGGGGCTGCCCACACAATTTTTAAATGGCTAGAGTGCTCACCTCTCGAGCGCTGGCTTTCCCGACCTTGTGTCACATCTTACCTTGTGGGAGGTAGATAAATAAATTTGGTACAGAATAATTAGTACAACATTCCTACCGTACTTTTCAAACACGGAAGGACTTAGCCATCTGGTTCTCTTCAGCTTCTGATGTCATCTGTTTCGGAAATGTGAAGTCAGGTGTCACTCTCGTTTGGACGGGTTATTTGCTTAGAGCGTTGTGTATGTTTGTTTAAATTTAAATTCAAATTTAGTGTAAGGAAGGTTGGATAAAAGAGGGGGGGGGGTAAGTAACAGTTACGATTTAAACCGGAGAAGGTTTAAAGAGATATAAAAATAAAAATAATAATAGTAAAATGAAATTTAAAAAAAAATAATTTTTTTTTTTCATTTTTTTATTTAAAAAAAAAAATGTGTTTTTTCTATTATTATTTTTATTACATATATATACATATATATGTATATATACACCCACATACACACACACATATACAGGGTGTCCCAAAATAATGTATACATCGTTTGAATCGTTATAACTCGTTCAATTTACCGAGTTTGATTTGCAAACAAAATTGATAAAAGAGTAGAACAGTAAGATACACATTTAAAAATACTGAAAGTAAAATTAACAAAAACATAGAAAATTAACTTTTAATAAACGTAAAGGCTACAATGTTTAAAGCAAGAAACCTGAAGTAATTGCAAACAAATGGGAGTAGTAATTATAGTAGAATGTGCTCAAACACTGGAGTAAATATCGCAGGACGTTTGTAGGTACAATTCTTCACGTCTTCACTAAATGGAAAGTGTATTGAGCAGAACGGGTTGGGGTTAGGATGAGGGTTCATTTTGTGAACATTCTGAAATTACCCTACGTAGCCTTTATCTTTGTTAAAAGTTAATTTTCTATGTTTTTGTTAATTTTACTGTCAGTATTTTTAAATGAATATTGTTACTCAATCTTGTTTATCAATCTTGCAAATAAAAATCAGTAAATTGAACGACTTATAACAATTCAAAGGGTGTATACATTATTTTGGGACACCCTGTATATATATATATATATATATATATATATATATATAGAGAGAGAGAGAGAGAGAGAGAGGGGGGGGTGAAGTTGAAAAGCTAAATTCTTGATTGTGCAGCTTCAACCAAAATTTAGCAATTAGTTTTTTTTTATTATTCTATACTAATATATGTTGTTTTTACATTAAGTTTATAAAAGATTTATTTCTGGATGATGTATATATTTGCTCGGGAAGATATTCTCCATAGTTTTCCTAAGATGTTATTTCGAAACTATCTGATAATACTTTCTGAGTACCTTAAATTCAAACAAGCCCTTCTCTCATAAATATAAAGGCAAAAGAAGAAAAGATCGAAAATAAAACATCTTTGGGTGAAATATTTACGACAAATTACTTTATTTGTTTACTTTGCGAACATTGATTAAATAGCCGTGAGCGTAAATATGATTTGTTTTTCTACGTAATGATTTTTTGCCCGGCAGAACACACATATGCTGATAAAGATAACACTACTTAGAATATCAGACACTCTGCTGGACGTAGTTTTAGGCGTAATCACCGCCATAAATTCATCTAAGAAAAAGAAAACAGAAATATAAACTAATTACATACAGTGATGTCTTATGAAAACATTCACACGAAAGAAACTCGCAAAGAACCCACGAAAAAGTATATTGTATATTGTATATCCCCTCGTTAGTCGTTTCTCTTTCTCTCCCTCTCTCTCTTTCCCTTCCCCTTTTATCGGCCTTGAACAGGAACTCTTAATCGCATCCGTAATAATTGTAGACGGTAATTTAAATTCAATATATTTTGATTACCTATTGGATTCATATCCTTAACCTTGAGTTGCGTTTAGCTAAGTTGCCACGGTAGGCGGGTATGTCAACATTCGTTAATAAACTACACCACGCTGATTCTAAGTTCTGCAATCTGTTTAGTCTATCCGGCTTCACTGATGTCAAACTTTGTGTCCTACATATTAAGCCCATACGTATAAGCTCAACACATATCTCATTTAGTTTAAAATATTAAATTCCTTACATGCGTATTGGGAATTCGAAGTATCTGCTGAACATTTCGGAAAAAAGTCTCAGTATGGATTTACTGATCACAAAATTACCTACGATATCAGTTTCGCATGTTGTAGAATTACAATATGTGTAATACCACGGTGCGGGAGGCGTTATATCGAGTAGAATTCGGATTCATTTTGAATGATATTACAAAAATATAGGAGAATTCCACCTGAAATATTGTTATCGTGTTCATAGAAGTGACGTAACGAACGTGAAGTCGACGTGACAATATACGCAAGTCTAATTGTTCTCTTGATTATTATCCGTCGACCAGGACAGAGTTTTTTTTACCGGAGATACCCGTCTGCCCACTAGATGCAATATCTAATATTACTATAAATTTGTAAATTTTCTAAGAGAAATTTAAAAGAAGCATACATAATTTGAAAAAAATAAAAAAAACAGATCGTGTATTATTGTTATGTTGCCAACCTGTAGCCACAAGAAAGAGAAAAGGAGATAAGTCAATTCTATTCGGACTACAACAAGTTTACTGCTACGACGTGTCATTAACGCGACAGAGCTGCTACGAGACGACCCCGTTATATTTATTGAATACCCGACGTTTAGGCAACATATGGAATGAAATAGAACAAGTCCAATAAGGTTGATGAGTACAATATTGTAACACATTTATACTAATAAAGTACGCATGTCTCCGCTGCTTTGAGGTCGTAAGGCATATGAATATTTAATTATGTATGAAGTATTATCTTCTGATGTTGATTCACGCAGGTGCGTGATAGTCTTGATAGAGTACAAAACCGACTTCGAAATTTAGTGAGGGGGGCATCTACTCTTGCCTACATTCTCTTTCGCACAGAATAGAGTGTACTAGACTTTATCTATTTTCATGATAATTGCTTGACATAGTCCCTAACAATTGTCTATTTTGTAAAACATTCGAAACATAAACTCGTTCAATTAAAAGCACTGTAATTATTTCCCTCCTAAGTGTATCTAAAACAAAACGGAACTTCAATGAGTAAAGTTAATTTTAAAGAACTACCCGTCTGTAGAACATAATACCACGAGGCTGCTTTACAGCTGACTACAACGTGGTCGTTTTCAAGTCCAATGTTAACAAATTCATGCTAAGCCGCTCTCTTAAATGCTATAATTCTGCCAAGTTTTAACCATCGTTACCAAACAATTACGGTTTTGTTTACCCGGCAACCTTAAAACACATATTAACCATTATTGTCGAGTAGCCGTTCGGCATTGATAACCAGATATCGATTTTAATGAAATTTAAAACATTAAACAAGTTTGTGCTATTTATTATTCTTTGTCTTTTTACTTAACAATATCCTTTATTAAGGTTCAGTTATCTACCATTAGATTATTCCCGCGCATTATCAATATTTTATTAAATTTTGTTGTATTTCTTATATTTGGCTTGCTCTTAATATACTTTCATTCATTACCTTTCATTCTTTCTTTCCCAATTCCATGTTTCTTTCCTCTTATTGTAAGATATCCATTATATTTGAAGAGTTTAAACGAAAACCGCGATAAATCCAATTCGTTTAAATTGAGACCGTAAACAATAAACACACGAATATATTTAATCTAGACTGTGAATAAAAGCTGATTTTAATTAAAATAAAAAAGAAATGATTTCGGTATCATATTATGTAACACATAGTTTTGGGGTGTCGTTAGGTGTTGAAATGAAACACTTTTTGTAGGGACAGTTTCGTGATTTTAAATATTGGCGTTTATCGCGTTTGACATTCGAACTCTTCACTCCCTCTTCTTAAATCAGTATGTATTCATCTTATATTTATTTCTTCTCTCTAATTTATTGTTGATATCATTACATTCATTCCTTTTCTGTCTTTGCTTTCCATTATTTCACTTTTTTCTTGTTCACTTCCATTGTATTTTTTATTTTCCTCGTCTTCTCTTTTGTCAGACGCTTTTTGTTCGCTTGTTCCCTTTTGTTCTTGTTTGTTTATGCATTCTTTTTATTTTCTTAATTTCCTCATATTTTCCTTCATTTTCTACTCTCTTTGTTACTCATTTTTTTACAGATGTCATTAACTCAATCAATATTATCCATGTGGCTTTATTTATTCTGAAACTTTTTTTCTGTTTACTACATTCATTATTTTTATCCCCAGACGTAAACACACAAATAACAGACAGGCAAGAAAAACACGAACAAATAAAACTGACCTACTCTCACCCGGAAAAAAAGAATGGAATGTCCCATATCCTGAAAGATTGTACAACAATGAAAAAAAACACCCCTTTTTTTTTCTTTTCAACGGTCAAACAAACGGATGATCAGTAATTTATTTTGTTATGTTTGATACATAAAAACATAAATATAGTCACCCAGGACGCATAAAAAGAAAAGAAGCAAACGAGCACGTGGTTCTGTTTTTTTTATTATCACATTTACTAAAAAAACAAAAAACAGTCAGGGCGGTCAAAGTTTTTACATTCCATGCGCGCCTCGAAATGCTCCGGGTATAACAGACAAAAATCGGCGCATGGTTCGAAAAGGAAATCCTTGTCTACATATGTCGACGAAAAGCTTGTATGGCGAGAACAAAAAAAAAATAGGAAGAAACGGGGGACACTGACAAGCAAGAAAATCGGCTTTTGAATTTCTTTGATGTATAAGCGGAAGTCTTCGAGGCAAAATTCTAACATTGCCGTGTTTGACAAAATTACCATCAATTATAGCAATTATCATCTCTTATTCAGTTATCCCTCGGGGAATGATGCGGTGTTCCATCTTTTGTCCACAACAAGGAAATTGGTGGACATTCGACTCTTTCGGGCAATGAAGAAACCCTGTTGGGAATCATTGTTCAGGAATACTATCGATTCGTATGCAGTAATGGCAACTCACCAGCTCAGTCGACTTTACCCAATATTAAGCCTGAGGAACATGTTTGTTTCGTCAGCTGTTCATTATCTCGAATTAAAACCGGAAAGGCACACGTTCGGATAATGGTATTGTCACTGATATTATAATTACATTGAGTAGACTTTTACTAAACCTCGTTTTGACCGAAAGCAATCGTATGGCACTAAATGAAGTGTACGAAGAACAGTGTTTGGAAATGACATTCACCATCGATCATCTGGTATTGATTTTGCGCTGGGACAGCTTAACCTGGAACAAGGCGTGTACAGTGATTGTGTTTCGGACTTTTTAGATAAGAATTGATGATTAGAAGGTTAAATCCTCCCGCGGTCGATATTAAGAATACGATGACGAATTACTTAAGACTTCTACCCGTTACTGTCTGAGAGAACGATAGAAAGCTACCCAGGTGGATTAAATAAAGTCATCCGTTCTAAATTCCTTACAAATGTCAGAGTTCGACATATAGATCCTGAATTTAACAAGACACACAAGAAGGTCAGACGTTATAACAGTCGACATTTTGCGAGGATAAAACCGAAGATGAGAACAGTAGTCCGAATCAAAACTGTATAGTCATTTTAATCACTGAGAAAGATAAAACTCAATGTACGAGCCAAAAAAATAACAATGTGGATTATCTTAATAATCTTCGGTCATAAAATCAAAGCAGGTCCGTCTTCCTTTGTGAGTGGGTGCTATATTTCTTAAACCTTCAAGTGGACCCTCTCGAGAAAAGATATATTACCCACATAAAAAATAGCCTTGTGGTGTATGCGTGAATTTTTGTAAGAAAAATATAAACACAATGTAAAATAAGCTTATTCGGAATAGCACGACAGGGAATGTTGTTTTTACCGATCGACTTTCGATTGGACAAAAGCTCAAATGAGCATTTTCTTTTAACCAATAACAACGCTAAAATATTCACTTCACAATCACGCGCGTAGTATACACTCCCAAACACGCGGCCTTCTTTTCTCTTTTTCAGGTGTTGTTTTTTTTTTCATACAAGACGTACGTGGGTACGTCCTTAAAAGCTCACTTCAGACCCTAGCCGAAAAGCCAAGAATAAAAAAAACAGAAACTTCCACGATCTAAAAAAACAGAAACTTCCAGCAATATACCCACTGTAAAAAAACTGTCTATGCGTCACACTTTGTTGAATACACTAACAAATTAACAACACGTAAGGTTAATATAGGCACACACGTATTTATGTCTACTCTATTTACACACATGAAAACTAACACGGCACCAGCCGAAATAAACATGTATGTTCAGCAAGACCATCAACGAATATGCTAGTTAAAAGCTGATAAATACAGATCAACGAATATACTAATTAAAATTCATGCGTGATAGACCGACACATATTTTTGTCCAAACATTGGACTAACCACAAATATGCTAGTATAAAACTACGCCTTACAAACCGACGAACATCATGGTTTTAACTTAAGTGTGACAGACGGATTTGGGCGACAAACCAATCAAACCTTGTATATATATATATATAGTTGGGAGAATCAAAGAACAAAAAACTTACATAATAAATGATGTCATCTAATAATCAACACAAATAAATGACATCATTTATGATGCGATATAATTTCTCCCACTACCATTAGGGAGTTTTAGGGCCCTCAGTTTAGAATCTCTTTAGGTCTAGCCCTATTCATGAGTCGTAGAGACGACGCAATTCGTATGACGTTAAACTCTCTCTCTCTCTGTCTATCTATTTATATATATATATATATATATATATATATATTATTAATATATATGTATAAATATATATATATCATAATTTTTTACGTACATAAAAATAATCCATGGACACGTGTTTCTGGCTCACAGCCGCCATCAACATGGCTAACTTACACAGAGATCGAACCCTCGATGTTGATGTCTATAGTCCAGCGTTCTGCCACTGGTCCAAGTCTGTGTAGAAATACGTACGATTTTTATAACCCAAGTATGTAACGGTTTCTATGTAATAATTTTTTATAAGTGATTTTCAGCTCGTTGTTAATGAGCTTACTATTATATTTAATTGGTTCACTTCCTAAGTGCTTAAGATGCAGAAAAAAACTGCATAATTAGTCCGCCTCATTTCAAGGTCGTATTTTTTGTTTTTGATATATATATTAATTTTTTACGTACATAAAAGTCATCCATGGACACGTGTTTCTTTTATGTAATAATTTTTTTATAGGTGATTTTCAGTGAAAAAATTAAATATAATAGTAAGCTCAATAGCAACGAGCTAGAAAAACAGCTAGAAAAATTATTACATAGAAACCATTACATACTCGGGTGAAAAAAATCGTAGATATTTCTACACAGAGCGTCTTGACCCAGTGGAAGAACGCTGGCCTATAGACATCAACATCGTGAGTTCGATCTCTTTGTAAGTATACATGGATTACTTTATGTACGTACAAATTCATATATATATATATATATATATATATGAAGCAATCCAACAAAAGATATAAGCGTCAACTAATATCTTATAATTAGTGAAACATCCGGATAAAAAACTGAAGCTCAATATACTGGATAGAGCATTAATATTATAATATAAAATGAAGTAATAAAATAAGGTGTCAATCAAATTTTATTAGAATTCAAAGTTCATGCAAATCATCCTTAAGTCCTTAGCTCATGAGTTTTCAAAGATAATTCTTCTCTTCAGAGGACCATTACCGCAGTTATCCTACTACAGGCAATAAAATTACGCTTTGAAAATATATAAAATTATATACACAAATATATAAAAATACATAACATCAAACATATCAATCCAAAAACATACTTTTGTTGAATCCATACAGTCCATCCAGGTCATACAAGTTGAGAAGCATAATCAGGGAGGACATTACTCCAACAGCAGTCCAAATACGTGAAATTGAAGGGGCCGGCAAAGTTATCCAGTCGCGAAATGTTTCCATATTCAATGTTAATAATTTTAAACCCGTTGAAGTCAATCTGAGATGTAGACAATTTAATATCGCCTTCTGTTCGTTAGGGATTTGTCATGTCTTGAGAGAAGATCACTTATATAATTTTCGCTCTTCTGGCTAGATGTGATGGGAGTCGGTCTTATTTTGCTCAATTCGGATTTAGCGGGTTTTCTAATTAAACAACGAATTTGGATTTGACTTGAGTTGCCCGTGTTGGGATTTCGGAACTTTGATTGGACTTTTTGTATTATTTTGATTGATTTATTTATCATTAACATTGAATATGGACACATTTCGCGACTGGATAACTTTGCCGGCCCCTTCAATTTCACGTATTTGGACTGCTGTTTGTATCTTGGAGTAATGTCCTTCCTGATTATGCTTCTCAACTTGTATGACCTGGATGGACTGTATGGATTCAACAAAAGTATGTTTTTGGATTGATATGTTTGATGTTATGTATTTTTATATATTTGTGTATATAATTTTATATATTTTCAAAGCGTAATTTTATTGCCTGTAGTAGTATAACTGCGGTAATGGTCCTCTGAAGAGAAGAATTATCTTTGAAAACTCATGAGCTAAGGACTTAAGGATGCTTTGCATGAACTTTGAATTCTAATAAAATTTGATTGACACCTTATTTTATTACTTCATTTTATATTATAATATATATATATATATATATATATATATATATATATATATATCAAAAACAAAAACTAAGACCTTTGAAATGAGGCCGAGTAATAATGCAGTTTTTCTGCATCTTAAGCACTTAGGAAGTGAAACAATTGAATATGCTCAATAACAACGAGCTGAAAATCACCTATGAAAATTATTACATAGATACCATATATATATATATATATATATATATATATATATATATATATATATATATATATATATATATATATATATATAAAATATATATTGTAAACAAATATATTCTATAATATATATCATGTATTATATATATTATATAATATATGTATATGTTATATAAAATATTTATATATATATATATATATGTTATATATATATACTTATATTTATATATATATATACGTTATATATATATATAAGTTATATATATATAAGTTATATATATATATTAATATATATATACATGTTATATATATATATTAATATATATATATATATATATTATACATACATTGATATATATATATAAAAAATATATATATTTGTTATATGTATATATATATATTAGGTATACATATATAATATATATATATATGTTATATATATATGATATATATATATATATGTGTATATATATATTATATAAATTTTAATATATATATATTAATATATATATATGGTATATATATATATATATATATATATATATATATATTTATATAGGGACTAAGTGGTTAACCACGCGTACTGAGAATCTGTGTATGCTGCATTCGAATCCAGCTCGTTCTACAGAAACACTTTCATTAAAAACCCACACCTGACATTGTGTCTAGCCTCCTGGTGAGAAGATAAATAATATATATATATATATATATATATATATATATATATATATATATATATATATATATATGGAAGACGGCATCCAAACACTATATTATTTATGTATTTATCAATGTCTTTATCGTGAGACTTACTCAGGATGATGAAAAATGCAGAAACCTAATCATACAATCATAAATTACTATGTACCTGCTAATTTTACTGCATAATTCTTCACCCTGAGGAAGTCTCACAAAAAGTAGACACGTTGATGAATACATAAATAATATACTTATTGGTTTTCCTTTTTCTATTTTCCATTACGTCGGAACATTTTATCCTTATCTTTATATATAAATATATATAGGCATTTCTATAGGTTAGTACTGGTGAGAAAAATAATTTCCCATTCATACTGACACAATGCTCATCCGTAAAATAATTGCGTGCATATATGTATATACATCTCTCTTTTTTTCTCTCTCTCTCTCTCTCTCTCTCTTTCTCTCTCTAATGGCTAAAAAGAGACCATATTTATTAATCATGATTAATCAAGAATTAAAAAGATGAAAGAGCAGCTGACCGGTTTCGTACTTCGCCTAACAGAGCCACATATTGAGGTATCGTGTAAACAAATATAATAAAAATGCTATGAGAATTATAGCGACGGAAAGGGGTAAAAAAAGAAAAATGTTATATCAAATAGAAACAACATAAAGCCCGAGGAGATTTTCTCTTTGCTTGCAAAAAGAAGGTCTCAAGGAATTAATATAGATTGTTTCTATGATTTTGAGATGGTAGAGAGAGTGCGATTTACTAAGAATGGAGAATAATTCGACACTGAAATTAGAGGCACAGGTGCGGTTATTTATAAGATGTTTGGTTATCGACGAACCATAAGTCTCATATAAAACGTTCGTTGGTGAATAATATATATATATATATATATATATATATATATATGTATATATATATATATATGGTATATATATTAATATATATATATATATAAATATATATATATATATATATATATTTATATAGGGGCTAAGTGGTTATATATATAATCAGAATATGCAAATAGCTAGATTAACACAGACAAACAGGCCAGATTTCCATAGGAAAATTGCTAAACCAGAATTGACAAATAGCCAAATAAGAATAGGCGAATAAAATCAGAATAGGCAAATAGCCAAATTAGACTAGGCAAAGATTATCGAGATCACCAGAGGAAAATAGCTTAATCAGAATAGGCAAATAGCTAAATCTGATAAGCAAATTGCAAAATCAGAATAAGCAAATTGCCAGATGACCAGAGACAAGTAGCTTAATCAGAATAGGCAAACAACTAAATCAGAATAGGCAAATAGCCGCACCAGAATAGGCAATATCTAATTTAAAACAGGTCAGTAGCCAAATCAGAATAGGCAATTAGCTAGATTAACATAGACTAACAGGCCAGATGATCGCAGGCGAATACCTAAATCAGAATAGGCAAATACTTAAACCAGATGAGCAGAGGCAAATAGGAGCCAGCTCGCTAGATGCCAAAAGCTGAATAAGAATAGGAAAATAGACAAATCAGAATATACAATTTATTTATTATTTAGCTAAATAAGAATAGGCAATAGCCGAATCAGAATAGGCAAATATTAGCCAGATGACCAGAGGCGAATAGCTAAATCAGAATAGGCAAACAGCCACATCAGAATAGGCAAATAGCTAAATCTGATAAAAAAATAGCAAACTCATAATAGGAAAATAGCTAAATCAGAATAGGCAAATAACTTATTAAGAACAGGACAATAGCTAAATCAGAATAGGCACATAGCTAAATCAGAATAGACACATAGCTAAAACATAATAGGCAAATAGCTTATTAAGAATAAGACAATAGCTAAATCAGAATATCTAAATAGCTAGATGAACATAGGAACATAGCTAAACCAGAATAGGGTAATATCACAATAAGAATAGGCATATAATACCAGAAGAGGCAAATAGCTAAATGAGAATATGCAAATAATTAAACCAGAATAGACAAATAGCTCAACTAGCATATACAAATAGCTAAACCAGATCACCGGAGGCAAATAGTCAACTCCGAATAGGCAAATATGTAAATCAGAATAGGCAAATAACAAAATTAGAATATGCAAATAGCCACATCAGAATAGGCAAATAGTTAAACCTGATAAGCAAATTGCCAAATCAGAATAAGCAAATTGTCAGATTACAATAGGCTAATAGCTTAATAAGAATTGACAAATAGCTAAATAGAAATAGCCAGATGACCAACACCAGATGCCTAAATCAAAATAGGCAAATAGCCAAATCTCAATTACCAGTGGATTATAACTGAATCAGAATAGGCAAATAGCTCAACCAGAATATGCAAATACGTAAATCTGATAATCAAATTGCCAAATCAGAATAAGCACATTGTCAAATGACAATAGGCAAATAGCTAAATCAGAATTGACAAATAGCTAAATCAGTATAGGTTAATAACTAGATTACCATAGACAAATTACCAAATGACCAAAACCAGATGCCTAAAGCAGAATAGGCCAACAGCAAAATCAGAATAGACAAATAGTAAACAATAGGCAAATAACAGTCAGAAGACCGAAGGCAAAGAGCTACATCAGAATAGACTAGTAGCTAAATAGGAATAGGCAAATATCCAAATCAGATAAGGCAAATATTAGCCCGATGACCAGAGGCAAATAGCTAAATTATAATAGACAAATAACCACTAAGAATAGGCAAATAACTAACTCAGAATAGGTACATAACTAAAACATAGGGCAATAGCTCATTTAGAATAGGGCAATAGCCAAACCAGAATTAGCAAATAGGACAAACGGGCGAGATGGCCATAGGAAAATAGCATAACCAGAATAGGCAAATGCCCAAATAAGAATAGGAAAATAAAATCAGAATAGGAAAATAGCTGAATTAGAATAGGCAAAAAACCAAATCAGAATACGGGAATAGCTACACAAGCATAGGCAGATAGTTAAACCAGATGACCGGAGTCAAATAGCAAAATAAGAATAGGAAAATAGCTAGCTCAAAATACCCAAATAGTCAAATCAGAATAGCCAAATAGCTAAATCAGAATATGCAAATAGCTAAATCAGAAGAGACAAATAGCAAAATAAGAATACGCAAATACCCAAATCAGAATAAGTAAATTGTCAGAAGACAACATGCAAATAGCTAAATCAGAATTGAAAAATAGCTAAATCAGAATAAGTCAATAGCTGGATTGCCATATAAAAATAGCAAGATGACCAAAACCAGATTGTTAAATCAGAATAGGCAAATAGCAAAATCACAATTACCAGTTGCAAATAGCTAAATCAGAATAGACAAATAGCTAAACCAGATGACCAGCAAATAGCTAAATAAGAATATGCAAATAGCCAAATCAGAATAGGCAAATAGCTCAATCAGAATAAGCTAATGTAAGCCAGATGAGATGAGGCACATAGCTAAATCAGAATAGGCGAATAACTAAATCAGAATAGGCAAATAACTAAATCAGAATAGGTATATAGCTAGATTAACATAAATTAATAGGCCAGATTGCCATAGTAAAATAGCTAAAACAGAATAGGTCAATAGGCAAATAAGAATAGGCAAATAAAATCAGAATAAGCAAATAGTTGAGTAAGAATAGGCAAATAACCAAATCAGAATAAGGTAATAGCTAAACTATCATAAGCAAAAAGCTAAACTAGATCACCAAAGTCAAATAGCAAAATCAGAATCGGCAAATAGCAAGCTCAAAATACCCAAACAGTCAAATCAGAATACGTAAATAGCTAAATCAGAATATGGAAATAATTAAATCAGAATAGGACAATAGCTACTCAGAATAGGTAAATTGCTAAATCAGAATAGGCAAATAGTCACATCAGAATATACAAATACCTAAATCTGATAATCAAATTGCCAAATCAGAAGAAGCAAATTGTCAGAATTCAATATGTAATTAGCTATATCAGAATTTACAAATAGCTAAATCAGAATAGGTGAATAGCTGGATTACCATAGACAAATAGCAAGATCACAAAAACCAGGTGGCTACATCAGAATAGTCAAATAGCCAAATCATAATTACCAGTGGCAAATAGCAAAATCAGAATAGACAAATAGCTAAACCAGATGACCAGAGGCAAATAGCAACCATATGGCAGAGGCAAAAAGCTAAATAAGAATAGGCAAATATCCCAATCAGAATAGGCAAATAGCTACATGAAAATATACAAATAGCCAAATCAGAATAGGCAAATTGCTCAATCAGAATTAGCAAATATTAGCCAGATGACCAGAGGCAAATAGCTAAATCAGAATAGACGAATAACTAAATCAGAATAGGTCAATAACCACATTAGAATAGACAAATAGCTAAATCTGATAAGCTAATAGTAGACTCAGAATAGGCAAATAAATAAATCAGAATACGGCACATAGCTAGATTAACATAAACAAATAAGCCAGATTGCTATAGGAAAATAGCTAAACCAGAATAGGCAAATAGCGAAATAAGAATAGACACAGCCAAATAAGAATAGGCAAATTGACAAATAAAACTAGGCAAATAAAGTAAGAATAGCTAAATAACAATATGCGAATAGGCAAACACAATAAGCAGATAGTAGCCATATTACCAGTGGCGAAGAGCTAAATCAGAATAGGCAAATAGCTTAATAAGAATAGGCAAATAGCCAAATCAGAATAGACAAATAGTAGCCAGATGCCCAGAGGTAAATAGCTAAATCTGAAGAGGCAAACCAGAATAAGCAAATAGCTAAATCTGATACGCAAATTTCCAAATCAGAATAGGCAAATTGTCAGATGACTATATGCAAATAACTAAATCAGAATTAGGAAATAGCCAAATCAGAATAGGCAAATAACTACATTACCATAGACAAATAGCTAGAAGACCAAAACCAGATGGCTAAATCAGAATAGGAAAATTACCAAATCACATATAGATATTGTATTTTTACAATCTTTATTCTCATCTTTTAGTTTTCTCTTTCTATCTCTGTTACTCTGTATATATGTCTGTCTTTCTCTGTATATATTAATATCTATCCCTGTCTCTGTCTCTATCTATATCTATATATACAGGGTGGGCCAAAATAAGGGTCCTATCTTTAAATTTGAATAACTTGAATTTGAATAACTTCCACAAAATAAAAGTTAAACTCACCAAACTTTATGTGTGTGTAGACTGACCGTTCTGAGATTTTTTGAAATAAACAAAACAAATTTTAGCCGAAAAACACTTCTTAAAACTTACAAAAACTAAAGTATTGTTTTTTTACACTCTTTTGAGTTTTTTAAGCAAAAATAATGTTTTCTAAATGAGGGTACGTTCCTTAGGGCTAATACGGCTCAGGCTTGCTTCGGAAGGGGTCCTTTACTTATTCTAAAAAAAAAAATTTTTTTTTAATCAATAAATAAAAAAGTTATGAATTTTTAAAAATAAGACCCTTATTTTTGCCCACCCTGTATATATATATATATATATATATATATATATATATATATATATATATATATATATATATATATATATATATATATATATATATAGCATTCTTGCCCATAGACCATTCAACGCACCACAATACTAAGATATATTATCTTTTTAAAATTCGTTTACATGCCAGGTTACGCACACATTTCTTATTACGTAATAAGAGTAATGCTTAAAGCTGTTTTGACATCAGTTCCTTAAAGCTTTTTATATGCATGGTATAAGCAGCAAGGTGAAACGTTTCACAAGAATATTCGTACTTAATTGAAAACTATTAAACGAGAAAGATATGGTAGAAAACGTCATATTTAATTTTATACAGTTCGACGTTGTCAAATTATCTCATTCATACAAATCAGGGGTGAATTTAAAACCTTACTGTTTAATCATTACAGAAATATCACGATTTTATACACGGATCTAAATTTTGTTATCATGAGTGCACGTATATTTCTGTAGCAGACATTTTGATTTAACGAATGTCGCCATTTATCGATATTAGCATATTTAAAGCTGGCTCATAAACAGAGGGAACGATTAACCGGGCATTTAAATAACGCATAGAGAAGAAAATTATATATATATATATATATATATATATATATGTGTGTGTGTGTGTGTGTGTTTGTATGCATATACATACATATATATATATATACATATATATACACAGACACATATATATACATATATAAATATATATATACACATGCATATATACATATATATATATAAATAGATATATATATATATATATGTATATACATATATATACATATATATACATAGATATGTATATATACATATATATATTACGTATACATATATATATACATATATATATATATAAACATATATATACATATATATATAAACATATATATATATACATAAATGTATACATATATATACATATATATACATATATATACATATATAAATATATAAACATATATATATACATATATATATACGTATATAGTTATACATATTTAAATATATATATACATATATATATATATATACATATATATATGTACATAAATATGTATATATAAATAGTTATATATGTATATATATATATATGTATATATACATACACATATATATATATGTACATATATATGTGTGTATATATATATATGTATATATATACATACACACATATATATATGTACATATATACATATATACATATATATGTACACATATATATAACTATTGATATATATATATATACATATATTTAAAATTATATATATATATATATATATATATATATATATATATATATATATATATATATATTCTGATCCAAAAGCCATTATCATCGGATGATGAAGAAAAAGAAAAAAAAGAAGTAAAACACTGAATTGTATTTCTCGTAAGCTCGAATTAAAATAAATTTTATTCATGTTAAGACTACACATTGTAATGATTTATAAAATAATATGTATATATATGTATTTACATATTTATATATATATACATGTATATATATATATACATATATACATATATACATATATATATATATATATTTATATGCATATATATCCACATATATATGTATATATATTAATATATATATATATATATATGTATATATGTTTATATATATATGTATATATATACATACATATACATATATATATACATATGCATATACGTATATATATACATGTATGTGTGCATTGCACTTAATAAATAAGTGTGTTAGACAGAAATAAAGAAATTATTCGTATGTGATTATCTACTGAATAATTCTTATATTACTATCTCTTTCTCTATATTTCTTCTATCTACCCCGTAGCCACATTAAAAAACCAGTCATTCAGCGTAATATTCTGTATGTGAATTACCACATGAAGCTTATTTTCTTGGGTAGAGCTTATTTGTAAGGATATTGCCAACTGCCATTTGCTTTGAGGCATAGCTCATTGGGTAAAACTAATTCGAGCTTCCGGCCCTTGACACTGATTACATTGAGATATCACTTACATTCAGTCAGTGTCGTATATAGCAGAGGTAGAGGCGACGACGCTCAAATCGACGGTTTAGTTTCATCCCGGCCTCAGGTACTAGTCTTGCCTACTGAAGAGTTGTTATACAGCGAAACAGTCTGTATGTTGATGACTATATATATATATATATATATATATATATATATATATATATATATATATATATATATAGATAATAATTTGTATATATACAGTACCGTCCAAAATAAGGAACAAAAATTAAATCTTCTGAATCTGAACAAAAGTATACACTAATTTTGGTGAAATTTTTACTGAATATAGACATTATGTTGTTGGACTTTTACCGAGATTGTAAGATGAATTAAAATAATATTTTAAAAGTTATCCACCATTTTACAGATTTCAAGTGTCCAAAATTAAGGAACCAAATACCATTTTTCACTAAATCACATGAAAAAGGCAAAATAGATTTAATATTTGGTACTTCCACCTTTGTTTTCAATAACTGCTGCACATTTACGACTGCAGGATTTCACTAAATCTTGACATTGGGTCACAGTTATCTTGGTCCAATCATCTTTAAGTTTCAGCCAAAAGTCTTCAATATTTTCCGAATACTTTGTCATAAAATTCTGTCCTAGAGTCTTCCATAAGTTTTCTATAGGGTTCATGTCAGGACTCTGAGCAGGCCAGTCCATTACCTCTACTTCTTGATCAGCCAGATAATTCATGACCAGCTTTGCCTTATGACAGAGAGCATTAGCCTGCATAAAAACAAGCTTTTCGATACCAGAATTGTGTAACACTGGCAAAACATACTGTTTTAAAATATTCTTGTATACAGTGGAATTTACTCTAATATTTAAGCGTACAAGTGGTGATGTATCCTGTCATGATATCATATCAATTTTTTTTTGAGGGGGGGGGGGGCATTTTTTTTTAAAACTTAAAATATTTCTCAATGTTGGGGGAGAGTAAACATTTTGTTTTGGGGGAGGGGAGAGAGAGGGTAAAACATTGGGGGGTCGTCGAAAATTCTTTGGGGGGTGGGACCAATTTTTTTTTAACTTAAAATATTTGTCAGTGTTGGGGGACAGTAAACATTTTTTTCGGGGGTGGGGGTGGGGGTGAAGGGTAAACCTTTTTTTAATTGTTTCTCAAATATATAGTTCGTATTTAGTTTTATTAGTTTCAATACCAAAATTAAAATTTTAAAGTGTTATTTCTTTTTTTCTATAACGTATATTTTATAAGAAAAATATGTATGAATGTTATTTGGTTTATTTAACGGCCAGTTTTGCATACACTTTCAATGTAAATAATTTGTTTACATTTCTTTCATGGAAAGGGAAGTGATTCTGTTCAGAGCTGTTTTCCGTGTTCTTTTAAGATCCGTGGGATAAGGTTCGGGCTGTTTTAAAGGTGTCGAGGATAGCCTCAATATTTATTTATTTAATAGTGTTTTAAACTTTATTTTATGTTTTGTTTATTTTATAGAGTTATGTTTTGTATAACTGTTATTTTTAATATTTATTTACCCGTTGCTACGTTCAGTTTCATTTAAACTAATTATTTTTTTTTAAATCTAAACCAAGTAAGAAACTATGTTGAGAGTGGTATCTCGTGTAGTTAAACTCTGTGGTTTAACGTTAAATATTAGTTATCAGTTGTGTTCATAGCTAAAATATTTATTAATTTATTATATAATTTAATTTATTTATTTATGTCTTATACGTCATTCAATAAACTATAACATATATATTTGTTGGTATATCAGTTCCAAGATTTAAACATCTGATTGGCTTAATTTCACATATTTTTTTTCCATATGTCTTTAGGAGTCATTATTTATTTGTCTATTTGGAATTTTACCAAAATCTAAGCAGGTGATTTTATTTATATCATATATATATATATATATATATATATATGTGTGTGTGTGTGTGTGTGTGTGTGTATGTGTGTGTGCATATATGTCTAGTTGTGTATATATTTGTACGACGTCCCAGAACCGAACCGTGTCTAATTCAGACACACAGCTCTAGCCCCTAGCGATGCAGACACTGACATCTAGATGTGCCCAATTTCATCTTGCTGGTAAGAGAAGAAAGGGAAAATGAACATCTGACACAAGGTCAGCTGAATGTGGAAAAACACAGGTACCTCGAAGCAGTATTTTAAGAGATGACAAAGTAGCTGTGAACAGATACCGACATTCACCAGCTAATAGAAAATGCCCTCCTCATTCACGCAAACAAAACCATGCCAATTTGACAAAGAATATTCCCTCGGCTAGTATAAAGACATTTAACTTTTTAAAAAAAACGATAAACTCCAAAAGCTCTTTCTCTCTCTCTCTGTCTCTCTTTCTCTCTCTCTTTCTGTCTCTCTCTCTCTCTCTCTCTCAATCTATCTCAATCTATCTGTGTTTTTCATTCTATGTACGTTTTAAGTAGTAGTACTATAGAACTGTCTTTTCTGTCAGAGGCCAAGAAAGTCTAAACGATCGCAACCACGAGTGGGGAATTGGTTAGCTTACCGTTTATAAACATAAAGATTGACAGACAGACAGACACACAGACAGACAAGGAGATGGCTTTACGACGTGGCTTCATGATACGACCTGGTCACATTGTACCAAGAGGAGTCTTTACGCGGTTCGCAACTTGATTTCCATATGAGATGAAAATGGTTGTAGCTATTCCAAGGCTTCCCCTTGCATAAGTCTCTACGCTCAGCAGCGTGATATATAATGATACTTTTACGTAACTTAATGAAGTTTAATACTTTGTTTGCTGCATCCCCTATAAGTTGCTTGTCATTATCATGTATGTCAGCGAAGTCAGTATTCACACCAAGTGATGATTTCTCGCCGATTCGATGGACATAGTGAGGAAAACACTTATTAGGCAGTTTAAATTCATCCGAAATAAATTGGTAAAGCGCCATGTAAATCTTATGATCAGCCATATGACTTGACTTAACTTGGTCACTTAACCCCCTCCTGGGTCGTAGGGGCGCTGCACCAATGAACTCCACACCAGCTGTCGCAACTCCTGACGGTCATGGGCAATGGACTGGGTTGTAGCGAAGTTGTAGCCCGTCCACTCTTTGATGTTGTCCGTCCATCTTTTGTGTTGTCTACCTCTCCTTCTCTTGCCTTGCACTGCTCCCTGCAGGATGGTTTTGGAGAGACCACTGTCCCTTGTCACGTGACCAGCCATATGTAATAGAAAATAAACCAAAATATTATTGCTTTGAAAAAATGTAAACTGCGGAAGTAGTAGAATCAGAAATATATATCTATACATGGTAATGTGCAACATTATTTTAAACGTTGACAAATACAAGAGTAATACAATGGCAACATAAATGTATCCATGCCAATATGCATCATTGTTTCAAATGTTAAACAGTGCAAAAGTAGTAGAACGAACATATAAATGCGTACATGGCAATATGAGGCCTCGTTACAAGCGATAAGATGGGCAACTGTAGTACAGCCATAACATAAATCGACATATAGTAATGCGTGGTAATTTTCGTAACGATTAAAAACTACATTTTCTTCAATCAACAATAGCAAAAATGCTCTATGTTGAAAGGCTACAGAAATAATGTTTTTTCTTTCACAAGGAAACCTAGGATTTCGTATGTGTTATGATTGGATAACTAGACTTCCCCATTCACGAAATAGATGGACTCGTCACACTATATGGCTGTATGACAACAGCGAGCAGTCGATACCTTCGAGTTAAGACACATACAATCTTAACATTCCGTCTTACGTATTCTCTAGTCGGTCTGCCCTATTACATATTCTGTATTCCGTTAACATATCTTGTATGTACAACATATATACATCCGGAAATAAACCTATTATTTTAAAGACCTTCTACTCTGGTTATTTGTTATTATATCTTCAACAAGATTTATCAGTATGGATCATGTCTGAAAAGGGAGAGTTCTCATCGGTGAAAAGTAGACGGCAAACTTTATAATTATGTATACTCACATTTCAATTAATTAATGGTAAACAGCAACGCACAAAATGAAACATCTCTGATTTGCTTATTTACAGAGAAAATTAATATTATACACATGGAGAACTCTAGTTTAACGAGTACATAAGCTATAAAAACAGAAACGTTTATCTATTTCAGACATATTCTTGCACTATTTCTGTCCGTTAGCACAGCATGAAAAAAAAGATAACTGATAGTTAAATAGTTCTATATTTATATGGTATTCATTTACGTTAACCATATCACTTGTCTCATTTCGATGATAACGCGATTTATTTTGAGTCAACAATTAAAAAGATATCACAATTTCTGAAATAAATTATGTATACAATTAAATAAGCTGATTAACCGGACGTATGACCGGAAATGGGGATTTTATACTATCTAGAGAGAGTGTATCCAAAGGCCAAATCTGCTTAAGAAACCTAAAATATTGAAGGGGCTTAATTAAATTTAAAACTTTAGCATGCTATACAGATCGACCATTTAAAATCGTGTAATATTGAATTAATAGGAAGTTGCGAACAATCATTTTTCAGAGAAATAATGCGATTATACTTTATTTGACTAATGTAAAATTATTAATTTGATTGACTTGATATTCTATTTGCGAAATAAAATGCGGGCTATATTTAGTTCCTGATAAATGGAAGTTCTAAAAACCCGAAATAATTCTAGTTAGCTTCATTGGCATGATTCCCCAGCCCTGAAACACAACTTTTGTAAATATAAACGTATTCTTGACGACTTTTGACTACGAGATGTTCTTCCTGGGATATTATTGAAATGTTTTCACTCTTCTAATCAAGCAAGTGTAACCCTAACCTTAACCCAGTGAATAATAACAATCAAGAAGCGAGGAAACGCGGCCAATGACACGTTTAGAAAACGATGTATACACTGGGTAAAATGTTCTTATATAATGCACTGAAACTTTGCATCCGTGTTCTTTAACCTACAAACGGATAAACGAATATCAAGGCAGAAAGTCTAGTTCAGAATAAAGGTTAATGGGTTTTTTCAGGTGGACGGAGATACAACATCGCGAGGAGAGGTAACGGTGGGTTAAACTAGGAATACTTTTATTATTAAAAAGCATGGCTCAACAAGAATTTGTTAGCATTAGACTGGAAAATGTCTATGTTTCATCAGCTAGGAAGCAATCTTGTAGTATTGTGTTCTACATACGATTCCCTTTTAGTTCAAGGTACACAGAGCAAGCAAGGAAAATTGATTTAAAGTCGGTGTAGCTAGACGAGTTTTTGTTGAGATTTATTCACAAGGGGCACCATAGATTTGAGCTTATAAATCCCAATATATTAGAGATAGAGTAGCAACCTCTCTTCTATGAATCAGAGGTTGTAGATAACAGATTCCACGTTTGATCCAAACAGGTCACATGAATTATACACAGTATTTCGCCAGTTAAATGCTCAAATAATTTGGAGTTATATTTTCCACATTTATACAAGTTATTTATTTGGTCTGTTTTTATCTTACGAAAACAATTACATTTTCTGCTATATGGTAATTTTCCGTTAATTTACATTTTTTGAAAAGGCATTAATAAATCACCTCGAGCTTCCATAGTTTAAAAATAATATCGGAACAGAAGCCATGTATAAATGTTTACAATTATTTTCATGAAATTACCGACAGATATTCCTCTATTGTTTTGCGTATTTGGTTTGGTGATTTAACTTGAAGAATATATATATATATATATATATATATATATATATATATATAGAATAAATATGAAATCAAAAGTACACTTTTAGTAGAAAGAACCTATATTGACATGGTAAAAGCTCAATATACGAGATAGAGCAATTATAAAGATAGATGAACGAAGAGTAATAAACATGCACGAATGTCCAAATTTATTTCAAACTTCGATAGTTCAATGCAAGGTATATTCTGTAATAGAATTATGTGTATTATTCTTTCCTTAAGCCAAGGCTTTTCAAAGATCGAGATCTTATCATCATAGGAATTATACAGATAGACACGTTGGCAATAGAAAAGACACAATTCAACATTTGAAAAAAATATTAAGAAAATTATGAGTTAAAAAGTTCGTGTAAAAAGCGAGAGCTTTAAATATATATATATATATATATATATATATATATATATATATATATATATATATATATATGTATACATACATATTTAAAGCTCTCATAGGATGGAGCACTTTAGGTAAGTTGACAACAGGGGCCGTCGTTTACAGTGTTATGCAGCATTCTAGGCCCCACCTATTGAGTACTCTCGACGGCTTGCTTATGGCCACAGAATTTTCCATTAAGATTTTAATCTCCTCTCCCATTTTCGTATCGGGGTTTGAACAATGTGACTGGCAGGGATTGACTCCTCCCATACTGATGATTGCTGGTTCAGCATGAAACACATGTGTATATCAGTTAATTCGAAAAATATTATTTGTAAATAAGTATATATATATATATATATATATATATATATATATATATATCGCTAAACATTACAGATGACTTGTGTATGCATTTTTTTTCTTGATCCTTTCTAGGTGCTTGATTAATTTTCGAGTTGCAGGCTGGAAGTGGCAGATAGATTTTCCGTACTCGTTGTGTACCCTAGTACTTTCGTTTTTTTCCTGGGGTCATTTTCAGGGGGTGGGTATCGAGTAAAGGACATGTATTTTGAAATGTTTAGGGATGCGAAGTGAACGGGAAATAATAACCCAAAACGTGGACCGATGAAATTAATCAAACTAGATTTAAACATAAATTAGGTACATCGTAAAAATAAAATTCAAATTATAGAATTGTTTTCCGTATCAACACAATGACACCCTTATATATAAGTTGTATTTGTTTACATCTCTCAAAGTAAAGCAACATTAGTTTTTTTATTTAAGTTTAGAACAGAACACATAAAAAATGTAAAAGACTCGTCTAGCTAAATGTTTATGGTTTCTATGAGTTTAGTTAAGTACATTAACGAACGACTAATTACGCATTCTAAGATCCGATGAAATAACTAAACGAACATTTTTGAAAAAATAAGTTTTGAAATTTAGAAAATATTCAGTTTTTTGTTTACAAAAAAAACGAAATACACTTGGGTGTAACTAATTTGTTGAGGTAGCTAAACGATACCTTAAAACTATTTTAAAAAAAGTATAGAAAATAGCAGTAAATAATATAAAAAATAAGGAGGTATAAATAGTAGCTACGGAAAATAAATTCATGCTTAGATATAATTATCACATGATGACGTTCAGAAGTGAAAAATATAAAAGTAATGTCACGTTATCGTAATATATATATATATATACAGGGTGGGCCAAAATAAGGGTCCTATCTTTAAATTTGAATAACTTGAATTTGAATAACTTCCACAAAATAAAAGTTAAACTCACAAAACTTTATGTGTGTGTAGACTGACCCTTCCGAGATTTTTTGAAATAAACAAAACAAATTTTAGCCGAAAAACACTTCTTAAAACTTACAAAAACTAAAGTATTGTTTTTTAGACTGTTTTGAGTTTTTTAAGCAAAAATAATGTTTTCTAAATGAGGGTACGTTCCTTAGGGCTAATATGGCTCATGCTTGCTTCGGAAGGGGTCATTTACTTATTCTAAAAAAAATTTTTTTTTAAATCAATAAATAAAAAAGTTATGAATTTTTAAAAATAGGACCCTTATTTTTGCCCAACCTATATATATATATATATATATATATATATATATATATATATATATATATATATATATATATATATATATATATATATATATATATATAGTAAGTTATGAATGTATATTTATGGTAATTAAGCTACACAGAGGGTTCCGCATTTCATCCCCGGACGGAATCTCTCTCTCTCTCTCTCTCTCTCTCTCTCTCTCTCTCTCTATATATATATATATATATATATATATATATATATATATATATATATATATATATATATCATATTATTATAACATATTTTATATAGTTCGTATCCATTCTGATGGGAATACAATAATAGAGAAAAGTAAAGCTAAATATTCAAACTGTGTGATAGTTTGTTTGGTAAAATATGTAATAGAGCTATACATAAATGAATTTGCAGATCAAAGTTTCATTCTATTGTTTGTTTATGTAAGTATGGAAGCAAAGAAATATATATATATATATATATGTATATATATATATATATATATATATATATATATATATATATATATATACTTCTCTTCTTATCTCATTTGAAACATCGTACATTTGCACACGTTGGTCTATATTATTCACATATGTTATTCCTAAGTCTGCGAAACATATTCCAATTCAAACTAATCCACTTTGATAATCCTTGCTAAATCTAAAAAAACATTCCTATTATTAAACATCTCTTAATCGTAGAAACCAACTAATCGCATCTGAAGTTTTGATTTGCAACACAAAACAATCTAATCAGACAATAAACAAAAGATTTTATCGGGGGAAATCTAGTGAGTCATTCGAATTCGAATGGACAATTAAATGAATAATTTTGATATTGCTTTTTAGCTTCTTGGTTGCCATCCAACATTTCGAGAGACGTTTGCAGACGATTTGTGTTTTGCACTCTTTTTCGTTCCAAGTGAAACATAATTGATCACTTTTATTAAACATAGAGTTTCAAGTAATTTGGCCAGAGAATATGCTAATTTGAACTGGCAACGTCACAAGTCAGACAAAGGCAGTAAAAGAAGAATGTTTAGCAGGCATTTTTTTTTTCAAAAGAGCATCACAAATAACTGCTAGCTATATAAGTTTCTGCGAATATTTTTCATTGTAGAACCTTAAAGAGTGTGGAAGAGTTTAGGTTGATCACGCCAAACCTGTTTTTTTTTTTCAACTAATTTTTTTTTTTAAATTGGAAATCGCTCGATATAAGGCTAGAATCCATTTAATGTAAGCAGATAAATAAAAATAGTATCTCAAGATCAAAAACTAGCCAACGATAGGTGTTAGATGGATAGATTCAGATATAAAAACAGCAATTGTTCCCCCTTTGTCAGAAACATAGCTCATGGTACGGGAAGACTAAAAGACGAAATAAAGTAAGCGAGAGTCACGAGGCTCTCGAAGGTAAGCCCAAGTTCCGATTTCTATTCTCTCTTATCAAGGTTAAACCACTCGAGGATAAGGTAAAAAAAGATAGAAATATTAACTGAAGACGCATAGTATGAGTCATTACATATCTCATCACACCGCCTACTCTAAATAACAGGCTACCAATAAAACAGAGGTAATCAATCTCTTTGTAAAAAAAACATCGCTCATGCAATGTAAGGACTAACAGACATACCAAGGGGAAGCGATAATTACGAGGCTGAGAAAAATAAACCATATTGTCTGTTCTCAAGTCTCCATCCCGTAGAGTACAGCACTCCTGTCACATATCTTATTAGTAATGTTGCTGGGTGTCTACACAACTAACCTTATACGTGAGTTACTTTAATAAAAGTGTAAAGTTTAACCAAATTAATAACAAAATAGTGTATCACCAACCTTTTTATCTGCTGGTTATTTTAATCTAATGATTGGGTACTTGTTTGTCTTTTTCCATAGTCCGTTTTTCACAACTTTTTACTGACCATTTTTTTTCTTTTTTTCGGTGTACACTTATCTATCAGACTGCTACAGAATTCCGGGTTTTTGGAGAAAAAAATCAAATAATTTACATTTACAATGTAAATTCAATGAAATTCTCTAGCGAAAAAAAAAGTTGGTCCATAAGAACAAACAACACATGCAACATGGTCAAAACTGATCCCCCTCCTAAAATCTCAAATATTTGAAAAATATTCCCCAAAACCAAGAATTCTCTCGCAACATAATAGCTAATTGTAAACAAAAGAAGAATTTTAAATATTTGAGATGGTCAAAAAGAGGGGGATCAGTCTACGTTGAAATTATATTGGAAACTGATCCTCCTGCTAAAATGTAAATCACTTGAATTTTTCCCCCAAAAAAACGGAATTCTCTAGCAGTCTGATAGATAAGTGTACACCGAAAAAATTGAAAAAATGGTCAGTAAAAAGTTGTGAAAAACAGACTGGAAAAAGACGAACAAGTACCAACGATTGCTGTATAGAAAGTTAAGTCTCGTATGCAGAAAAATGTTAATTGAAAAGGAATCTTTCCGATTTACGGCATATCAACCTTCAATGAGTAATTTATTGACGGAAAGAGAATTAGGAGATACGAACACTTTTTGTAGAACTATAACCCATGTATAAGTTAAACCTCTTCTCACACTGAGATAAAATGCGGTTTGTCTCGGGATAAAATATTGCTCTACGCCTGAATGGTTTGTGTCCTGGACTTTACGCAAATAAAAAAGGAACACATAATCCTCAGCTCATCTTGATATGTAGGTATTCTATTCACTATTATCCGAATTGATCCTGAGAAAAGCGCATTTAAATTATGGCGAAACTACGACCACTACATTGCATTTTGTTGTTCGTGAAATGTTTCCTATATTCAATATTGTTTCTGGTAAAGAACACATACTTTAAGTATTACTTGTAAGAACGGGGCAGATAAAAATGTCATTATTTTGTCATTCTGTAATTAACTAAAGGTACTTAAACTCAATACATAAAATATTATATATCTTTATAACATTTTATGTGGATACATGAAAAACTAATATATATATATATATATATATATATATATATATATATATTATAGATAGATAGATAGATAGATAACTATATAGATATATAGATGTATATAAGAGATCTGAAGTAAGACAAGGTGCGCTATGGACAGAAAAAAATCCCGAAATGTCTTATTCCATAGATGAAAACAACAGAGGTATATTGTCCAAGTGCACAGAAATACTACAGTTGTATAATCAGCTCAATGGTTGACCTATCATGTCGACCAGTGCTCTTATAAAATATAATATGTTATATATGTATATATATATATATATATATATATATATATATATATATATGAATTTCAAGCGCTAACCTACCTTTCACCGTAGAAATTGACTAAAATAAACTCAAACAGCACACCCGAAAAGATCAAAGGTCCGAAACACGCACGCATGATTCAGAAAGACACAGCTTTGAGGCAGAGAAATAAAGGATATGTAAAACACACACACACCCGCGCACACACAAATGTGCAGAAACGCCAAACTGTGAAAACAAACTAATTGTTTTCAAACGAAAACAATATCTGAAAAGAGCCAAGATAAAATAAGATAATAAACTATTGAAAAAAAGTTATTTTTTAATCTATAAATTGTTATAGTCTCACTTCTTTAAAAATACACTTTTCTCTCGTTGGAACCGTATTACCCCCTACCCTCTCTCTCCCTTAATCTAACTCTCTCTATCTCTATCTCTCTCTCTCTCTCTCTCTCTCTCTCTATATATATATATATATATATATATATATATTTATATATACATATATATATATATATTTATTGTAACCATAAAACTAGTATACTACACTGCCATTTTTTTACATATAGATTGATAAACACTATTCTTTGTGACAGTATTGCAGGTAAATTAAACTCGCAACTGTTGTTGCCATAGACACCAACGATACTATGAAATAAGTACACCAAAGACATATAAAAGACGCAGAGTTTAGTATGGAGATTTGCAGCGACATTACCAAAATTTTGGGGCCAGGTCTGTGTCTTTTGAATGTCGGCTTTTCTTATTTCAGGAGACAAAATACAAGCGGGCAAATGCAGATAAATAAATAGGATCAACAAAAACCAAAGGGGATTAAGTAAAACATAAATGCAATTTTACTTGTGATGGTATTTTATTACAAAATCAACATCCACACAAAGCTGCTCTTTTAAGCATATAGAGCGTGAGTTGTGCCATTGATTTTTCAAACACCCTGTATGTAAAGGAAAAGAGATAGAGCGAATTGGAGAGACATATGGTATATTATGATATCACAATGTATTCCCACTTTGTGAAATGTTTGTTATTTTATTGATGCAACGCAATACTTAGTTTATTTTTTGTCGTAATTAATGTTATACATAGAAACAAAAATATGAATTTCTTAAAACAATCAAATATATAGTTTCGAGAATTACGTTAAGTAACTAACGTTTTTTTATTCTTTTCATCATATTGTCTATCTACCTATGTATCTCTATATCTGTATATATGTCTCTCTCCATTCACTCTTATTCTTTTTATCATATTGTCTATCTACCTATCTATCTATATATCTGTATCGATGTCTCTCTCCTTTATTCTCTTATACTTTTTTCTTCATCAGCCCACTCAGTGTCGAAAAAAAGTAGGCATCGGTTATAACCCACGTGACCTGAACGCCCGGAGCCATGCGCTAACCGGGACAACGGCGTATAATGCTATAAGGAAAGCGACAACGAGGAGCGGCGCTGAATAGAGGCACGCGCGCACCCCCTTCGACAAGCCACGCTTTTCGAGAATGAAGCACAATGAGTGAATAAGACGAACAAACAGAATACAAAGAATAACAGAAAAGAAAACATAAACAGACTTAACAAAAATAAAAAATAAACTAATACATACAGATATAAGAAAAAGAAAGGAGTGTCAGCTGAGTAAACCCGTGGGGTCCTATAACACATTGTAAGAATTCCGCCATCTATGGCAATGCTTAGAAATTACAAAGAGAGAAGAAAACGGAAAACCAATACTAATAACACAGACGGTAAATATAATTTACTCAAGGATGTACAGTGTAAAGATGTGTCCATTCGTGCTGGGCGTTTAGCAACGATAATGTTATTTCAAATGAGAGCGGAAAAAATACAAAATAAAATGCTAATTAAATGTTAATTAAAACTCAAGCGGTACTTACATAAGAAAACATTATTTAAGACTTAAACGGAACAGACCTAAGAAAAGGATACTTCAAATCTAAGCCGATCAAACCTAAGAAAATGCTTTTTCAAAATGAAGCCGATCAAACCCCAGGAAATGCTTTTTCAAAATGAAGCCGATCAAACCTAAGAAAATGCTTTTTTCAAAATGAAGCCGATCAAATCTCAGAAAATGTTTTTTCAAAATGACGCCGATCAAACCTAAGAAAATGTTTTTTTCAAAATGAAGCCGATCAAACCTAAGAAAATGCTATTTATAAATGAATCCGATCAAACCTAAGAAAATGCTTTTTCCAAATGAATCCAATCAAACCTAAGAAAATGCTTTTTCAAAATGAAGCCGATCAAACCTAAAAAATGCTTTTTCAAAATGAAGCCGATCAAACCTGAGAAAATGCTTTTTTTCAAAATGAAGCCGATCAAATCTCAGAAAATGCTTTTTCAAAATGAATCCAATCAAACCTAAGAAAATGCTTTTTTAAAAATGAAGCCGATCAAATCTCAGAAAATGCTTTTTCAAAATGACGCCGATCAAACCTAAGAAAATGTTTTTTCAAAATGAATCCAATCAAACCTAAGAAAATGCTATTTCAAAATGAAGCCGATCAAACCTAAAAATGCTTTTTCAAAATGAAGCCGATCAAACCTAAGAAAATGCTTTTTCAAAATGAATTGAATCAAACCTAAGAAAATGCTTTTTCAAAATGAAGCCGATAAAACCTAAGAAAATGCTTTTTCAAAATGTATCCAATCAAACCTAAGAAAATGCTTTTTCAAAATGAAGCCGATCAAACCTAAAAAATGCTTTTTCAAAATGAAGCCGATAAAACCTAAGAAAATGCTTTTTCAAAATGAATCCAATCAAACCTAAGAAAATGCTTTTTCAAAATGACGCCGATCAAACCTAAGAAAATGTTTTTTCAAAATGAAACCGATCAAACCTAAGAAAATGCTATACAATAATTAAACCATACACATCTAAGAAAAATATATTTTTAAAATTAAGCCGTACTCACCTATAAAAATGCTAATTGAAAATAAAACCAAACAGACTAAAGAACATTCTATGTTTAAATTAAACCGAACAGACAAGAAAATATTTTCTCAAGATGACGCGGAACAGACCAAATAAAATTCTATTTCAAACTTAAGCTGAACATACCAAAGTAAGTTATGCTTTAATCTTAAACAAAACAGGCCAAACAAAATGACATTACTACTTAAACGGAGCAGATCAAAGTGTAGTATCTGTTCCGATGGATACTGCACCCCATAGACTGGTATTGTCTTGTCCTTCGGGACTTTATTTACGCCGGTCTATGGGATTGTCCTGTGCAGTTCTAGGAGGTCCACCCTCCCAGGCTTTGCCTCCCCTCTTTGGGGAGGAGTAAGTTAATTGCTTACTGCTTGAGGCGCCCCTACCGGGGAATGCCGACGGGGCTGCCCAGGCAATTTTTGATGGTCAGAGTGCTCACCTCTCGGGCGCTGGCTTTTCAACCCCCACTTTCCGACCCGACCTTGGGTCACATCTTACTTGTGGGAGTAGGATAAAACTGGCCTTGTGCCTAACTCCTGGAGAGGAGTAAATAATACTTAAACGGAGCAGACAAAAATAACGTATTTAAAACTTGTGCCAAACAGAAAATGATATTTCAGATTTACAATGAATAGACCAACAACTTATCATTTAAAACTTAAGTAGAACAGACCAATGATAATACTATTTTAAATTCAACCAGAACAGAGAAAAGATATTAAAAATTAAGCGTAATGGAAATATAGAAACATGAAATTTAACAATTTACGCCGAGAAAATCTTACGAAATGAAATTTCAAGTTTAAACCGAATATCAAAAACGTTGTATCTAAAACAAAAAGCGGAAGAAATCAAAGTAAATGATATTTCAAATTTAAGTGGAACAGAACAACAAAAATGTTATTTGAAACTAAAACTAACATGTATATTTTTAGACTGTGCCGATGTTTAAAAAACCTAAGGAAATAATAAATCGAAACTAATCAAGTCAAAAATTATTGAAACTACATTAAGAAGATTATGTTATTAAAAGCTTAACAGACTAAAGAAAATTATATTTAAAACTAAAGTTGAACAGACGAAATTGAAAATGCTATTTCAAACTAAAGTTGAACAGACGAAATTGAAAATGCTATTTCAAACTAAAGTTGAACAGACGAAATTGAAAATGCTATTTCAAACTAAAGTTGAACAGACGAAATTGAAAATGCTATTTCAAACTAAAGTTGAACAGACGAAATTGAAAATGCTATTTTTAAACCAAAGTTAAATAGACGAAATTGAAAATGCTATTTGAAACTAAAGTTGAACAGACGAAATTGAAAATGCTATTTCAAACTAAAGTTGAACAGACGAAATTGAAAATGCTATTTCTAAACTAAAGTTAGACAGACGAAATTGAAAATGCTATGTCAAACTAAATTTGAACAGATGAAACTGAAAATTCTATTTAAAACTAAAGTTGTAGAGACGAAATTGAAAATTCTATTACTAACTAAAGTTGAGCATACGAAATTGAAAATGCTATTTCAAACTAAAGTTGAACAGACGAAATTTAAAATACTATTTCAAACTAAAGTTGAACAGACGAAATTGAAAATGCTATTTCAAACGTAAGTTGAACAGACAAAATTGAAAATGCTATTTCAAACTAAAGTTGAACAGACAAAATTGAAAATTCTATTTCAAACTAAAGTTGAACAGACGAAACTGAAAACCGTATTTCAAACTAAAGTTGAACAGCCGAAATTGAAAATGATATTTCAAACAAAAGTTGAACAGACGAAATTGAAATGCTATTTCAAATAAAAGAGTAATAGTCTAAAATACAGCCTATTTCAAATCTCAGCCGAAAATAACAAATGAAATGCTATTTCAAACTAAAGCTTAACTGACCACACTGTGTTTAACGATAAAAATTCCATTAAAAACACTCAGCCTGACAGACAAACGAAAATGCTATTTCAAAATCAAGTGTGGCAGATCAAAGTGAATGCTATTTCCTGCTTAATTATCACCAACGAAAGCAAATGTATTTTTAAAGAAAAGCGTGACACACTTTTTAAAAGTGCTATTGAAACTTAAGCGTGAGAGATCAACGAAAATTGATAATTTTTAAATTAAGATAGAAATACCGACGGACACACTAAGTGTCTCTTAGAGATTCTTGGCCGCATCTGAAAATGAAATGATTTGATTCAAACTGCGCGTTTAGCATTGGGCAGGCTATTTCAAAATGAAGGCTGTAGAGAGACGCATGTTAAACGAAAAAAACATCACTAAGAAAAAAGTAAAATCCAACATAATAAACAAACTTAGAATACAAGACTTTTGTTAGAAGATAAATGCCCGTCCAGAATATTCGGCCGCCGGCCATTTCCTATTTATTTTACACATTTTTTAGTCTTGTTCTATCCGCCATTTTTTTTCTAGAGTCCTTACGTTCTCGACTACGTTAATCTTTTTTTCTCTCCCTCTACATTTCTCTGTATAGCACAATAATTCCCCATGCACATCCATCTCGGAGGACTTTTGTCAGGGTTCTTCCGGTAGTCTTACCGAACTCGGTGTGAGTCCATTGCGGTATTTTATTAAAAGCGACACCCCAATACAGGAGACACTTCATCAGTTTGGCCTGTCCTCTATGTATTATGAAAAAAGATTACCCTTAGGGGACAACTCATTCTCCTGCCTACGTGAAGTGTTTCATCTCCTTTAGAAGCGAACACAAATAGGATGAAAGAAGAATAAAATAAAAAGTGATAGACAGATAGATGAAGATAGCGAGAGTGAAAGACAAAAGAGGAAGAGAGAGAGAGAGAGAGAGGGAAAGAGAGAAGGAAATAGATATAATCGAAGAAATCAAGTAAAGTAAGCTTTACTAAGCCTACCAATGTCTGACAAATGATAAATATACTAAGAAGTCTTCGTAAAAGTATTGAAATATAGCTTTAACAAAAAAGTATGTTTTCGGCTTATATATTTGATGTTTTATATACTTTTATATATATTTTTTATATATTTTCAAAGTTTAATTTAATTACCTGCAGTAATGTCATTGCGGTAATGGTCCTCTGAGGAGTAGAATTTTTTTTTGAAAACTCATGAGTTAAAGACTTTAAGGTACTTTTCCTGAACATTGAATTCTAATAAAATTTGATTCGCACCTTATTTTATTATTTCATTTTATATTATGCTACTAATGCTCTATCCAGTAAATTGAGCTTCAGTTTTATCCGGATGTTCACTAATTAAAGATATAAGGTGCCTCTAATATCTCTTGTTTGATTAACTATATATATATATATATATATATATATATATATATATATATATATATATATATACTTAGGCAGCATTTCTTCATTGATGCATGTTGGATTTATCAATATGGACAATTCCTGTTAGTTTCCATTTTGCATCCATCTTTTAATAATGACGGGCTAATGATCTTCCCTATCTCACATTGCAACCTGCGCCTCCCCATAGTTGAAGCCTCACTCTTTCGAGCAAAGAAAACCACCATCAATCAAGCTCGATATGAGGAGGGGAGAAGGCATACTTAAATGCCTTTAATATATTAAAAAAAGTTTTAACCAGTTTCTCAATAAATTCACCAGTTTTTGTTTGCAGAACTCCCCACTTGCCTGATGAAGACTCATGGGAGTCGAAAACGTTAGCAGTTTGGGCGATTTCCTGTTCACACTCGAACAGAACATTAGATCATTAAGCCGACAACATGAAAAGAATGATAAAAATAGAAACAAACTGGAAGTGTCCTTGTTGTTTAATCAAATATGCATTATATATATATATATATATATATATATATATATATATATATATATATATATATATATGGGCAGCATTTGTTCTTAAAGACATATTTCATTAAATATTATGGAAACCTAGTGTCTGCATATATTAGTGTATATTAAAACATTTACTCAGCTTTACTTATGTACTGAGCATTGTTGGAGTAGATAAATAATAGATATAGTATATATCTATATGTGTATATACGTAATATATTATGTTGTTTACTAATAAATATAGGTCAACGTATAATAACTAGTAACATCTTATATATATATATATATATATATATATATATATATATATATATATATATGGGCAGCATTTGTTCTTTAAGACATATTTCATTAAATGTTACAAAAACGTGTGTCTGCATTTTAAAATATTTAGTAATAGTTTCATGCAGTATCTTCCCCAGTTAATTGTGTATAACAATACACTTTTAAGATTCAATGATGGCAAATACCTGAAACGCTATAGTCTGTAGGTAAATGTAATTATATATTTAGTTTTAAAAATAGTGTTATAAGCCCTTTTAAGAAATCAAAGTTCAGCGTTTTGCGGGGAGTTAAAATAGACTGTTACTTAGCCTTACGCAAGGTTCTGACAGCGATCGTTGAACCCTCCTGATTGGCTACTGTCTGTTGCCCGCCTTCCTATGCATACGCAGAATTTAATTTCTTTTATTTACGTGGTAATTCACCGTTTCCGTGGGGTTATAGCGGTAGCTTGTGGAATATAAACGTATCCTGGAACTGGGTTCAACTCCTCAGACCGTCTGAAATTATCATTCTCTTCACTGATTAGAGCAAAAGATTGAAACGCTAGCGTCTGTAGGTAAACAAAAAAATTAATATTTACTTAATAGATATTTATATATACTTCCTTCCATTGGACACCTTATCGGCGGACAATTACCACCTGGACTTTCCATTTATGCGACTTAGCTTAAAAAAAAAGAGTAAAGTAATAAGAAAGCAAACTGGAAAGATAATGTTTTTTTAAATGTATGAATCGGTATAGAAAGCAGAAAGGAAAATAAGAAAACATCTCATTATGGAAATAGAGTGAAGCCCCAAAGGTTGTCTGACTTGCTATTTGCGTTCTTCCTTCAATTTTTGTTGAACATACTTTTTTGCGATGGGTCAGATGTATATTTAAATATATATCTATACACATACACATTGCGCTTTATTATAGAGTG
>OY744535.1:36837844-36937844 GCA_963556195.1 Sepiola atlantica | reverse complement strand
CCTTAACATCCTTAAAATAGGGTAATACACTTGGCAACACTGATACAATTTCCAGATGAGGTAATTTTACTTAAGTGAACACAAATCACAAATATAAAAAAAATAAATAGGAATATATAGAAACATAATACCTTAACCTCATTTTAAATAGGCTACACTTATTTGTCTGATCCTGCAAAGATCACATTTTCAGTCTCAACGAATGCATTTTAACTGATTTGGAACTAATTCGATTAAAGATGTTCGAATGTCTCTTTGTAAAATTAGATTGCCAAAGGAAATTAGTGATAAGTAATCTTTGAATCAGTTTTATCCTTTCTTACTAATGAAATCCCAGAGGCTCCGCTCGAATTTCCGCTTGTTTCGTCATTACAGTTTGCTCGTTTTTCAATAAAATCTAAATGTGACAATTGTTTTTGTCTTTTTTTTTTTCATTCGAATTTCTAAGTGCATCTAATGGGGCCAATCCGATGCGCCCATTCCTGGAATTAGGTCGACTAAGGTTCTGGAATGGGAAATATACGTATTACATTAACAAGAATCGAGCAACAACCAAACAATTCTCTGCGAACGAAGCATTAACTTTGTTAATGTTAAACATACATCGGCGTATATACACATACACATGAATTCTCATACATTAATATGCGCACATAAACACTGCTAGAGTAAAAATGCATATACATATAGGTATCTTATATCCCCGTACATATATACATGCATGTATATACGCACATGGATATATCCGCATGCTTGATACTAACGAGTTAGACAAAAAACATCATTGTTTTGAGATGACAGCAAGTATCGTTTAGTATTATACAAGTTGCAGGGCATTGTAATAAATAGTTCCAATAAATTATTTTTTAATAATTATTTATACATATATAGATATATAGTAGTCGAACACTTTGACGACGACTGCCTTCAAATAGGTGTAATCTCTCGCTGATTTACCGGGTTGTGGATAGCGGCCGTGAAGGTTAACGTCGAAATGTGAGTTGGAAACATGAATTCTATTCGAGGATCTGAGTTCGGCGACTGGTATGAATAATTCATATTTACATTGACGATTCCCGAAAGGATAAAGCGTATACGTATGTATATAAAACAAATAGTAATAATTATATATATATATATATATATATATATATATATATATATATATATATATATATATATATATATATATAAAATTGAAATATAAGCGAAATTAGCAATACAAGATTAATTTATTTTTTTTTTCCTTACATTAATCCTATCGATTACGGAATAAAATTCCTTCTTCAAGGGTGACCAGTATTGAGTCATTTTTTTTTTCATCAAAAAACAAGAATAAAGAAACTTATTTCTTTGTTAATTTGATAAACGTCTTTGATGGTACGACGTCATCGCCGTGAAAAAAAAAAGAAAAAAATGACTCAATACTGGTCTACCCTGAAGAAGGAATGTTATTCCGTAATCGATAGGATTAATGTAAGAAAAAAAAAATTAATCTTGTATTGCTAATTTGGCTTATATTTCAATTTTATTAACTTCCCATGCAATACTTTGAAACTTGAACGATAAACACACATATATATATATATATATATATATATATATATATATATATATATATATATATATCCCTATTTTTCGTGTTATTTTACTTCAATCGGAATCGTTAACAACCAAAAGGACTCTACCTGGGGCTAACATTTGATCTCTATATGAGATAAATATATATTCTAATATTGCATTACAGCTCTCATTTACCCATAACACGTTGATTAATTAAAGAAGTTAGAACATTAACTTTCCTCTAGCCAATGGCATAGTTAACCATGTTATATATATCTTTCTTGTTGTTTCTTGGTTCTACCAGATTCCGCGATAAGAATCCATCTATACTGGTGGAGTATCACACTAAGTGCTGCTACTTTTGGTCACATTACTTGGAGAAAGTGCAGCATTCCTTGCATAAGCCAGTGTATAGCCGTGTCGAAAGGGGTTTATTTGGACTTAGAATACTATGTTATTTTTAATATTTCGTCAAGGTTCACTTGTAGGGTTAAGTATCTTCATGTCAGGTTGGCCTGGCAAACCCTTGTACAGAGCGACCGAAGCCACTCGAGGATAGAATCTAGTAGGTAATACAGACTCCCATACAAGCTAAAGTGTCCGTTCAACTGTTCTTTAATTTAGTCGTCAAAAATATTAATTAACAACATCTATTAAATAGACGCATCCAACGTATAACTAAAATCATTGTGTCAAACCTGGCAAAGATCCAGCGCATGCAAAGGTCTTCCGTCCGATTTACCTAGCTATGCGACTCGTTTAAGCTGTTTGATCACCTAGTACTCAATAGATTTGTCTCAGTTGCTGATCCAGTCATAAACCCTCAACAAGAATTATTCCGGCTTGGCAAATCCACAACAATCCAGCTCCTGATCTCATTCAGCACATCGAAAATGGGTTTCAGAAAAGAACTATATCTTTGTTGATCTGTCTGCCGCGTATGACACCGTCCCTCCTGAAGAAGATTTTACAGCTCACAAAATACATGCAACTAACAAACTTCATCGAAGCCATCTGAAAAGACATACGCCTTCTGTTACTCTAAATCACACCAATTCGTTGGCGCCAACAAAAGAATGGCTTCGCTCATGGCAGTGTGCTGGCTCCATTACTGTATAACATCAACGCTAATAACTAACCAATAGACCAAAAACACTGATCGGTTCATCTATGTTGTCGAACTAAATGTAAAATACAAAGTCAGAGCATTTCACCGAAGCTTTTTAGGTGACTGCCTTTTGTTAATCTTTCCGACAGTGTTCTACTTTCAATTTTACTTTAAAAAGCTTCTAATTATATTGAATTATATTTTAATAATATTAAATTATATTTAAATAATATTAAATTATATATATATATATATATATATATATATATATATATATATATCTTGGTCCATTGTTAGCCAACATTTTCGTGGATTTTTGGAAAATCAATTATTTTCCAAAGTGACCAAGCCGGCTTTTTACACACGTTACGTTGATGACACTTTTGTCTGTTTTCCCTCACGGAGTGATGCTGAACAGTTTCTTCGTCTTCTTTGTGACTTGCATCCATCGTTGCAATTCACTATGGAGGTCGAGGATTGTGATTCCTTGCCATTCCTTGATGTTTTAGTGTCTGAATCTGGTTTATCGTTTTAAACCTCTGTGTATAGAAAACCAACATGTACAGGCCTTTATCTGAATTGGTTCTCCCTCGCCCCAAGAGCAAGAAAAATACGTCTTATTGGTACTCTCACTCATCGAGCACTTATGATTAGTTCACCAACACGACTCGATGCGGAACTTTGTTAAATTACTAATATTTTTCTTGCTAATGGATATCCCATCAACATCATAATAAGCACCATTGCACGCAAAGTTGCTATATTTAATGGTGGTAAATTTATTGGCCCGCAACGTTGCCCTATTTATTTGAAACTCCCATGGTAAAGTTCTGACGTTGAGATTTACTTACTTTTATTTTCCTTTTTTCCTCTGTCAATCGTTTTCTCCAACTGAAACAATTTTCCCCTCATATCTCATTCGATTTTCTTAGTTTTTAATTTATCATTCTGACGTTTCCTCTTAAAGGGTCAGACGATAAGGCCATAGAGAAAATTTTAACAAATTTTAACAATTTTCTTCTTTTTTTTCACTCGCCCGTTTCATTGATTAACGAAAAAAATGTTTCCTCTGAAATTTATCCTACGATTTTGTTGTACGGGAAATTTACTTACATATACAGGGTGATTCATAAGTAACTTAGCTATTTATTTCTGAAATTCTAAAGTTAAGAAATACGGTAATACAAAACAGAAAGTTTATTCAAAAAATTCATTTAGGGGATTTTTAAATTGAAGCAAAGTTTCAAAATGTTCACCTTCGTACTGCATGCATAGCTCCAGTCTTTTTTGCAAGAAATTTACGACTCTTCGTAGCATATTTGATTGATTAATTTTAACAAACTCGGCAGTGATTTTTGATTTGAGGTCGTCATTGCTTTTCAAAAAGTGTGGGAGATTCATAGAAATTTGGCCATATGAATAACAATAAAAATTCGCTCTTCAGATGTAAATGACATACTGCCTGAAGAAACAAGCACATATGATGATTTACACAAATTCAAATCAATTAAAATGAATATATATAAAAACAAATATATAAACGAACAAATTTAAAATACCGAATAGCAGTAATTAGTGAGTAAGATAACAATAATCAAAAGTTTATAGTATCTTTGTGCTTCATATGGTAATCATTTTTAATAGCTAAGTGACTTATGAATCAGCCTGTATGTATATATATATATATATATATATATATATATATATATATATATATATATATACTTCTTGAATGTGAGATGGTATATATAATTATTTCCACAATCAGACAACGCCGCAACCCACAACCTATGAAAAGAAACAAACCGGAAGTCCTAGACTCGAGTTTCGCCCTCCTTTGGGCTCATCAGTAGAACACATCCGAACTCAGGATTCGAAACCCGAGTCACTTGCATGGTAAGCGAGTACTTGAAAAGAGTAGGTACATTCCACAGTCAGCCATCGCCGCGGTTTGCTTAATCTGTGTAAATTAATAGACATTCTTGTATGTGGCGAGGTAGCTCAGTGGCAGAGTACTCGCTTACCATGCAAGTGACTCGGGTTTCGAATCCTGAGTTCGGATGTGTTCTACTGATGAGCCCAAAGGAGGGCGAAACTCGAGTCTAGGACTTCCGGTTTGTTTCTTTTCATAGGTTGTGGGTTGCGGCGTTGTCTGATTGTGGAAATAATTATATATATCATCTCACATTCAAGAAATCTAATATTTATTTGCTCGCTAGGTTAGCTTGTTGGATGACATCGTCCTAGCGAGTATAAAATCCTACTTGTGAGACATTGGCCTGGGTTCATAGTAGTTGGATGACTACACCCCTTGTTGAAAAGAGTAGGTACATTCCACAGTCAGCCATCGCCGCGGTTTGCTTAATCTGTGTAAATTAATAGACATTCTTGTATGTAGCGAGGAAGCTCAGTGGCAGAGTACTCGCTTACCATGCAAGTGACTCGGGTTTCGAATCCTGAGTTCGGATGTGTTCTACTGATGAGCCCAAAGGAGGGCGAAACTCGAGTCTAGGACTTCCGGTTTGTTTCTTTTCATAGGTTGTGGGTTGCGGCGTTGTCTGATTGTGGAAATAATTATATATATCATCTCACATTCAAGAAATCTAATATTTATTTGCTCGCTAGGTTAGCTTGTTGGATGACATCGTCCTAGCGAGTATAAAATCCTACTTGTGAGACATTGGCCTGGGTTCATAGTAGTTGGATGACTACACCCCTTGTTGAAAAGAGTAGGTACATTCCACAGTCAGCCATCGCCGCGGTTTGCTTAATCTGTGTAAATTAATAGACATTCTTGTATGTAGCGAGGAAGCTCAGTGGCAGAGTACTCGCTTACCATGCAAGTGACTCGGGTTTCGAATCCTGAGTTCGGATGTGTTCTACTGATGAGCCCAAAGGAGGGCGAAACTCGAGTCTAGGACTTCCGGTTTGTTTCTTTTCATAGGTTGTGGATTGCGGCGTTGTCTGATTGTGGAAATAATTATATATATATATATAAATATATATATATATATATATATCGTACATGTATTGTATTAGTTTCATTAAATGTAAATCCGTAGAAACTCAAGTGTTTATAAAAAGTGCTCAATACCAAGTAGAGCTGTTTATAAGTATACATTTTTATTTATACAAACATTATTGGTTACATATGTGCATACATGTTTCGGTTGCACTTTTCCAAGAAAGTCAACCTCATCAGACCAAGAATTTTTCAGGAATGGATGAATTTGAGGCAATGGAGCCGCCATAAAGGGTAATAAAAAAGGGTAGGGCAACTACTGGTCAAAAAAAGGTCAAGCTACTGAAATAGGTAATCCGATACTAATTCATAAGAAATAGAAGATGCTAGAAATAGAAGATGCTAGATCCCCAAAAAGAGTTATTTAAGATAGAAAATTCTTCAAATCCATCCATTCCTGAAAAATTCTTGGTCTGATGAGGTTGACTTTCTTGGAAAAGTGCAACCGAAACATGTATGCACATATGTAACCAATAATGTTTGTATAAATAAAAATGTATACTTATATATATATATATATATATATATATATATATATATATATATATATATATATATATCAAGGGAGGCGCGAGAGCGCTCTATCCCTTAATAGACTCACGTGTTTTTTTTTACGCTCGTCAGTATAGGATTACGTGCGGGCATAGCCGTTCGAACAATTCGAATGATGAATCCACGTATTATAAACCCTGGCTTCGCAACCATTTGGCACCTACCCAGTTGTTATTTAATGTTTGAAAGCACTATATATTTAAAATTAGTTATTGTATACAATCCATTTAACACAAGCTTGGTGTTGAATGTTCATACATATCATGAAGATGTTAGTAATTAATATCCCCGAGATATTACGATATTACACCAATAAACTTAGCCTTGACTTCGCTTAAGAAAAATGCTGTAGATCTTAAGTGTTATATGATCGTGCTGAAATCTCTACAGCTTACATATTACGACGTATGCTACGAATAACGTAAAACTAATTATGTTCTTATCTGTAAACCAATTGATGAATATAGAAAACATTACATAAAAAGTTGATAAAAGTAATTAGGATTCGGCAAAGTTACTGAAAGTAGATAACATAGAAAGGTATACGGGTTCAAATGTTATGAAATACCCTTAAAATAATGTTTAGTAGTTCTAAGTATCTTGAAAAACGGATTTTACTATCTTAGCTTTGAGTGAAGGATCCAGCACTGAGAAGTTTGCACTCGAATTTTTAAAACTTCAAAGCCGCAGAAATCTCTAACTCCTTAATGGCTCGCCCATTCTACAATTACATCTCAATTTCGTTAAATATAGTTGATCCTTCTATATGTATGTTGCTCTTTGCAAACATGTAACTAAGAGTTAGCCTATACTAAGTAGAAACGTAACATTTTCTCAAGAAAATCATAAAAGAAGAATCCAATAGTGGGTTGTTTACAATGTTATTGATCTGAAACTACTAAAAAAAACTACAAGCTTTTATTTTGTATTCATGACGGGGTGATTATTCATTCTCGGGTTAGTTTAGGGTTAGTTTAAGAGTAGGTTGATATAAAAATAGAATAAAATCTTACGGTTCGTATTGTGTACATTGCTAGGTGAAGTTGGTTAACGTGCGTTATCGTCACTTTTACTCAGCCGAACACCGGTATTTCCCATCATGGCCATTTCTTTTTTCAAGTGGTCCTTAATTTCATAATTGTAATAAAAGCCCTCCGTCCCAATCTAAAAATAGGAAATTTTTGAAAAGTAATATTTCACACATCTATTTCAAACACAACAAACGAATTTTGATAGGTAAAGATAAATGCCACCAACCTAATTTTCCATCTAAAAGATTAAATATAATTTTCTTATACGTCTCAATTTACTAGTAACCTAACTGGAAGTAGGTGCTCATTTATGTAAAATGTATATAAGAAAGTAATATCCCACATTCAAATCTAAAATAGTTAATATTTTTTAAATTCCGTGTTTGCAGATGTTTTTTTCAGGTCTTTTACATGTACTCGTTAAAAACGTAGACGTTTTTGAGGGCGTAAACTACGCCGGTTTGATAGTAAAGATTAACGGTAAATTATCTTAGCGCAATTTTAGTTCAATTTAATATATAGCTTTAACATGTCATCGAATAAGATTACTATAGTCCGCCGTAATAACTATGTTCAACAGTGAAAAACATGTACAATAGCTGTTGACGGTTTTTTATTTTCTCATTAAAGCGACAATCTTAGAATGGTTACAAATATATATATATATATATATATATATATATATATTTAACCAACAACTCGTAATCCGAGAGACATTTAGATCAGTAGCGGTGGAGGTACTGAATTAGATCTGACTAGATTGTTTTTTCTTTTAATCCTCTTCCTAAATCTTTATCTATGTATCTGTTTATGAACACGTGCTTATCTACTTGTATATATGCGCATATTGGTGTGTTTGCGTATATATGTGTGTATGTGTATGTACATGTGTGTGTGTATGTGTATATATGTATATGTTTACAGATATTTGTAATGGTATTTATATGTATATTGTATATATGTATATATATGTGCGCACATGTATGTATATGTTGTGTATGCATGTATGTATATATCATTTTATGCATGTCTATGTTTGTGTATGTAGTTGTATGTATGTATGTGTATGCATATATATGCATATGTTTGCATGTGTACTTGTGCGTTTATGTAGTTGTATGTATGTATATATGCATACATATACATGTATGGGTATATGTGTGCGTATGAGGTAATATGTACATTGTGCACGTGTGTGTTTTATGCATAGGTATGTAATGACTATATATTTCTCATGTATATATGTATTTTTACTGATATATGTATGTATATATATGTATATATTTTGTGGCTAATATGTATGATTATTTGTATGTATGTACATGTATGTATGTATATGTATCTATATATACATATATATGTATACATGTATGTATGTGTATGCGTATATGTATATGTATTATATACGTATATGTATTGTATTGTAGCTTTTATAGATACTATTTATATTTTCGATACTTTCTTGGATATTATTGTGATTATTATTAATGGTGATGTTATTATTGTTGTGTTGTTATAGCCTTGTGACGTAATTTAGGTAATCGAGTGGGCTATCATATCATATGGTACTATTAAGATTGGTATTAGTATTACTATTGTTTTTGTGATATACTCTGATGATTTATTTTAATAGGTGATTTGGGATATTGTTGACAGTGTTACCAGTTAATTTCTTAGAGAGTATTATTGTCACATAATCAGATAATTTACTTAAAATAATATGGTTTTATGAGTGTTTTCTTCAGATAACACGTTAAAAACACGTGTATTAAATTACTTTATTTGTGGATGGACGTGGACTATGTATATATATGTGTGTGTGTGTCTGTAGATGTATATATATATATGTGTGTGTATATATGTGTGTATATGTATGTGTATATATGTGTGTATATGTTTGTATATATGTATGTGTGGGTGCGTGTATATATATGTATGGGTGTGTATATATGTATGTACATATGGTGTGTACGTGTATATGCATGCCTGTGCATGTGTATGTGCGTGATATGGTCTCTGACCTTGGATGTCGAGTGTCTATTTTCAAATCTTTTCTTAGGTCCCTCCCAACGCCAATATACTTTTAGTCGCCAGACTGTAGATTTCATTTTCCAAATGGCAGGGACAGGGTGACAACTGGTGATTTTTGACACAACCTGAATTCTTGAGAGACAGTGAATACCCTCCCTGCCTACTTGTACAATTTCTATTTATATATATGGCCTCCTTTTCCCTCTCTGTCATAAATTATGTAATTCCCTCCACCCTACATAATTATAGATAAATTATGCTTGAAATTTGCCCCTCTCTAAATATGTATTAAATAGGTTGTCAATCCCTATCTCCAATTATATTTCAATTGTCGAGTGTGAATTCCCCCTTTTTACAGTTTTAAAAATGTAATCATCTGAATTGGATGCTTGACAATACCACAAGGTTGAAATAAATTATTGCATCGATGATTATGTAATTTCGTGTTACTGCATTTTATATATATATATATATATATATATATATATATATATATATATATATATATTGAGGGTGAGAACTGGTGATTTTTGACACGACCTGATTTCTTAAGAGACATTGAATACCCTCCCTGCCTACTTTTACAATTTCCCAATTTCTATTTATATATATGGCCTCCTCTTTCCTCTCTGTCATAAATTATGTAATTCCCACTCACTATATAATTATAGATTAATTATGCTTCAAATTTCCCCCCCTCTCTAAATATGTATTAAATAGGTTGTCAATCCCTATCTCCAATTATATTTCAATTGTCGAGTGTGAATTCCCCCTTTTTACAGTTTTAAAAATGTAATCATCTGAATTGGATGCTTGACAATACCACAAGGTTGAAATAAATTATTGCATCGATGATTATGTAATTTCGTGTTACTGCATTTTATATATATATATATATATATATATATATATATACATATATATATATATATATATATATATATATATATATATATATATATATATATATATATATATTGAGGGTGAGAACTGGTGATTTTTGACACGACCTGATTTCTTAAGAGACATTGAATACCCTCCCTGCCTACTTTTACAATTTCCCAATTTCTATTTATATATATGGCCTCCTCTTTCCTCTCTGTCATAAATTATGTAATTCCCACTCACTATATAATTATAGATTAATTATGCTTCAAATTTCCCCCCCTCTCTAAATATGTATTAAATAGGTTGTCAATCCCTATCTCCAATTATATTTCAATTGTCGAGTGTGAATTCCCCCTTTTTACAGTTTTAAAAATGTAATCATCTGAATTGGATGCTTGACAATACCACAAGGTTGAAATAAATTATTGCATCGATGATTATGTAATTTCGTGTTACTACATTTTATAATATATATATATGTGTGTGTGTGTGTGTGTGTGTGTGTGTGTGCGCGTGATAGAACTATTGATAGTGATGAGCAAACACATAGTAAGAAATAGACACATGTAAACATATAAATAGACAGAAGAGAAAATGTACACAGTGTGATACTTCTTTAAAGAGTTAGTACGTACTTTATCGTTGTAGTTGATCGCTCGGATTCATTTTCTGGGAAAGAACGTCTCAGCATGCAATTAATTGGTAAAAAGCCTTTACCTTTAGTATTTGGCTTCGAGTCAACAAAGAATGGTCAGAGTTGCAACTATTACGACGTTAGTTTCTTCGGAAACAGTTCCGACTTTCACGAGATTTTCAGCACCATTGTTCGCTGTACCTTTATATCAATAGTATGATTTTATTAAGGTTTCTATAATGCCGAAGCACACCTTGATTAATTTGACGTAAACGTAGGCGGTCAGTGAAGAGGTCTCTTCATCCAATATGAAGTAGTTCCATGAGGGTCGTAGAACTACTTTATCAAATTTGCAAAACAAACATCCCAATTCAACCTTGTCGTAACAATAGTATACCTGAACTGGAAGTAAAACAAGTGTAAATGTTCGGTGCTCCTAGCGATCAACTAAACCATTAAATGCTCAAACCCTACTCATAGCTATATTGTTGGGATTGGCGCCTGCTTTGCTCGAGATGTGCATCCACCCATTATACATCACACATCCAATAATCCTCTCTGGAAACCAGCGGTACTTTGGTCGGCTCTCCCTAGTCATCGCTTCGACATTCGGCACACGCTGGACTGTGGTGGATAGTACTTACATGATCAGTGCCTGCTTGCGACTGGGGAGAGCATGAGCCTTACATACAAACTCGAAACCTTATGGAAGCCATATCTTTGAACTTCTGGAGGCAGTCATGCGAGACCGTGATGTGGAATAAGCATCGAGCAGCAGTTGTTGATGATGTCGAGCAGGTAAATTATGACGACGACTGTCCTTAGAATCTAGGATGTTACGCGTTCAAGTAATTAAGTAAAAGTGCACTATGCATTTAAATGTATCATTGTACGCAATTAACTGAACATAAGTTACGTGACACATTTCTTGAATCTATTATCATACTAAAATTGAGCTAATGAACGTTTGTTTCTCTAAGGATTATTTCCGATATACTTTAATCACACACTGTACATGCTAAACTATTTATCAATTTTTAGATTGAGTTATGTTTTAAATATTGTGCTAAATAACCTCAATTTGCAAAGTGATCTAACTCTTTCTAAGAATCTATATATCATCCTAACAGTTTCGACCTCTATGATTTTTGACTCACCGTTCTTATATAATAATGCATCTAGTACTACCACTTCGGTCAAAATTTATCTCTCTTTAATAACAGTCATATGTAATAAAGAACAGAAAGAATGAAAAGATTGGAATATCTAACTATAAGAAGAAGGGAATATCACCAGAAGAAACTAATGGTCTAAAGCAGTACCTGCACAGCCAAAAGGGGGTAATCGAGTTATAGCAAACAGCAAAACAACTAATATATGGATTTTGTCTTTTTACTCTTTTATATTAAACTAAGTTTGCAACCTCACTAATTACTGATTAAAACAACATAATATGAGCTCGAATGGTGACCGAATGGTTGGGATTTTCTAGTATAATTATGAATTGAACTTTTGATATGATTTTTCATATTCAAGATAGGATCATTCGAGGGTAAGCTAGAACCCCATATTTAATTTTGCAGCATCATTTCGTTTGTTTAGCCTCGTGACGTAACAAAATGTAAAATGTTATGTAACATCGTGATAAACAGTAACCGCTCTATGATGATTGTCTGTGATTAACTAACTCCTATTTAAAGATATTCAGCTACATTTTGATGTAAATTACTCGTCTTTTATTTCTTCTTCTAAAAAGTACATGACCCAAGAAAACAACCATATAAAAGTGTTCAAGTGTGGCCCTCACGTGGGACTATATAATTGTCATTATTTTACTCATAGTACTAGTTCATATCTCCCAACATTATTAGTCTGTAGACATCAAGAACAGATACGAATTAAATTAGCTTGGCGGAGACCATTCAGTTCTCTAATTCGCTACACATTATCTAATAAACAATATAATATATACTTTATTACATTAAAAAAAAACAATTGATTACAAAACAATCGTTTTTACCTATTTTTGTTAATATACACATTTATATGCACACGCAACATTATGACTACCTCGTGGAAGTCATGTTCGGTCTTAGGACTTTTGGAGTCAGTAAAGACAGAACATGATTAGCTAAACATAATAAATATTCACAAAAAAGGCTTAATCAGTGTATAATAGATCAAAGTCCAGCTAAACTAACAACAATATGTTTTTCATATTCATTTATTTAATAAAACAATATTAATTGTATATTTTCTTCCCTTTTTTGTAGAACTCGAATCAAAACTGAATCGTTGCTTAGACATTGTTTTTGCAATTTAATGTTAATAATACGTTATTTTTACAATATTTTTTATTTTTGTGTTAATGTTAATTATTAACTGACAAAAACATGGACATATTAGCACATCAGAGGATAATTAATTCACACCAACATTTATTTTCCTTAGTCTACCAGTTTTGTTCCTTTTTTCCTCGTCTTGTATTTCATTGTCCTTTTTCATCCATCTCTAAACGAGTGAAAATCTATCATATTGCCCTCCATAAATAGTATTACTAGTCACTACCGTAATAATCATACATCACGTGTGTATTTATTTGAATTACCCACAAATGTTTACTATTTACAAAAAATTAAACTAGACCTTTATCTTATGCGTCATCAACTAGTAATTATTATTCAAAAAATATTAATTATTATTAAAAAAACATAAATTAACAACGTAACTTAATATGTGTTCACTCATCCGGTTATAATTAGATTACTATTTTTGTAATAATCATACATCACGTGTTTACATATTTGATTAACTCACAAATGTTTACTATTTACACAAAAAATTAAACTAGACCTTTATCTTATGCGTCATCAACTAGTAATTATTATTCAAAAAATATTAATTATTATTAAAAAAACATAAATTAACAACGTAACTTAATATGTGTTCACTCATCCGGTTATAATTAGATGACTATTTTTGTAATAATCATACATCACGTGTTTATTTATTTGATTAACTCACAAATGTTTACTATTGTTCAGATCGAGGGTCGTGTTCCCCCGATTATAAACGTGTTCAGTTGAATCAAACAATGTTGCATGCAAAGACAGAGTAATAATTAATAAACAAAATGAAGTAGTTCAAATAACGTTTATTGAACGTGTGTGTACGTGGAATGATGAAGTGTGTGATGTATGCATGTGTGTCGATGGAAAAACAGTTCTTGAAAAAGGTATAAGAAGAAATGAATAAATCCGGCGAGAGGAAAAGTCTTCGAAAGCCGTACACAAAGAAAACGAGTTGAGAACTCTTACCGTTGTTTGCCCACGTGTTGACGGAAGAAACGTGTGTTGGTAGTTGTTTTGCTGAGACAAGTTCAAGAGAAAAGCGTGAGACGAAACGCTAGTGTATTAGCGTCGTTCTACCGACCAGAGAAGAGAGAGAGAAATGGAGCGCTAGTGTCAACGTCGTTCTGTCGAGGCCAAAAGGCGAGTGAAAAAGAGCGCTGGTGCCAGCGTTGTTCTCCGATGCTGGTCGGTGAAAAAGAGAGAGAATTTCCGTTATGCACCTGGTTTTATAGTCCGAAGGGCAGATAACTGGTGTCGCTTTACAGCGCCACCTGTCGGTGAAAAAGCGCCACCTAACGGCCAACCGGTGTAGTTATGTTTTGAAAGGAGGAGGTAACTGCTACAAGGACTCCCCCCCCAGATTGAAAAATATTGAAAATATTATTCAATATGTACAGTTGTAGATGAGAAGCATTCTTTGTGGGTATGTCTGTTTTGCTGTTGAAGATTAGAAAAAGTAGTGTGCACGCTACTTCTTTCTGTTTCTGCATCTGTATTGAATGATTGATCGCAAGTGCGTCTGCGGAATTGAGTGTTTGTAACGCATGTGGATCTGCGTGTTGTTTGCATGCAATTGGGTCTGCATCAAGTTTGAGCGCAAGTGAGTCTGCGGTCGAAAAAAATGCTCAGTGCAAGCGAATTTGCACTTGTTGGTGGCGTTGTTCATGTTGATTAGTCTGCGTGATGCAGAGCTGATGAACAAACGTTGAATTGTCTGTGTTGTCCGGGAATGTTTGGTGCTTGGGTCTGCGTGGTATTGATGAGTGAGCACAAGTGAGTCTGTGCAGTTGTTGATGAATGAGCACAAGTGAATCTGTGCAGTTGTTGATGAATGAGCACAAGTGAATCTGTGCAGTTGTTGATGAATGAGCACAAGTGAATCTGTGCAGTTGTTGATGAATGAGCACAAGTGAGTCTGTGCAGTTGATGAATGAGCACAAGTGAGTCTGTGCAGTTGATGAATGAGCACAAGTGAGTCTGTGCAGTTGTTGATGTTGTTCATGTTAATTAGTCCGTGTTGTGGAGCTGATGAACAAACATCTAGTTGTTGAGATTGGTGGTACACTATGGTCAAAATCAGATGCACAAATGTCTGCAAGTTAGTTAGCAGGTCCAGGTACAAGTGGGTCTGTACTGGTGTTGGTGCGCGTCGTTCGAGTTGATGTGTCCCCTCAGTTGATCAACGAACGTCCAGTTGTTGAGTATTTAGTCGTGTTTGTGCAGTTGTACTCATTTTGAACTGGTGTGATTTCTTCCATAGTGTTGTCAGTGAGGTCCGGAAATGTTTGGTGCTTGATGAATGTCCGGGAAGATGTGGTTGTTCAAGTTGATGAGTCCTCCTGTTGATCAATGAACGTCCAGTTGTTGAAGAGGGTTGGTAGCCCTTGAAGGGTGATGTTGGTGCTTGCTGATCCTGACTTTTTACAACCAGTATTAAGTCTTGTGGCTTGGTGATGTTGTTCGTGTTTAGCATCGTGTGTTGTCGTTTTGTAGTTTTCTTTTCCTTTATATATATATTTCCAACACGTGGGTAGAAAGGAAAAAGAAGAAAAAAAAATGGAGCTGTAATTTGTTTCACACACGGAATGACGTTTTTTGTTTTCGTTTTAGTTTGTTTGAATGTTAGTTTCCACGTAGAGAAAGAATGGCGGCTTCTCTTTTCCTTTGTTGTTGAAAAGAAAGAAAAAAAAAATTCGTATTTTCTTTCTTTTTTTTTGTTTGAATTTTCATTTCCACGTTGTTAGAAAAAAAAGATGGCGGCTTCCTTTTTTTTTTTTGTTGAAACAGAAAATAAATTCGTATTTTCTTTCTTTGTTTGAATTTTCATTTCCACGTGAAAAAGATGGCGGCATTATTTTGAATTTTTTTATCAACACGTGGTCACGAAAAAGATGGGCAGCGTGAGCGTTTGGTTTCTTTTGTTTTCTTTTTATCTCCACGTGTTCAAAACAAAGGAAGTGGCGTCTTGTATGGTCCTTTTGTTCGTCGAAAAAGAAAAAAAAGGATTGGAAAAAGTTTGTCTTTTTCTTTGTATATAATTTTCCGACACGTGGGTGGAGAAAGAGAAGAGGAAAAAAATGAAATTGTAATTTGTTTTATACTCGGAGAGAGCCGAGCATTGTTTGTTTTTCTCTGTTTGGGTATTTCCGCGTGGCCAGGAAAAATGGAGACGGTGGCTTCTTTTTTTTTGTTTGTTTGTATATTTCTACCACGTGGGTAGAAAAAAAAAGGAAAAAGATTGATGCGTAATTCGTTTCATCACGAAAGAAAAAACGAGAAATGATAAATATATCTTTTTTTTTGTTCTTGTACGAAATTAATTACCCTCCCCATACAACACAGCTTGCCCGTCGGGTCACCAATGTTCGGATCGAGGGTCGTGTTCCCCCGATTATAAACGTGCAAAGTTGAATCAAGCGATGTTGCATGCAAAAGGCAGAGTAATAATTAATAAACAAAAACGAAGTAGATCAAATAACGTTTATTGAACGTGTGTGTACGTGGAATGATGAAGTGTGTGATGTATGCATGTGTGTCGATGGAAAAACAGTTCTTGAAAAAGGTATAAGAAGAAATGAATGAATCCGGCGAGAGGAAAAGTCTTCGAAAGCCGTACACAAAGAAAACGAGTTGAGAACTCTTACCGTTGTTTGCCCACGTGTTGACGGAAGAAACGTGTGTTGGTAGTTGTTTTGCTGAGACAAGTTCAAGAGAAAAGCGTGAGACGAAACGCTAGTGTATTAGCGTCGTTCTACCGACCAGAGAAGAGAGAGAGAGATGAAGCGCTAGTGTCAACGTCGTTCTGTCGAGGCCAAAAGGCGAGTGAAAAAGAGCGCTGGTGCCAGCGTTGTTCTCCGATGCTGGTCGGTGAAAAAGAGAGAGAATTTCCGTTATGCACCTGGTTTTATAGTCCGAAGGGCAGATAACTCTGGTGTCGCTTTACAGCGCCACCTGTCGGTGAAAAAGCGCCACCTAACGGCCAACCGGTGTAGTTATGTTTTGAAAGGAGGAGGTAACTGCTACACTATTTACACAAAATTAAACTAGACCTTTATCTTATGCGTCATCAACTAGTAATTATTATTCAAAAAATATTAATTATTATTAAAAAAACATAAATTAACAACGTAACTTAATATCTGTTCACTCATCCGGTTATAATTACATTACTATTTTTTTTGAATTTATGATTCTCAATGTATATTTCAGTCTCATGATAATTATTCCTAACATAATTTATATTAATTTCGAATTCAGTTAAGAAACATTTGATCCTGTGATTTATTAACACATTTGGTTAGTTATCAGATCATATTAATTTATCCTATTACAATTATATTATTCCCATTTTTTTAAAATTAAATCAAATTGCTAATTATTATTAATTTTATTTTAGTATTCATTCTATCCTATTCTGTTATCAAATAATTATTATCATGCAAAACCTTTTAAATTAAATATTTGATCTCCGTATTTGTTATTTATGGTCTCCATTTATATTTCAATCTCACACTAATTATTCTTAACACAATTAATATTAATTTCCACTACACAAAAATAAAATTGTATCAATCCTTGACTTATTAAAAATCAATTTACACTGAAAATGGCATTATTTCATGCCTAAACCATTTTAGTTATATTCATGATTAAAATGATCAACTAATTGTAATTAGTTTTTGTTCTCACTAAGAGTTCTCACACAGGTCATCATCAGTGATTGCTCACAGACAACAACCTGTGGTATTCACTGGAGTCTGAGTGACAACAAGTATCCCCGGATTCCCAGTATTCCCCAGCTCTTTTCGATAGCCACCGCAAATACCCGTGCAGTATCGCAACAGCCGTTTACCATTGATTTCTCGCTGGTAAGGACAATTGGTCTTCTCTGGGATTTGGGTGGCAATAAGCCTCCCCAAGGTCCTAGCACTCTCTGCACTTCCATTGGAGGTCTGGTTTGTGCTGTCTCTTGTCGGTCTTCTCATCCTCCTTGACCCTATGCAAATATTTTGTGTGGTGTCAGCCTAGGCTTCTTCTTCTTCTTCTTCTTCTTCTTATTATTATTATTATTATTATTATTATTATTATTATTATAAATATGCCCATATTTTTAACATTGTAATTCGATATGTTTTTTTTACTATAATTGCATGTTTTCTAATTTTCACTTTTTACTATAATTGCATCCTATAACGTCATAAACTGTAACACTCTCTGAATATCTATTTTCTCAAGCATTAGATCCGGTAATACTTAGTTCGCCCTATTTTTTATTCATTATTTACGATTTATATTTCTGTCGTTTAATAATTATTCTTAGTACAATTTATATTGATTTCCAAAAAATTCCATTGAATTTCAAACCAATTAAGAACATTCTATATCGATCCAGTGATTTATCAAAATGTCGCTAAGTTATCCCTATATCATTTGACTGATAACCACCATAAATATTATCATGATTCCTATTTCTATTTTTATTTTATATCGTTAATTGGTATTAATGTTTATTTTAACTAGCATTCTCACTTATTACATGACCAAATAGTAAGTCTTATGTAAAAACAACGTGAAATAATATAGTGTACATGTACATGATATACGTAAAGGATTTAATAAAATAATTGATAATAATTTGAAAGGACAGAAAATTTAAGAAAATTTCCCAATAAAAATACTATAAAAGTATCTTATTCGACCATGATAAATTAAAAAAATACTATAATTTATTCGAAAAAAGCTCAAATTAAAAAAATAAATAATATCTTAAATATCTTTAAAAATCAAAAGAATGCGCAATGTATACATATATATATATATATATATATATATATATATATATATATGTTGTGAGTCTTAAGGGTCGATAATAAATAAGAGAACACGGTGGTATATTTACAAGAGTGTGAACTTACAGAAGTACAGAATAGTATATTGCATAAAGATAGCTCCGAGGCCGTACGCTGGGGAGAATCAAGCTAGCGCATCTGAGGTAGGGACGCTCTACTTATTAAAATTGTCTGAGCAGACCCCCTCGGCATTCCACAGCCCGAGCGCCTCAGGCAGATTACAATAAAATAAATCCTCCCTAAAATGGGAGAGTGGAGCTACTAGGAATACGTAGGACTAATACACCAGCCCGACAGATAATAGCCCACCTAAATAGCCCGGTGTTTATCGTACTGATTGTCAAGAACTGATCCTCGACTGTTATCTTCCAGTCAAGTGTCTCTGAGCAACGGAAGCTACTCATAACATGACCCTTCCTACTTCGTAAACTCCTATATGTTTAGAAGAGTCTATATAGTCACGAAATAGCGTAGGTCACAAATACAGCATAACAGCTCGTACATAAGTTTTTAAGAAGGCCATAACTGTGTCTAAAGAAATTCAACACATTTTGACATATATTCAGATAATTCAGCAGCATGGCTATTTTTGACGATAGGATACACTCTATTTTATAATCGTAATTGAGGGGAATAGACCTTAATTTCTGCAGTCGGTTTGCACTATGGGTTTGTTATCCATTTTGATCCATACATCGTTAACAGTAGCAACACAAAATGTTTTTTTTTTCCAGTTAGCTCGATATGTCGAATATAATTTTCATAGATCGGTTTTATCATTTTCTAAATAGCATTTGCGTTGCCCTGTCACGTATAAGTTATACAGTTTGTTCAGAACTTTTTTTTTGTTTTTTGGCCGGACACTCATGGAAATTGCGTTGCTACGTTGCCGTTAAACCTAACCTCTAACCCGAGATAACCCTAAAGCTAACTTCCCAAAGAATGAAGCAATGCCTGAAAAGATGATTTCATAATAACAAAACATATATTACACTAAAAGTTTAAAGGAATAGGTAATGCGTGGGAGGGATTTTTTTACTAATGGGTCACCGCTTATCAAGTCCCGATGGGCACTCGAGGATCACGATTAGAGATATCGTCAGTAGGACGATGATCGCCATTACTTGAGAGAACAGGACAAAAGGGAGAGATGGGCAGAATATTATTTAAGAGGAATTGACTATCCAAGAGGGCGGCTCATCAAGTGCTTCTTTACAGTAGACTTGAAGACGAATATGCTGTAGTCGGTTAGGAAGCAATCTCGAGGTAACTTGTTCTATATCTAGGATGTTGTTGGAAAGAAACTTTGTTAATGGAATTCTCATATGTTTTTTTAGTAGAGATAGAGACAAGGGTAAGTTATTTGGCGACTTTGTATGAAGTCTTGTTCTATTATAACGATCGAACTACACGCCCACTCCCACAAGGGTGGAAGTACTGCTTTGGAGGATGATATCATGACGAACGAATTGAGAGATACTACAGAGAAAATATCACGTGGTTGGCATTAAACTGAAAAAGGTTCATTTGCTTGCAAAACGGGCTAATTTTCATGGATGCATCTTGGGGTTAAGCGAGCTTATTTTATTGGTAAATGAATTGACTGTGAGTTTGGAGATATTCTTTTATTTTTCCAATCTATTTCCTTCGCCATCTCTCGTCGTTGAACAACGGTACGCATCTGTTTTCATTTCCCGGGTCGACGCTATTTATTTCTACCTCAGCATCTCGACATTTAATCAATTAAGTTAACTTTTACTTTTATTTTTATTATTTAAGTCTTCCATTTATTTTGATCACTAAGTTTTTTTTTACTTTCTTTTATGTGTGTTGGCACCTCGTTCAGTTCTCTAATGCAACCTGTTTTTTTTTTTTTCGTTTTCAATTATTTTTATGTCATGCGGCCATGATTACTCCATTACATCTCTCCAGATTTTTCACTCTTTTCTCAATATGCCCCACGTGTTCGAACAGGATTCGATAGTTTTTGAATTGATTTAGTTTATTACATGTTATCCTTTACTAAATCCTACTCGATATGGTATAAGTTCCTTCATCTCTGGCTTGTAACAAAATGTAGTATCTGTACTTATGTTGCATAGCCGTCCCGGGATGGGCCGTGGCAGTTCTCGCTTAAACAACTGATCCATTTTAACACCAAAAAGGAATATGTTCCATACCTTTAATTTCTCGTACCCTCGCTTCTTCCTCATCGCGTAGAGGGGTGTGTCGTCTAGTGGTTGAATTCTTTCTTCTTTCTTTCTCCCGTGAACCTCGCTGTCCGTTGTGTCTGCAATAACACCTTTATAACACAGAATTCACGAGGCAACAATCTTTTAAATCTTCATTTGTTTATTTCAGGCGTCAGTTATCGTCGCCGCCGAAGATGCTTCGAGGGAGAGACCAATTTACTACTCTATCGTAGTTAATTCCTAAATTAAGTCCTTAGCCACTTGAGGAGGAGGGAAGACGAAATCTCATGCCTGTATTCTCTTAGGGAATTTAATTCCCCTAATCATATGTAACACTACATAGAGAAATTGTCCGTTCGGCCCGCTACCAAAACCCAGACTGGCAAAACACAGCTTCTCACACAAAAGCCCTTGTCGTCACAGAGCCCCTAATGCAGGTGCACATTAATCCTTGATATGAGGTCTCGTTAACGTGGTGACCCTGTCAGCGTCTTTGAGCTCAAACCGTGAGAACAGCCCTATTCTGCACTCGACTGTACGGGTCCATCCGCACGAAATCGCGCAAGCCAAACCGAACGATTTTCAACACATACGCCCACTTCAAGTTGTGTCCGGCCTCACAGGTCCATTACCCAACACTTACAATGTCCTACATTTGTTTATATCACCTACAAGAGATATAAATATTCCTCATATGCATATTAAAGTTACAAAGAGAATTAATATTCTGTAACATACATTTTTATTTAATTGGCAAATATTCTCATACATACGCATTAGGATTTATTAATAACTAGCAGGACTACCCGGCGTTGCTCGAGGTCATAAAAATATAAAATAGAATAAAAATCGCGTGTGTAACATCTTTATATTCCAACTTCTATTTCTCTCCCTCTCTCTTTAGCCGTCTCTTTATCTTTCTACTGTTCTCTTCTCTGGACGGCCCATTTCACCGCCACTTACTCATTTTGACTTTTGCGAAAGCTGTTTCCTCCTCACCATTCCTCTTACGTTACCCAGGGAAAAAGTATGACATATTTCTATAAAAATACCACCTCTGTCTGCGCCTTCTATATAGGTACATATCTCCGCTCCGGTGTGCATACTATACAGGTGCATATCTCCGCCCCGGTGTTCATACTAAATACGTACCTATCACCATCCCGGTGCACATACTATATACGTACCTATTGCCGCCACGATGCATATACTATATAAGTAACTATTGCCGCCCCGGTGTCAATAATACATAAGTACCTATTGCCGCCCCGGTATGCATACTACATAAGTACCTATCGCTGCCCCGGTGCGAATGCTAAATACGTACCTATCACCGCCCCGGTGCGAATGCTAAATATGTAACTATCGCCGCACCGGTGCGCGTGCTATATAGTATCTATCACCGTCCCAGGGCGCATGTTATATACGTACTGATCGCCGTTCCGGAGCGCATGCTAAATATATATCTATCACCGCCCTGGTGCGCATTCTTTATACGTACTTATTGCCGCCCCTGTGCACATGCTATATACGTACATATAGCCACCCCTATGCACTACTATACACCTGCCTATTGCCACCCGGTGCACATACTATATATATGCATATCGCCGCCCCGGTGCGCATACTATATTGTACCTATCGCCGCCCCTGTATGCATACTATATACTTACCTATCTCTGCAAGGGTGCACATATTATAAATGAACCTATCACCAGCCCAGTTGGCATACATAAGAATTAATATTTATGCGCACCTGTCGTGTAAAAAAAAACAAAATAGTGTTTGCTCATGTTTTGTCACTATCCTAAAAAATAACTCATGTTAATGCGCCCCTGTCGTATCAAAGAACAAAAATCAAGTTCATTCATGTAGTGTCACTATCATAAAATAACTTATATTAATGAGCCCTGTTTAAGTTCAAGAAAAAAATTCCCTACACCCCCAAAAATGTTTACACTTCAGCCCAACCACCCAAAATAGATTTTACTCTACCCTAACCTTCAGAAATATTTTAGGTTCAAAAATAAAAAAAAATTGGATTCATCACCGCCAAAAATTTCCCCGACCCCCCCTATTTTTTTACCCTCCACCCCCAACCGCCCCAACAATTGTTTACTCTCCCCAACCCTGAGATATATTGTAAGTTCTAAAATAAAAAAAGAAAAAAAAATTTGGCCCGACCCCCTAAAAAGTTTGGCCCGACCCCTAAAATTTTCCCCGATCCCAAATCTCTCCCCCCCCCCATTTTTTTACTCTCCCCCAACCCTGAGAAATATTTTAAGTTCAAAAAAAAAAAAATTTGGCTTGACCCCATAAAAAGATTGGCCCGACCCATAAAATTTTCCCCGATCACCTCTCCCCAACTCTCTAACCTAACCGAATTTTTTTTTACTATTCCCCAATCCTGAGAAATATTTTAAGTTTAACAGTGTCATGCAATGCCGAATCAAATTGGGTTGATATATATATATATCTTTAGACTTTTATCTTTTTTATATAGACCAACTGCTTTTAAAATGTACATTATAGTCTCTACTTAATTTTTATTTTTAACAGTTCCTTTCATTAATTTGGTTACATTTTTTACAGCATATAAACCAGCTATATGGTTATTCAATGCTAAAGTATGTTGTAAAAATATTTTCATAAGTGCGATAATTATTCTATAATCCTTGAATAAATTGTTCTAATGATACATTGATCTCATAATCGATTTCTTCTAGAATACATCGCTCCTTGAATGCATTGCTCTTTAAGAATATCAATAACTAAGCTACAGAAACACTCCGACAATTCCTCAAACCACAACCCAATAGCATTTGTTTGATGTTTGATGTTGCTTTTTTACGGCATATCAATCATCTATAGGTGATTTAATACCTAATATAAATGTCAAATAAAATTATATAGGTAGGATAATTTAATTATATTCCTAGACTGCATTGCTCTTAGATAAACAGAACACATTGCTCTTAGATAACCAGAATAAATTGCTCTTAGATAACCAGGACGGATGCTTAGCAACCAGAACCCCGCCATATGGCAATCCATGGCAAAAAGATGGCCCCGTTAGATAATCCGAACAATTTTCGTCTTGGATAACCGGAATGATTTACTCGTAGATAACAAGAATACATTGCTCTTAGATAACCATGAATATATCGCATTTAGATAACAATAATACATAGCTATTGTAACAGCAAGCAAACTAGAGCAAACATTTCGGACACGAATTATACTAATGAATATGTGTGTATTTGCGCGCACGTGGCCAACACTGAACTATAACATATTTTCCCCGTAAAACTGGAAATACATGAAAATAAACAAGTGTTGCCAACAGGTTCTAAGACAACACAAAGCAAATTATAAAAGAGTAAAAATTCAAATAGGTTAAGAGAACTATGCGTTGCTTACCTCTATTTTTGCTCAGCTACTTGCCCCAGAGCCAACGTCTATCACAAGCGGAAGAAACGTCCGACTCCCATGTTGACTGATTCGAAAAGACCGCCTCTGGGCAAGCAGGCGGTGTAGAGGCACATTTACCCCGTGCGCATGTCTTCCGGAAGAGGACGGTGCTGAATACAAAGTGTGAAACTCCTACGTTTACAGCTATATATGACACGACTATATTGTTTTTAGATCACCAGAATACATTACTCTGAGATCACCAGAAAATATTAATCTCAAGTAGCCTGGATGTATTTCTCTTAGATAACCAGAATGAACTGCTCTAAAATAACCCGAATATATTGCTGTTAGATAACCAGATTACATTGCTCTTAGATGACCAGAATATATTGCTCTTAGATAACCAGGATGGATGCCTAGCAACCAGGACCCCGTCTTACGATGTCACGGATCGCCACCCATGGCAAACAGGTGGCCCTGTTTTTGAGGAAGGGGGTACACCTCTGCATGGGGTTGCACTCAGTGAAAAGCGCAATTTGTGACGAAATATCTTTAACTGAAACATGATTTAATAAGTATATTTAATAAGAGCTTGCGAAGTTTAGTATTGGTTCAGTTGTCATAAGTGTGACATCCAAGTAATTATATTCTCATTAATAAATAAGTGGGAGAATCATCACATGTATTACTTTTTCCTTTATTGTTTTATTTTTCATAGGGTTGGTAGTGTAGTACCCATTATGTTGTCATTAGCTCGTCCGCCCAGAAATTACTTTCTTCTTTTGTAAGAATGTAGGGTAATATTTCCGGATATTAGATCCTCCTCTGGAACTTATTATGTGTTCTCTTGCCAGGAGACCATATTCTAAGAGATCAATTATCCTTCCTCTTTATTTAGAGAGTTGAAATATTTAGTGTTTGTTCTGGTCTCATGATATCATTGTTGTAGGAATTACGGTCGTTTATAGGGGATGCTCCCAAGTATTCCCTACTTGTTTTTGGAGTATGTAATGTAATATCTGTTCTATTATGATAATCGTCTACAATGCATTACCATCACATTTAGTGATAGTATAGAATATGTTCGTTCGTTCGTTGATCATGATAACAACTTATCCAAAGCAGCATAATTCCTTTATTGAATTGTCTAACACAGTATAATAATTTAACCCAATTCAGATCTGCAATCATGGCTGACAGCAACGAACTCATACAATACGACATTGTTTACCAGGTCATAGATGCTAGCCACGACATTAACTCAATCCCATGCAAATACGCTCTATATTGTCTCCTAAATATCATTAAGGCCAGCTTCTTGTCGAATTTTTATACCACGTTTCCCTTAACACAGTCATAATATATCTTGAGGGTTTTCAAGTCGTCTAGGAAAGTCACATTGTATATTCACGCTGCATGTCCCTCGTTCGGCCACCAGGGTCAACTCTCAGTTGTTATCCACAAACGTTCTAAAAAATCCATTAATCAACGAATCGCTATGCGTTGACCCCTGACAGATGATAACCGCGCAAAATAACACAATACAACACGAGTGTAACACATTATAAGGGGCATAACTCTCTGTGGTTTTGAAAATGCAACTAATACCACAAAAAAACATATACGCTATAATCTCTTATCGGTACGGCGAGTGTAATAGCGTAGATGTAAATTTCGCGCGTGCAGATCACAGTTGCAACTGATCTGGCGGTTGAGAAGCTGAACGAAAGGTTAAGTGCCACGTTAAGGCGCGATAAAGAGCCGTGATAGGTAGGGCTATTAGATCTTACTATATATAAATGTATTTTCGGGGCTGTTGGCGTTTTTAGGTCAACATGATCTGTCTGCAAAATAGTGTTGGCGGTAAGTTAATTTTGTTTGAAATGCGTTTTAGTTTGGAAATAATTGCATACTGCTGTCAAACATATGCTGATATTATTACATATGATTAAGTAAGAAACGTATCATTCATATATATATATATATATATATATATATATATATATATATATATATATATATTATCATGTCTTAATATATAGTAGTCTGTCCGCTCTCTCTCCTTCTACCCCCTCTATTTTAATATATATATATATATATATATATATATATATATATATATATATATATATATATATAGTATTATGAAAATATATCGATAGTAAATAAACTACACAGAAGCGTCCGTGTCAATTCTCACATGAACTAATCAGTTTACATTTATTAAGCCTATATAGCATGATGATATTCTTCGAGGATGAAACATCTATGCCTATGAGTAGTTTACTTTAAATATATGTATTTTGATACACATACTACTGAGCTCTACTGACATATTTAGCACTGTTGAAGTAAATAATAAATATATATATATACTATATATTAAATCACCTTATAAAATCATGTGTACATACATTAAATACTAATTATATACGTGTGTTATATATACATGTGTTATAAATATATAAAAATATATACATACATATATATGTATATATATATGTCTATATACATGTGTATCATATATATATATATATATATATATATATACATTTATATGTCAAACTTTAGGTCATACCTTCAGCACGATTATTGGTCTTTGCAATTAATATGAAATCTTGTTGAGCCACTGTGGTTTTGATGTCTTTTTTATTTCTGAGTTCTTGTTCTTCTTGCTTTGTGAGAAAGAAAAATGACTGTAAACATACTGTCACTTAAGCCTGAGACATGCATATATTATCTAAGGAACTGGTACAAAATATTTACGTGAAAATCTATGTCAGGTTCATATTATATTCCAATAACCATGTTATTATTTTATTATTTTTATTTTTATTTTTCACATTTCCAAAAAACATAACATTTCTGTGAGATATATTTTTTCGGTCTGGTTCATTTGCCTTGTGCCAAACAAAATGTTTATATTAATATCGTCTCTGCAACATTACAAAATCATTATAAAAATTCACAAAGAGTAAAAAGTTCTTTGATTAAAGTGTCTTTAAAAAAACTACACTATACAGTGGCTCATTATATATATATATATATATATATATATATATATATATATATATATATATATATATATATATATAACTTTAGCAATATATGTTTGAGAACTGCGTAGTAATAACACTCAGTTCAGCTTTAAATGGTAAAGCAAGAAAGTACAAACCTAACATATATAAGAGATGCAACCTCTGCATTCTAAAATCCTACCTTATAGTGATGTCTAACAACAACTTATTATATAAGAGACAGGAAGTGGTTCGGAAGTGTTTGCATCAAACCGCATATATTCTCACACGTCACAGCCCAATATAGATGCCTAAAGAAGAGAGTTATTAAAAGTATATGGAAAATCGACGATAATGTAGGAAAAATAAATTAAACCCCTAAGATTAGATTAGGAAGAATATCTGGGACAGTAAAATACTAAATATAGATGAGATCATATATAGCATAAATAGGGGGAACGACATAGGTTTAATTAATCCTGTGTAGATGGAATTGACGGACGGGTAGACTTCAAGAAAGATCGGAGGGGGGCGTCCGAGGTTGGTCTGTAGCGGAAATAGAATAGAGATAGCCGCCAATGAAAATAACGATGAAATATTAGATATGGTTCTAGGAATAAAGAAACAGCTAGCGTCTAATATGAACTCTACTTAAATGTTCCATATAGATAGGAGGTATGACGCTATCAATTGAATACATTCTAATATATATATATATATATATATATATATATATATATATATATATATATATATATATATATATATATTAAAACAAGGAGTATAGACGTTTGTGACATTTTTGGGGTGGTGGTGGGTCGGATGAAATTTAAAGGTGTAAAAACGAGAAGAAAAATACATGAGTATACTAAGCCGGCTTTCGTCAATACTCATCTGGTTAAATACGTGGAAATAATTCAAGTATTACGACTAAACACTTATAGAAGTAGAATGAAGACCAGTGACAAGTTTAGGAAAAAATAATAAATAAATAAAAATTGGAGGGGAGTGTCACACGCCGGCTTAGTATATTCATGTATTTTTTCCTCTCGTTTTGACACTTTTCAATTTCATTCTAACCCATTCCCACCCCATAAAATGTCACAAACTTCTATATTCCTTGCCTTAATAAAATTTCGTACCACTAGAAATGTATTTATATATATATATATATATATATATATATATATAGAGAGAGAGAGATAGAAGAAAAAAGAGTGATAAATATGCGACGATTGTCCAAATTTATTTCAAATTTCAATTGTTCAATGCAAGGTGTATTCAGTAATAAACTAGTGTTTATTAAACACTAGTTTATTACTGAATACACCTTGCATTGAACAATTGAAATCTGAAATAAATTTGGACAATCGTCGCATATTTATCACTCTTTTTTCTTCTATCTCTACAATTTCTCTATCTCGTATATTGAGCTAATCCTCTTCACAATAGGTTCCATCTACTAAAAGTTTTACTTTTGTTTATATTTGATCCTATATATATATATATATATATATATATATATATATATATATATATATATACATATATTTACGTGCACTTGCCGTGTTCAGATTATTAAGGTAGGAGTTGGATGGGATCCTTTACTGATTACTCGGAGTAACTCCTACTTCCGACTCTAAAGATAAATCGAAAGAAGCTAATTTGTAAATTTAAAACTAAGAATAATTTATAACTCCCAAATCAAAAGATTCTGTGGGGCTAGCAGGAGAAAGAGGGTATTCTCTATCAGTTCGTGACACAATGCCTGAAACATGAATTCGGATAAAACGCTATCCAATTTAATATTATCTATGAATACATAATAGTAGATTTATTTAGAGTGATTAAGGTCCAGTAGTCTAAGTAGGGCTGGATGTTAGATCTTTATTCTAAACCTTTTTTTCCAATTTATGAACCACCTAGATATTCTCACTATATTTTTCCCTAATTATGCGCCTAATAGTAATAAATGAAACAATAGTTGACCTCACATTATTGGGCATGTGTATTTTAGATCATCTACTATACGATTTAAATAAGATTACAACATAAATAGGAACAATTACTGATAGGCGATGATTATGAATACTTCAATAAGATACGTATCTACACATAATGCTGATAATAGAATAATTAATCGTTAACTAATTGTGCCAGAAAAATTTTAAAAGTTTTTTTTTAAATTTTGACTCTAATTCAATTTCCAACCGAATTTCGTGCAATCCACTTTCTCTCTGCCTTTCTTTTTCCAATCCAAATCGCTTCTCCTTCATTCCCAGCTGTCCTCTTCATTTATATAAGCTGATATCCACATATGCAAATCAGAGACCGCCATAAAAACCTGCACCTATGAAGAGAAGCCATTTTTTAATCTGCAGACACGACATGCACAGCACCTCATTCTTTTTCCTGACGGTGAATGTGCCTTTTTATTGTCACATTCATACGGGAAGCATAATTGTTCAGAATAACCTAGAAATCTATAATGTAATATACAAGCAGTTAACACATTTGTGTATGCCTGTCATAAATGTTAGTAGACAAATCGCTGGAATTTTGATAATGTGAAATAACACCCGTATATTCGTTAGTGAGCATTTGTTTTCATTAGGAGTTCGCGTAGATTTCAGAATTAATAAAATAAATATTATTTATTAAAAAATATTCAACCAACATTTAAATGTTACCCATTAGTAAGTAATGCCATCCGGCAGGAAAATATCTAAAATATTTGTTTAAATATCACAAATACTAAAACAACTTTTGCTGGCTTTCGTAAGTTCAGTATCCTGATATTTTAAATGCACACACCTATTGTGAATAGCGACACTTATATACGACGTTTTACCTAAATGTTAGAATTTGTGTTTTATTTTAAATAGAGACTATTAATCTATTTTGACTAATTTGAATAGTAGGCAATAAAAAAGAAATCCCAGTCAAATGGATTACATATGTGTATTAATTCCGCTCTTAGTTTCGTATTCAGATGAAATAAATAGATACCCACAATATTAATGACGCAAACTACGTAATAGAAATCATATTCGTGTTAATTAAAGTATTTAATAGATATACCATTATAATCACATAGGTAATAAAGAAAAATAAAACTATCATAATGATCGTTTGGGAAAATTATTCAAATTAGTACTGATTCTGAACTGCGGTTTCAAGATGGCTAACAACCACACACGATACAGCAATACCGAAAGGAGAGTGTGCGCATGTACTCTTCATGTCACGCTACGTTATATAATGTTTACAACTCAGAACTTGTTTTGTAAAAGTGTCCAATATTGACACACTAATGTGGATTGGTTTACTTTTAGCAAAACGAATTCGTAAGATAATTACAGTAAAACGTATCTGTTTTGAAAATTGCTTTGTAAGATAAAATAAAATCTTGACATTTTTAATGCAAATATTAATATATTATATAGAAATTGAAAAAATAGAAAAAAAAAGTATTTTAATATTCATCCAAGTTTCGTCTTTATTTCAATGCTTTCTCAAGACGATTGAGTTGAAGATCAACATAGAAGTAAAATCAATCGTGTGATTATTATGTTCATAATAGAATACACACACAGACACACACACACACACATATATATATATATATATATATATATATATATATATATATATATATAGAGAGAGAGAGAGAGAGAGAGAGAGAAAGAGAAATATACTGTTGGATAAATATATAAATATATACACGCAAACATATATATACTTAATATCTCTCTATATATATACATAATATATATATATATATATATATATATATATATATATATATATATATACGGATTTGTTTTATTCTGGGCATTTTCTCCATACTGGCACTGAGAAAATAATTTTTCCGGCTCTCTCCAAATTCTCCTCTTCATTGGACACCTTTTCAACGGACATTTACCACCTTGACAAACCACATATCTTTTTTACTAAACTTTTCATTCCCTACATTTTAATAATATTTTTCAAATATCTGAACTTTGGCATTTATGCAGCCAACTTATCTATCTGTGTTTCTCCTCTGATGATAAGATCTCGATCTTTGAAAAGCCTTGGCTTAAGGAAAGAATAATCAACACTAGTTTATTACAGAATACACCTTGCATTGAACAATCGAAATTTGTAATAAATTGTGACATTCGTACATGTTTCTCACTCTTATTTATTCTATCTTTATATATATATATATATATATATATATATATATATATATATATATATATATATATATAGGGTAAGGTACACGATAAGTCATGAAAAAGAAATGCCGTGGTAGACAAAATGTGTGAAAAAAGAGATTTGATTAATTTTGTTCGTGTTAACGAACGTCTTCAGAAGGAGTCTTAAGACGTTCGTTAACACGAACGAAACCGGTCAAATGTCTTGTTTTTGTTTTTCGCCTGCATTTTAACCTGTGTTCCGTTTGTCTCTTTTTTCACCCCTCCCACACACACACATATTTATATATATATATATATATATATATATATATATATATATATATATATATGTATATATACGTGTGTCTGTATAAAGCACATATATAGGCATATACCGATCCGTATGAGTATATCTGTTTTTACTTATTTAAACCTGACTATATTATTGATGGCTTCCTTAGTATGATATTTGGTGACTTGCATGTCTTAGTTTGAAGAAATAACTTCTTTATATCCATCTATCTATCTATCTCTCTCTTTATATATATATATATATATATATATATATATATATATATATATATATATATATATATATGTGTGTGTATTATATACAGTGAGATATACTTGTGTATTAGTGCCTGGTAAGTGGGCAAGATGATGTTATATAGGTTTGCCGTCTATAACAAAACCGCACATGATATAAGCTTTCTTTCGCTGGCGCCATTTTTGTTACGGATGTCAGCTTTGTAAGTAAAAGCACTTAATCAGAGATGATCATGCTTTCTCTCTTCTTCTTCCTTTTCCTATTCAGCTTCTGTTGTCCAGACTTCTCAGCTAATCCGAATCGACGGTTTTCTGTCTTTTTAGCCGAATCGCTTTTCAGAAGATGCTTTTTTTCGCCGCGTTCTTGTCTCTCCGAGTGACTTATCTCTCGCTATATATATGACACTTTACTACCGACTTTTCAAACATAAACAGAACATACGCATAAACTCGACAACCCCACACTCATATATATATATATATATATATATATATATATATATATATATATAGAGAGAGAGAGAGAGAGAGAGAGAGAGAGAGAGAGAGAGCAGGACCGGCGACACTTATAAAAGTGTGGGGGGGCTCTCCTAAAAAGTGTGGGGGGGCCCGGTTAAACACATGCATATATAACTTCATTATTGATGACCGTAAAGTGGGGGGGGGGCAAATCAAAAAGTGGGGTGGTGCTTGAGCCCCTCCCCCTGCCCCCCTCCCGGTGCCGCCATCCATGGAGAGAGAGGGGAAGGAGAGAGAGAAATATATATATACATACATATATATATATATATATGTATGTATATATATATATATATATATATACATATATAAATACACATATATGTATATATAGAGATAAATACATATGTGTATATATATATATATATATATATATATATATATGTGTGTGTGTGTGTGTGGGTGTGTGTGTATCTGTGTGTTTATGGGATTTTACAAAACATATTTATTTAAATATATACTCTCTACACTATACGAACATGAAACTTAAGCCAGTTTCGTATGAAGCTATGTTTTCAATAATGCTCTATCCGTTGGCTGGAGGTTCTTATTTTTATTTTGTTCATGATCTTATCATTATTTTCTGAGATAATGATTTGCCAATAATTTTATTTGGGTTTATTTGAGGGATGGGGGATTCATCTCCCATTGAAAAGTTTTGCTTCCAAGAGGCAGGCTTAGTCGAGTTACTCGGATCGATGTTTTCGAATTTGCTTTTCTTTTCTTTGTGGGAGGTCATAGGATTTTGTCACAACTTCTGATGCGAGTTTTTTTTTCGTGCATTTGTTTATGTATTTTGACTTACCGTTAACTTTTTCAGCATTTTTATCCTTTTCCTATTGGTATTGAATGAAGAAGTTCTATGAGGATCAACAAAATTAGAAGGAAGACTACATATTTGTTCTAATTCCTTCTACGAAACGCGCGATGGAAATGATAAAAGCATTGAATTTCAATAAAAATAAAAATTAAAAAACAATTTAAAAAAATAAAAATACAATTAACACATTTAAAAAAAATCATATATGCCCACCTCCGACGCAATTGCATCAGTGACTTCGTTTATGACAATCAGAAATAGTAACGGTCTTAATATCGCTCCATGTGTAAAACCACACTAATGTGATGCACTTTTGGGGTACGGTTATCGAAAACGACTTTTTGGCTAGAATTATCCGATCATATTAAACATTGGTCCAGTAATACTGTACGGATTTATTTTACCTAGAAGACCTTCATGTCACACTTCGTCAAAGGGTATGAATAGATGAAGGGTTATTGCTTCAGCTTCTCCTGTCTTACTGAATGTATGGTATCGGTGTTAAGAGCCTATAGTATTTTCAAAGTGGTGCGATACGGGTAGATTCATTAAGGATTAAGAGGATCTAGCAGGAAACGGAGGAGACTAATAGGGCGAAATTTTGAAGGGCCAGTTCATTAACTAGGGTTCTTGAAAACTAGCAGCACAGACGCGATTTTACAGTTATCAGGAAAGCAAGATTCGATAAAGCATTTTTAATAGAATTTGGAGATGAAAAGAATCAGCTGAACACAGACTTTCTTTATTCTTCTGCTTTACATACTTTCGAGGTGTCCAGTTTATTTTTGTGATATCAAATACAGGAAAATGTTTGATGCTATAACCATCAAGTGTGGTTTCCGTCCGTAGTGTGAAATGAGGAAAGGAGTGTTTTTAGGAATCAATTGTGAAGGTAAAGGCGAACCGTTTCCGTGCAAAAAACATCATAATTGTTGTATAATTGGGGGGTTGTTGATTTCTTTTATTCATAACAGTATTATCTATCATTCATAGGAATCAAGTGTTTCTAAATCTTGCAAATAGATGCATTCCCTAGTCTTTTCAGTTTACTTACCCTTAGCCGCGTCTATTACACTATTACAATGGTTTCCTGATGCTATAACTCTTTGTCTATTTTTAGCTGACGTCTGACGGTTAAAATGGCCGAATTTTCTTCTGTATTCCCACGAGCAGCTATCCAGGTTGCAGGTAACCATTTTGGGGAGTGAGGTTTTCTATGGAGTTTCCGCGCCAGGGCAAATGTTTCTATGTCTTCTTTGACACATTCGGTGTTTTCATTTACACACTGATCAACAGAGAGATGAGACGCTTTACTCTAAGGTGCATCTCTGATGAGATCTTTACGCGACCCTCAATCATTCAGTTGACAATATCTTGAGTATTAGTGCTTCCCTTTGGAGTTTGATATTTCCATAAACCATTATCAAAAGGTTATCAGCGTTCTGGGATGGAATATATGAATCTCTCGCACTAGTTTCGAGCAGTGTTGTCAAGAATAGTTCGAGAATTGACGCTTGCTGATCCTCAATATCTTGGGTGAAGAGTATTGCGGGAAACTGATGGTTGGTGAAATCGAATGTGCAATTGAGAAGCTACGCGTGCTGTTACCAGCTGGGTATTAGTAGCTTCAGAAACACGCTAATGTGTGTGTTTGACATAACAATCTTCTAATACATGAATTTTATCGCTGGGATCATATATATATATATATATATATATATATATATATATATATATATATATATATAGAAGAAATAAAAGTGATAAACATGTTCGAATGTCCAAATTTATTTCAAATTTCGATTGTTCAATGCAAGGTGTATTCTGTAATAAACCAGTGTTTATTGTATTTTCCTTAAGCCAAGGCTTTTCAAAGATCGAAATCTTATCATCAGAGGAGAAATACAGATAGATAAGTTGACTTTAGAAAAAGCCAAAGTTCAAATATTAAAATATTATTAAAAATGGGGTGAAAAAAGTTTGTGTAAAAAGGATATGTGGTTTGTCCAGATGGTAATTGTCCGTTGAAGGAGTGTCCGTTGAGGAGATTTTTGAGAAGACGAAAAAAAGAAAATTTTCTGTAGAAGCAGTATAGAGAAGGTGTTCAAAAAGAAATTCGAACATGTTTATCACTCTTATTTCTTCTATCTTTATAATTGCTCTATCTCGTATATTTAGCTTAACCTTTTCACTATAGGTCCTATTTACTAAAAGTTTACTTTTGGTTTATATTTGATTATATATATATATATATATATATATATATATATATATATATATATATATATATATATATTGCTATATATTTAAGAGACGTTGCTCAGTAGGTTATCGTCGTCGGTCAACGAAGAACGGTAGACATACAGGTAACTAACGAATCTCGAAGCCTGTTCCTCACAATTTAGAATTATTTGTACAGTCTAGAGGAGAGTATATGGGCTCTGATCCCTTGTATTACTTTTGTATGCGCTGGTTTAAGTATTTGCGTCAGAGTTAGAGGAATCCTGTCATAATAAAACTATTCTAATAGATTCATGACTTCAGATTAGTTGCTTAGTTCTAGGATATCTGGGTAGTTTACAAAGAGGATATACCCTACTTCATTGAGGTTAGTTCTAAGTACTCGGATATTTTTGACGGAGAACCTCGTAGAAAAAAGTCATTTGGTTGTTTTGGGGGCATGTCTGGCTTGATCGTTTTACTGTTTATTCTCATCGTCATTAATATTATTTTTAGATAGAGTAGGTTGGACAACGTGGGTGGTTGTTGGGTGTCAGAAAATAAAGTTAACACGACTTAACTAGTAGCTGAGTCCTAATCTACGAGGTTTAGGCATTATCAACACGTAAGAATAAGCATGACGCCCCCTATTAGCATCCTACAAATGAGGCGCTTCTTATTCCAGTTAATAGAGAAAACAGTTAATTTAATATAACAGCACAAAGCAAATCAGCGACGACGGACAATGGAGAAAACAGCACATGAAACTAGCAATGTACTTCTAAAGAAACCTAAAAAAAAGCGTCATTACAAACAAATAACATCATCTCTTAAGTATGCAACCGATGTTCTAAACACACTGGATATATATATAGCCATCTGGTCAAACACCTCCCTCTCCTCCACTCCCTCTCTGCCATCCACTTTACCCCTGCTCATCCCTCACCTCTTTCTCTTACCACCAGCCACAGTAGTCCTTGCTCACCCCATCTTTCCATTTTTCCCTACTCATTTTCTTCAACATTCATTTTTATTCTCCAACAAGTACGGACGTCCACCCAGTAGTAGCCATTATTTTATTTTATTTTTCCTCCCAATATGTCGACCCTACATGTGTCTGTACTTGCATGACATTTTTTCTCTATATTATCATCCTGATGAAGTCTTATAAATAAAGACGAAACGTTGATGTACACATAAAAAACATCCATTTTTTGGTTTTCCTTTTTCATTTTCCCATCACGCCGGATTACCTTCGTCCTTCTCTTCCCATATATATATATATATATATATATATATATATATATATATATATATATATATATATATATATATATATAAATATTTTGTTTAATTTTACTTCAATCGAAGTTCTCAGAAATAAAGGGCTAACATTTGATCTCCATATGAGATACATCAATATTTCAGTATTCAATTAAAATCCTCTTTGACCTGTAAAACATTGAGGTAGTAAAGAAGTTAAGAAAATTAATTTACCTTTCCCCAATTAATCAGTTGATTATATTATATTTTTCTTGTGGTCTCTTACCGGATTCAAGGACAAGAATTCATCTTGTCTGGCGCAGTATCCAGCTAAGTGTTGTTACTTAAAGTAACATCACTAGGAGGAAGTTCACTAATCACTGTGGTAGCCAGCGTATAGCTGTATCAAGAGGGATCTTATTTCAGCTTCGAATACTATGTTTTTTTGTAAAAGATAGTCAGCGTTTACTTGTAGAGAAAAATATCATCATGTCAGGTTTTTCTCACAAACTCTTGTACAGAAAGACCGAACACACTCGAGCATGGTATCAAGTATGCTCAAACTCTCACTCTCTCTCTCTCTCTCTCTCTCTCTCTCTCTCTCTCTATATATATATATATATATATATATATATATATATATATATATATATATATATGGGTGTGTGTGTGAAGTATATTTACAAGATGATGTACCGACAGAATATATACGTTACACACTTAACGATGAAATAAATACTTATAACAAAAATAAATTACCACAGAAGCGTGATTTGATCATAAAAAAGGTTTGGCCTATGTATCGATCACACTCACTTTTCAGGCGAGGTGTTTCTGATCCTTAAGGGTCAATCATAAGGGTTCATATATTCATAAAAGTGATAGTTTTAGTTTTACTTTTCACAGAAACGTCTTAATTACTCTATTAATAAAATACTAAGTTAGTGTTAAAGGCATTTTAGTATACTGTCACTATTATTAAAATTTATTTTGTTTAAGGTTGTGTTTGGTCTATATTAGTGGAGCTTCTAGTATATGTAGTTTTTATTTATTAGTAGTGTTTTCTGGAATAGAATTTTTATCTCCTAAACGTTTTCGGTATTGAAGTGGGAAAAGTATGTTGGTTGATAATGTGTTTAGGGATAGCGCTGTTCTCAGATAAGTGCATAGGTAACCTCCTCTAGCAATTTGTGGTGCTAATGCCTATGTATATGATTTTCTTCTTCACTGCCAGAGACTCAGTCTCCCAATGGACATGTAAATGCATGCATTAGATGATGATGAATCCTGAAGGATCAAAAGTACTCAAGTAAAATGTTAGTATGGCGCGAAACATCTACCAGTTCTCGCAAGCACGAATCAGGACACAGGTATGTAGAGAGAAGTTGTCTATCGTATTTGATGAAATACGTTTAAAGGAAATAGTGCTACATATATTTATGTATATATATACATATATATATATATATATATATATATATATATATATATATATTCATTACACATGTGTCGTTGAAGACCACGGAGTTTTCTTTCTTTGCTATTTTTCTGGTTAACTTCTGGTTATATATATATATATATATATATATATATATATATATATATATATATACACATGAAAATTAATAGATATAACCATGAATAAAACCATAAATACGACTTTTTACTAACAATAAGCCACAGCCTCCTGAATACGGTCGCGAGACCGAAAGCTCTAGAGAAATAACCCAAGATACAACGGTAGGTCCATAATCCACCAATTGACACCGGAAAACCGACGAATCGCTCGCCGCGTCAAGAAGTTTACCTTAAAAATAGCAACGAAAGAAAACTCCGTGGTCTTCAACGACACATGTATAATGAATGACTTGCTGCCGAAAAATATATATACATATATACATATATATATATATATATACATATATATATATATACATATATATATATATATATATACATATATATATATATATACATATATATATATATATATATATATATATATATATATATATATATATATATATATATATGTTGGTGTGTGTATATATATTTATATATAGGTTTCCAAGTTTCCTTGAAATCGAATGTATCGGTGGACGATATAAATAATATATATTCTTTTTATAATAATAATAATAATAATAATAATAATAATAATAATAATAATAATAATAATAATAGTAATAATACTCTCTCTCTTCTCTCTCTCTCTCTCTCTCTCTCTCTCTCTCTCTCTATATATATATATATATATATATATATATATATATATATATATATATATATATATACATACATATACATGATTCTAGAGTTATTATTAGATTTACCTAGTTTTACAGAGAAACGATGTAGGATTTTCACTTTTGTAGGTCATCCCTCCTTATAAAATACTATAAATGATGCTTGTAAGGTTTGGCGTATCACCACATATTTACTAAGTCATTTATATCAAACATTTGGCAAATAAAATCTATAATACCAAACAGTGTTTGGTAGAGCTTGACGTGTCTTTGGTTCTGATAAACTCCGATTCAAAATCAGAAATATTCATGATTAAACGACGACTCCCTTTGCGTCATCAAGTAAAATCGGTCATTTCGTCTGTAGACATTTGGATAGCCTTTATCAGCGAAAGCGGATTGTAAGACTTCAACGAATTCAATGTTTTCGTCAGAGTTATAATATCGGTCATCTCGTCTCAGAAGTCATTTTGTTGGCTTTTTATTATGGAAACTAAAATTAATACCGTAAATAGAAGCCAATCATATGACGATGACACCGATTTGCTTTTAATGTATGCAGTAAGACATCTACATCATTGGCTGATACATTTCCCATTTTGATTTACATTAGTATAGACACAATCTTGGCCACCCGGGAATATATGTGGACTTCTATACTCTTACTCGCAGATTTATTCATATTTTTTAAATTTCTTAATAAAGTACGTTGTTGTCTGTTATGTTTTTTTGATATCCGATTCTTATGTGTATACATATGTATATATCCGTATAATAACATAAAACGAGTCTGGAATATTCGTTATTCACTTACAATATCAATGTCCTATGTACTAATTTTATCGATTGTAACATGATAACTACAAAGAATAAATTAGGTGACATAACAATAAACAACTAATAACTTTTACCAAACGCAAGAACTTTTTTTTTTTTACTTACACGTTTAATTTTCACGTGTGTTTACTTATTGTGAGATTTATTAACTATGCATTTGTTATAGTCACTTTTACTTAGCCAAGTACGCGAGCTTTCAAAAATTGCCGACCTTTATGGTGAATTCCAGGCTTAAAAATAGTAAAACATAATTTTCATAGGAGATAAGTAGAACCGTAAACATAGGTCCGAAGATCGTTGTCCATTGGATACGGGTAAGGTTTTTGATGCTACTATCTTTTAAGACTGAAATTTCCGACCAAGTTCTTCCAAAATTATCAGAAATGCTGGAAGGAACGCGTGGTTGGACAGGTAAAAGTGACGCTACAAAATGAATAGATCATGAATCTCACAGATCGCAAACACGCGTTTAACAGTGACAGGTAAGTAAAATAATTAAATTGTTTTGCGTTTGCTAACAGTAGGTCATTGTCTATGTAGGTGTATTCCTTTTTCTTGTCAACTATACTGCACAATCGTAAGTGTATAAATACAAATTAAAATAGCATTACCTTTAAATGTGTTGTATTTTTATTATATTTTTCCATGTACACACCGGTCACTGTTTATTACAGCACCAAATGTCACTCAGGGATTAGGGTTAATAAGTTTGTATGATAGAACCTGAAACCACAGCGTAAGGATGTGCAAAGATGGTAGAACTGGTGAGAATGTAGGTATAAAAAAAGAACGGCTCAACAAGCATTTGTTAACATTAGACTTAAACACTTCAATGATGTAGACAGCTGGAAAACAACCCTGCTTATATCAGTTCCGTTTAGTTTTTTGGTACACAGATGAAAAATAGAAAATTATTTACAGTTGTTGAAGCTAGATCAGTTTTTGTAGTAAATGTTTTATACAGAGGGAGCATAGAACAAGGTTCAGTTGAGCACCTACCATGAAAATAACAATATAATTAAAACAAACAACCAACCTCTATTCTGTGAGTAAGAGGCCGTAAAGCAGAGAAGAAGACACCCCCACGAGATTTCGAAGTCGGTTTTGGACTCTGTCAAAAAAGGAAATGTTGCTTTAAGCAACACCTTCCAGATGTGGCAACAGTATTCCATTTTAAGACGTATTTGACTGTCACATTCTAATTATAGCTATGTGTTATGCTTATGTGGCTTGAGAAAATATGTTTTCCTAAACTAGATTAATCTATGTCTAATAACCGATTGTTCATATAAAACAAGTACGCTACTTAAAAATGTACGAAATATATTTCGATTGAAGAAATTCCTTTATTGTGATGTATTTGAAAGTAGCTATATCCTTATACGTACCTTGGTGTCCATGGACATGTTACGCAATGAAAGCCCTCAATTCTGGTGGAGAGAATGATTGACGGGTCAAGGTCCAAGAGAATGACCACCACAAGTAAGTTGAAGTTAAAAAAAAATATGTGGTTTGCAGGTAACGTGATTTCCGATCTTATCCTGCCAGACCCTGGGTTGAAGCAGTCAGGAAAATTTTCTCATTCCTCCAAACCCCTAATGAGATGAAGCGGATGAAAATATTCGCTAGCATAAAATGGCTGTAGAACCGTCTCCCTCTTTCTATCTCTCTTTCTCTTTCTCTCTCTCTCTCTCTCTAACACAATGACCAATCTATTTAACCGTGTTTGTTACTCTGTCTAATGCTAATAAATCCTCTATTGAAAAAAAGCCTCGTATGTCCATATGGATTTATGAGACAACGATGCCGAAGAGAAAGGAGTACCAGCTGTGACGTGTAAAATGGATTGTATACGCCCCAGACGATGCAAGCTTGTAACACTTATTTTATAGTTATTATTATTTAACGTGTTGCAAATTAACTACACAGATGCCTTACTTAATATAATCTTATCATGAACATCCCTTCCACTAATCCTGTAAATATTAAATGACATAAGCAAAGCTATATAACACATGTAAATGTATTTATTTACACATAAATTAATTGTAATCATAGCATTGCATTATTTTTATCGTGGAACATATGTATTCACATGTGTACATTGGAACTTTGTTAAGAAACAAATATGTTTGCACCTTTCCATGAATGTTATACTAAATGATACGAATTAATTTTTCAGCAACAATCAAATAATGACAATATCCCAATTTTGTTGTACAGGGTGGGTCAAAATAAGGGTCCTATCTTTAAATTTGAATAACTTGAATTTGAATAACTTCCACAAAATAAAAGTTGAACTCACCAAACTTTATGTGTGTGTAGACTGACCCTTCCGAGATTTTTTGAAATAAACAAAACAAATTTTAGCCGAAAAACACTTCTTAAAACTTACAAAAACTAAAGTATTGTTTTTTACACTGTTTTGAGTTTTTTTAAGCAAAAATAATGTTTTCTAAATGAGGGTACGTTCCTTAGGGCTAATACGGCTTATGCTTGCTTCGGAAGGGGTCCTTTACTTATTCTAAAAAAAAAAAAAAAAATCAATAAATAAAAAAGTTATGAATTGTTAAAAATAGGACCCTTATTTTTGTCCACCCTGTATAACCTCAAATTAAATCCGTGGGTCACATCATTATTTTTGAACAGTTCAAATTTTGAGTCACCCATTAGTTATCATCTTACCAAGCTCTACTCTCCACCTGGACTGGTAGAAAATATTAAGGGCCTCATAACTGATTAAACAGGATTTGTTACGAGAACGACAATAAACTACCCAGAACACACTTAGGAAATATGTGCGACCCAATTAGCTCTACCACGCTCCAATCCACATTACATGAACTTTCTCCTGTTTTCTGCCTACCCTATGTCCCAACCCTATTATCTACCTAATCTCTCTACACAGGACAATCTTTACAATGATCTTAAAGTCTAAGTGGATTTAAATATCGAAGCTTTATAATGTCTAGAATCGGTGAGTAGTTGCCAATTACGCCACGGTCAATTCTTACCGGACCGAGAGTACCTGCATGTTCCTATACAATATGGCTGAAATAGAATTAATCGTTAAAACACTATTAAAAAATAAATATCAATTAACGTTTTATCTACAAACAATATGAAATAGAATATGTTAAATATGTAAAAAATATGAAGAACTTGAATCATACAAAAATTTAACATTAAATATACCGAAATAGTTCATATACCGTAAAAATGTAAATAAACGAATTGAATACTTGTAGAACCTTTTCGACATTATTGTTAGAAATACCATAAAAAGTAAATTAATAGTTTTTCTAAACCAGACCGAGTTTCCTCATTCGATACAATATTTGTTTATTTGCTCACAGTTTCGTGTTCAAATTCGCACTCACTCAGATACAGACGACGGTCACTATATATATATATATATATATATGATTATTTTTATTTACACAGACATGTACAAAATCTGTTATCGATCAACAGCTATTATAAACTGAGATATCATCAGGCAGAGTTAGAATCTTTCCAAATATGATCTAAGGTTAAGATCGGATTCTAACTCTTCCTGATGAGATCTCAGTTTATAATAGCTGTTGATCGACATGCCAGTGTCGCAGATTTTTTACATGTCTCTGGAAATAAAAATAATCACATATAAAAGCTCTATTTGATATTAAGCTCTTTTTATAAACCCGGTTGAAACTCTTTTGATTACTACCCTGTGGATTTTTTACCTGGATTATTATTATTATATATATATATATATATATATATATATATATATATATATATATATATATATATATATATATTTGTGTTATAATGGGATAATTCCAGGAGGAAATCTGGGTATGAGAGCTCAATGTAGTAAACAGAGCAAGAATAACATTAAATATAATAACACGAAATCACATAATTGTCGATGCAATAATTTATTTCAACCGTGCGGTTTTTTCAAGCATCACTCAGACAATTACATTTTTGAGACTGATAGAAAATTGAATTTCCCTACGACAATTCAAACACAACCAGAGAGAGTGGTGGTAGCAACCAATTTGATACATCTTTTAGAGATAGAGGGAAATTTAAAACTTATATTTAACTATGGCGGTCGAAGTGGAGGGATCTTAAAGTTAATCAACTAAAAACTGCCGTGTCAAGTCGTATGTGTCATAATTTTGACACGGCAGTTTTTAGTTGATTAACTTAAAGATCCTTCGACCGCCATAGTTAAATATAAGTTTTAAATTTCCCCCTCTCTATAAAAGATGTATCAAATTGGTTGCTACCACCACTCTCTCTGGTTGTGTTTGAATTGTCGTAAGGAAATTCAATTTTCTATCAGTCTCAAAAATGTAATTGTCTGAGCGATGCTTGAAAAAACCGCACGGTTGAAATAAATTATTGCATCGACAATTATGTGATTTCGTGTTATTATATTTTATGTTATATATATATATATATATATATATATATATATATATATATATATATATACGCATAGTTTTTTTTTACTATAGTGTGGCGGATTAGTTTGGTTTTATTTACTTGAACAAAAGTAGAATATTATGTCTCCGAGGCACAAAACAATAGGTTATGGATTTAGCGTAAGAAGAGTAGAAAGTCACCTTTCGGTTTACTTTAGGCAACCTCGCCATTTTCGCTTACCTTATTTTAACCTTTTAGTTCTAACATTTTATGAGCGATGTTTCTGAAAAAGGGGGAAGAATTGCTGTTTTATGGGTCGAAATCTATCTACCTAACAGTTATCGTTGTCTAGTTTTCTACCTTGAAATACTTTTTTTAGGCTAGTTACATTAAGTGACTTCATGCTTTGTCTGGAGCGATTTCCATACAAAAAACAGTCTTTTAGGACTTCTATCTGATTCATCTACTTCTAAAGTGCTATTTTTTAACATACTTATTTCTAATCTGTTACGGTTTTTTACTTAGTAATTCCTATTTCCTAAGCTCGCGAAAAAGAATATTTGTTATCTACCCTTTCTTAAATATTAAAATGTGGTCGCCTGGATAGATCTTCATGAATAAATGTTACTGCGCAATAGACGTAGCACGCACGCGGATTGTTTGAAAGACACCGTTACGATTCACAATTTCTGATTGTCTTTTTCTGTTTGCATTATTGACATTCCAGACATTCTGAAGGCGTGCAATTGTCTAAAAGGCGATGCTACTTCGTCCGTAGGGTATTTGACGTATTCTAGAACCTGACTGAAGCGGGCGTTAGTAATGATAAATAAATAAAAAACGGAATATAACTGCCACGAGTCAGTTATGTTTTGTTTCGTCATACATTGTTCAGAAGCATAAAATCATCTGTCTTCAGAAATGCTGGCAGCGTAGCGGGACCAACGTCAAATATCTTAAAGCCACTGTTTGTTTTTATAATAGGTTTCCGCCATCTTTGATGCATTAGCTATGACGTCATATAACTTCTTGTACATTTTTCTACAAATATCTGTTTTCTTACGAAGCAAATAATCTCTTAATTTTTAAACACAATTATATACAGCTATGTGATTCTAAGTTTGTAACATGGCTGAGTAAAAGTGAGGGTTTTTCAACGAATTTGTTTAGACATCTAAAATATGTAGTTTTGTGAATGGTTTAATTAATAGGTCAAAATAAAGATTATATTTTTTAAACAAATGTATTATTACTACGCCGTTATGAGAATAAACAACTGTATCAGTTTTCTGCGACCGAAAATATTAAATCAAGGGAGACGCGAGAGCGCTCTATCCCTTAATATACTCACGGATGGCCTATGCTGGAAATCTCATTTCTTTGATCAATCATAACTCCACAACCAATAAACCAAATTAGTTAAAACTTTGCACATAATTTTTATTTGATAGGTTCTATAAATTTGTAGAATTTCAGCATCATTAGTCAAGGCAACCCAGAGATCCAGCAAGTTCAATCATAAAATCATGTTATCTGTGTATGTACGTGCGTACGTACGTATGTGCCACCCTGTATCTCATCAACTATTTGATGGATTCAGCTGATTTTTTGCAGAGATAGACGTTCTAGGGTCTAGTTGAAGGCATTTTAATTTCAGTTTATCATATACCTTAGTTTTCCAGAAAAACTTTAAAATGACTAGTATTCATACACTTTATTCTATATCTTATCGACCATTCGATTGATTCAGCTGATTTTTGGCAAATATAGAGGTTCTAGTGTCTAGTTGATGGCATTTTAATTTCAGTTTACCATATATCTTGATTAGTCAAACTACCAACTATATCAGTTATGAGAAGGCATTGTATTGAGACATAGCCTTTACAAAAGTAGTAACATTCCATGAAAAATGCCAGTATACTGAAATCATATGCCCTTAATAGGGTTAAAATGAACATTCATATACACTAAATGTACAAAAACAAGGAAATTCCCAAATTGTTACACTTTTATTGTCATTAAGGGTATGCGAGCACAACAGGGCTATGTATTTTACTGGTAGGAATTTTCTTCAGCGCATCTCACACACTTCATCCACTCATGCATAGAGATTTATACTGTAGTGATGTGATAATAAAATGGTTTGGTTGATATGTAGTCATACCCTTAATGACAATAAAAGTGTAAAAAATTGAAAATTTCCTTGCTTTTGTACATTTAGTGTATATACATTTTCACCTTAACCCTATTAAGGGCATATGATTTTAATATACTGACATTTTTCATGGATTACATTTATACTTCGAATAAATTGCGTCTACGTAATCGACAAATAGTAAAACTTGAACCACTTGAAAATGATAATTATTTGGAAAATTCAGACTACTATTCTGATCTAGGTTGCCATTTTCACAACGTTTCGGCCGATGTAGCTTTGGTTTTTTGAATGAGAAAAGTAGTTAAAATAATCAAAATAATATATACATACTCATCTAAATAATTACGAGGCATGTTATAAAATATTGATAATAATTTATTTAGAACCCATTATTGATTAAATTTATGCAAAGTTTTTTTGGTATTTAAAAACATGCGTAGATTAACAGCTTATTATGCGTCCAATTGAAAGGTGTTTTGAATATGGATGTGACTTAATTCAAGCAGTACGCCTTTCCAAAAAGTAAACAAAACATGTATATCAAAAATCGACCTGTTAACATAATAATAGTTTCATATTAAAAATCCATGAAAGAAAATGACACGGTGAATATAACGTATGTACCTCCTCTCAATTCAAAATACATTTTTAACAATAAAATGCTAATAAGAAAACATTCCATAAACAAACTTATATTATGTTCTAACTTTGAACTCAGCACAAAGTAATTATGGTAGCATGTTAGTCATAATATATAAACAAAAGCGTACAATGTTACCAGAACTTTTTGTTATTTATAGGTATAAAGGTGTTCCCAAAAAGCGTGGTTGGCACTGCTATAACAATATGCCTACCGTGATATATGAGAATAAAAGTACAACAATTGAAGTAAGATTCTTGCCACGTTTACACTTCTAATCGCAGCCTCGTCTTGAAATTTCGTTCTTCTCTAATCTAATAAGGTTATTTAATGTTATCTAATATAAATGTAATTAATTAATAATAGTTTCCTAATTCTACATGTGTACAAATATTATGAACGCTGACTCGAAAAGCTTAATTAATTAAATGTGGTATTACTCGAGCCCCCCCTCCCCTCTCTCTTCTGTTTACAAAAATTCCCCAGGACGGACAGACAGACAGACAGACAGACAGACAGAGAAACCCTTCTAGACTGAGTATTTTTAAAAATGTATCTAATCTAGAGTGATTTTTCTTGGAGATCTATATTTCACCCATATTCAAAAAAAAAAACGACCTTCTCTTGAAATCGTTCATCTTGAGGAGGCAATTAAATGGAGACTGCTAACATATCTAACCTTTTCAGACTATTGCATTTTCTTCCTCTCGTTTTGGTGGTGTTATGTAGACTCTTCGCATGGACTTGTTTCTGGTAAACTTTTTGAATGTCATTACTAATAGCATACATCTCACTTGAAATAATTCGATGAATATCTACGATATAAAGTATTTAAAATACCATTTCAACTTCACTGCGTAATTTGGTTGCACATTAAATGCGTAAGCATTTTTCTTTACCAGATGACCATAAAGTAACGAACCCCTCATTAGTATCGCATATTATGTCTCCTGTATCGCACTAAACGCTGTATTTAACAGACTCAGTATTCAAACATCACTGTAGCATAAGCTATACCATGACTAGCTCATGCAAATACCGATTCGTTGTAATATTCAGGTGATGAAGGGTATATCGAGTGCTTATACACCTATTCTAATTAGATTATTGCATCCACTTGCTTGCCTTCTCAGTGTAATAAATTCTCTCTAACCGATTAGTATCATGTTAAAATACCTTGATGGTAAGTCTAATAATAACGGAAAAAATATTTCAATTCTCCTTTTTAATATTGCTTGCTCTTTGTGCCTCCCTCTCTGACCTTCTTTCCTATTTTTGTCTATTTTCATCTAGAGTGACTTCACATACTATCAGTTATTTTTTTTATTATGCTGCAAATCGCATATTTCCTATCGCACAATCTGCATTCGAAAACTGTATGAATATTTCCAACTGTTTCATTGTTTTTCTTTAGAATGTTAGGGCTTTGGGGTATTTGTGTAAAGTCCTGTAAAAGTACACATAGTGCGATTGTACATTAATGCACATTAGTGTGTATAGATGTGTTGATTTTATTACGAAATGATAGAAGCACACTAGTGATTTTATAATTCACTAGAAAAAAATGTAACCCTGTTGTGTCATTCACTGAACTCGGGTTAGATGTTTTGAATCGAGGATGATTGAGTTTGCAAAGCAAGTTACGTTTAAAAAAATTAAAATAAATAATCTAAAATGATTCTTCCTCTCCGCTCTTTCTCTCTTACTCTTTCTTTCCCTCTCTTTCTCTCTCTCTTTTTCTCTCTCTCTCTTTTTCTCTCTCTTTGTCTCACACGCACTCTCTCTTTTTCTCTCACACTCTCGTTATCTGTTTATTCTAACCAGCCATTGTTTACGATAGTTTACCCCGAACAAGACAAGTTGCCACTGTAGATGTAAGGGGTTACTGAGAATTAGGGTGAACGTTTTCGGGGGTCATCCTAAGTTAGGAGCTGTGCAACATGATGCTTGTTCAGATTAGTTAAAAATTTCTGCATGTCGGTACAGTCGGAGAAACAGGAAGCAGGGAGGGAGTACCAAAGGCCGATTGCTCGACGAAAGAAGTAGAACGGTCTCCGGCATCTGGAGACCTCTACAGTAAATGGATGGGATTTAGCTGATTGTCGGTTTGGTCGAGCGTATTTCCGTCGAGGTGTCACCAAATCAGCAAGTTCATTGAGCCACATTCGATTGAAGAACTTGTAAAACAAGCATAATGATGCAACATTGCGGTGATGGGACAAAGGCTGATTCTTAGTAGATAGTGAGGAGCCTAATAGATTAGATACTCTGTTTTGAACCTAGTCCAAGAGGAAAAAAGTAGTGGATAGTGCATAAGCCATGATATGACAACAATACTCCATGCATAGGCGGATGGTGACTTTGTAGAAATATAGGATACTGCCCGGTGTGAGAAGTCTTCGAGCCCTTTTTGCAGCAGCTTTGGCAATGTCTTCTAGCTATGGATTAAATGGGATTTATATTCGTAGCGATGTTCCATATTGTTTATAATGGCCTATTCAAATTATCTGCTTCATAAATATGGTAAATACTATATTTATTGTTGATACACAGAGAGATAGAGAGATAGAGAGATAAGGAGAGAGATACGGAAGCAAAAGTGATAGAACATGTATCGAATTAGAATGGAATGTCAAAAAAGCTTGGATGAGTGAAGATTGGGATTAATGCAGAGAACATATTAGGAGATAGATTTATTAATTGGAAAATTGGATTTTGAAACGAGTTAAGTAGAGTTTTTTAAGCATAAATCAATCCCGAAATGAAATAATATCCTAAAATACATTCAACATTATTAAACGTTTTGGGGAAAAAACATTGATTAACGCAGGTTTAGTATTATACAATATTTCATTTTAAATTAATTGATATAATTTAACGTATTCACTCACATGATTTAAGCAGGTAATTCCGTTCATGGTTTTCAATCTAAACTAAATAATGTGAATTAAAAAGCCAGATGGACTTGCAGATGAGTAAATAGGTTTAACCGCTGTGAGCAGAATCCTATATATGTTTCTTTGAAAATGTGTTGGGGACTCACGACGAAATAGGGGTGAGTAAATATATTAGTGTATATTTAGAGCAATGTACTCAATAAACAAAAATCATTAGTTCAAAAATCATACGAGTAAAGAAACTGTTCAGTGAAATATAACATAATTGTTTTGTCCACGAATAGGTAAAACTGTTGAAAGCGGAAACTATAGTTGTCGAGGTGAGCTGAGGTCAAGTATGTTAATAGTTCCAACAATAGTTAGTCGAAATAGCAAGTGCATGAGAACAACGAATGAAATAAAAACAGAATCTGGAGGTATTCTACAGCAACGCAGAACACGTATAGTCAATGACGAAAGGAGTAATCCAGGTAACCTGCTCGTTTTAAAAAATAAACAATTACTGAGAGCAGATTGGCCAGTTAAGATAGTTTTCACAAGTTTCTGAATAGATAGCAGTTTGAGTATAGAGGGGCACGGCCAAGTTGTGAAACACCTACCTCTTTCTCCTAGAGTGATACGGTCTCTAACCAAAGAGATAAATGTTTATGGCGACAAAGCCAACGGCTCAAGGAAAAATCGTGAATTGAGTAAATTGAAAATGTCCACCCAGAAACCTAAACCATAGACATTACTCTTTATTCAGGTTTCCTGAAAATACAAGCATATATTTGTCACAGAGATAAAAGACTAGGGCTTTGTTGTGTTTCTTAGACGTTGTGTAGAATCTGAACATTTCTTGTTTATTTTTTTAATGTTTACAAATAAACACCGTGTCCAGTCGGTGCTTCACAAAACCTGTGATACATATTTTACTATTAAACAGGTCATAACGCGAGGAGTGGAGTGTTATAATGCTATCAAAGAGGACAGAACACATCGATTGCCGTCCTCGTTACGGCCAGCGACACAACAGTTAGTACGGCATGTCGGTGCACAAGGATAGCGGGTGCTCGAACGGCTATACGACGGTATCTAGGTTGATACTGAGGAGTGGGAAGGATCCGTCGTTTTATATTAGTGTCGCAACTCGTGACCCAGTTGCTAATGTATTACTGTCGTTTTGGCCAGGAGCGACCCTTGGCAAATGCAATAGCTAAATAAGTCTGTTGTATTGTTTATATTTCTACGAGCTCTGAATTTGGGCTGCATGTTTAAAAAATGTGCAGATATATTTAATGCCAAACACACGTTAAAAGTACATTGTACACTATCGATGAACTGAACACAAGTATGTATTCTTGGCCTTTTGGCTAAGATCAAAGTGTAGTATCTGTTCCGATGAATACTGCACCCCATAGACTGGTATTGTCTTGGCCTTCGGGGCTTGATTTGCGCCGCTCTATGGGTCTGTCCTGTGCAGTTTTAGGAGGTCCACATTCCCAGGCTTCGCCTCCACTCTTTGGGGAGGTGTCAGTTTATTGCTTACTGCCTGAGGCACCCCTACCGGGGATGCCGACAGGGCTGCCCAGGCAATTTTTAAACCCCACTTTCCCGACCCGACCTTGGGTCGCATCTTACTTGTGGGAGTAAGATAAACACTGGCTTTGTGCCTAACTCCTGGAGAGGAGTAAATCAATACTTATAGCGAGCAGAATTAAATATTACTACGTTAGACAGCAGCAAGGTACCTGGTACTCTGGCCATCTTCGTATAGTAAGCAAATACGTGTCAGTCGAGAAACTGCAAATCAATAGACTAAAAGTGACAAAATTGCTTCTGCGCAATTCGTTTATGTGTTTGTGTATTCTGCGCCTTCCCCGACTTTGAATTAATTGAATCGCCTTGCTGCTCATTCTATCGTGGGTAAAAACCTGCAATCATGAAGTTGACGGACGATATACCTCCCCTCTCTCTCTCTCTCTCTCTCTCTCTCTCTCTCTCTCTCTCTCTCTCTAAATATATATATATATAATTTCGAGCTAGCCAAAAATTGTGTGTGTGTGACGTTAAGAATAGGTATATGTGTGCGTGTGTATGGAGGCGTATGAACGTTAAATGTCACCAGGTCGGAAATGTAGAAAGAATATGTGCGCTTAACTCAGACGTTATGTTTTTAATAAAAATAAACAAAAAAACCATAAGATCCCTTTCGATGGCTTTAGTTTAAATATAAGATGTTAATTCCTACTCGCTCTGTAATAGGTATTCAGACTGGCTGCGACCACCACTCTCTCTGGTTGTGTTTGAAGTGTCGAGGGTGAATTCAGTTTTCTGTCAGTCTCAAAAATGTAATTGTCAAATTGGATGCTTGAATAAAACCGCAAGGTTGAAATAAATTATTGCATCGACAATCATGTAATTTCGTGTTATTATATTTTACGTTGTTCCTGCTCTGTTTACCACATTGAGCTCTCTTACCCGGATTTCTTCCTGGAATTATTCCATTATAACACTAATATATATATATATATATATATATATATATATATATATATATATATATATATATATATATATATATCATTATTTATAAATGAATATTATTTTCAAAATAAACCCATATACACATATGTTTCATGCCAAATTTTGAGCGTCAGTATGGGAAATGCTAATCTCTGTCGGAAACACGATACGAAAGTTATGTTTGACTCAGTAACCGAGGAGCGTATTACTGCTTCAACAAGCATTGTCTATAAATGAGAAATAAATTAACATCTAAATTGAAAACACAACGACTATCCAGTATTCATATACTATATATCATATATCTATATATATATATATATATATATATATATATATATATATATATACTAAATAGTATATATATATATATATATATATATATATATATATATATATATATATATATATATATATATATATATATATATATATACAATAATATTTTTAATCATAAATATAAATTATTTAAATACCTAGAGACATCGATGTTTCATGCTAACGCAATCTTCAGTCTAGGAACAAATTCTCAACGGTCGGTAGGCGCGAACCCCGATCACAAATCGCCAATTAGTTAGTAAATATAGAGGAACTTTAAATGTAAATAACGAAATCGGTGGCTATTTACCAGGCAGTTAGAGTGATCTACGAAACGGCGTTCGGATCGTGCATATAGCTATTTGTACTGCTTGTTATTAAAGCTAATCGAGAGTACTCAGCCTTTGTGGGAGGGGGCTGATAAAAAAATAATATTTTTTATAAATAAACATTAATTATTTAAATACCTAGAGACATCGATGTTTCATGCTAACGCAATCTTCAGTCTAGGAACTAATTCTCAACGGTCGGTAAGCGCGAACCCCGATCACAAATCGCCACTGATTCGCACTCGGGGATATTATCCATCGGCCGTCGCCAATTAGTTAGTATATATATATATATATATATATATATATATATATATATATATATATATATATATATATATATATATATATATATATATACATATTTATTAAATGTAATCATTATTTTATATTTCCCCGAGCAACGCACGGACACAGGTCCTGCTAGTATATTATATTTAACCAAGTTGTACAATGTATTAAAAATATGAGTATTTCGAAGGATATGAGTGTTTAAATAGTTACATGGCTAAGAGAGAGAGGAAGAGAGAGAGAGAGACATACAGACTTTCCGATAGACAGACATATATACTTCATAAAAGAAAGATCTTAAACTTTAGTAACTACTTTATTTTATTTTCCATTACCACAGGCAACTCTTGCTAGTATATATATATATATATATATATATATATATATATATATATATATATATATATATATATATATATATATATATATAGTAAATTTGAACGGACACATTACCTATTTGTAAAAAGGATAAGACAGCTATTATAGTGATGGACTAGTGTCTACGAGCATATTGTTACACATTTGATGCAACCATTTAATCTAAAATAGGCGTTCTCTGTAAAAGAAGTAAAAGGGAAAAACTACTTCCGTTTCCTGTTGAGATTTGACTTGTCAGTTTAAATTTTCACCCGGTATTGTTAAGCATAATTTACGAAAATCTCCTCTGGCAAGTTTTAATGTTCGTCTTATTTTGGGAAGTGAAACGATGAACGGAACTAAATATGCTTCAACGACGAGATGTATTCTAGTTTAGTTATTTTTTTTTTTATCATTTTAAAATTACGTCGCAGTCTTAAAATAAAAGAGAAACTACTGAGGAAGAAGAATTCTTAAGCTGATTCCCGTCCCCGCCATTAAGTGTTAAGTGTTAGGAAATGGTTCGTTTAATTGTGACACGACTTTCAGCATGTAAGTGCTTCATTTAAAGTTATTTTAAGGACGACGTGTAAATCTGCATAATGTAATCTATTTTATCAGTTTGCTGGAAGACAATGTCGTGACAGAATGAAAACGTGCTCAGCTCGGTGACAGGGGGAGACTAGACTGAATGACGATATGACTAGTGTTTTGACCTCTGTAAAAACATATGGGACAAGCCACTTTGGGACACTTTATTATTACACATAATTGAACTAGTGCACGAAGTCCACCGTGAGTCGGTTTATATATATATATATATATATATATATATATATATATATATATATATATATATATATATATATATATTGTGTGTGTATTTAGGCAGCATTTTTTCATTAATGCATGTGTTGTTTAAAACGACAGAACTCTTCTGTTTAGTAATTCCTTTTTTTTATTTTTTCCATTCGTCGAATGATCTTTTTAACGTTGAAATGGAATTAATTAATGTAGGATCCTTGTGCTTGACTAACGTTTTCGATTCTCTCCGGAATCATCTTCAGGTCTTTAATGGCAAAAATGAATTTAAAAAGCGAGCGAAAGAATGGAATTTTTTTTTTTTTTTTTTATTGTTAAGAAATTCCATTGACTGTCTTCATCTGTCAACTTATCCATCATTAACCTCTTCTTATGATAATATTTTTATCTTTGATAAGCCTGGCTTGAGGAATGAAAGATAAAAAAAATGAATATTGTTATTCACTAAACGTCCTTGTTTTGAACAACCGAAGATTTTGATTTGCTTCTCTTTGCAGGTCTAATTATTTTCATATACTTATCATATATATATATATATATATATATATATATATATATATATATAAATACATATATATAGAGAGAGAGATCTTACATTTTTGTAACTATTCTAATTTATATACTGTTACCCCAGGCCTTTAAACTACGCTCCCTGGTAACCCCTATAATTGCCCAGTTTCCCCCTTACAATCTATTTATAATTACAACACACTAGTGTATCACTTCGGTTACAAAAATCTTACTCAATACTACAACACAACTCTTATATGAAAACTCAATTGCTGCAAGCAGACTAACGCTGTTCTCAATCCTAACTTTGTTATACATGAAAGTATCTTATTTAATCATACATTTAATAATTAACTAACTGGGAATTATTTAAATTCTTTATACATTCCCCTTTGAAATACTAGTTTTTTGTTTGAATTATTACATATTAAACAAGTGATTTCCAGATTTCCAATCAGCTGAACCCTAATTTCCTAATTGGAACCTTTTAAACTTTCTGAATTATGTATAAGTTTGTATAACAATCCGTTTTAATTACGGGGCCGCCCCCTTTCAGAGCTACCTACTTACTGACCTGAATGACTTCTGTTTTTAGCTAATGATAACCTCATTCTAACTCGCATTGGTTTATTGCTTACTAGCAAGGAGCAGTAACAAAACACATCCTTCCTCTTCTCTTCTCTCAGCATCAGCGATAGTCCATTTAACTAACACTATCACCCACCTCCTTTATCTTTTATGTTTACCCCTTCCCCCACTTCTTTACTTGGCCTTCTCCAACCTTTCTTAGACTCTATTGAAGTAACTACTTAAATTCCCGACTGTCTACGTTTAATATACACATTTCTAACTCAACTTCTAAAAAACTACGTTCATTCTCGGTCCACGGAAGTATGTTTTTAATGGTCCTAATTCTCAAAATTACTTCGAATAAGTGCTCTCTATCTAAGATTGAACTAACATCTTTATATTGGATTTACTTCATTTTGAACATTGTCAACGCTACCTTCACGAAACCCCTTTTTTCCATCTTTAAATCTCCTTTCACTGGACACCCTATCAACGGGCATCCCCCAACTGGACAGACTCCATATTTTTTACACGCATACTCTTACTCTCCATTAATTTATATTTGTTCAAATTTTAATGTTGGCCTTTCCACTGCCAACTTATCCATCTATGTAATTCCTCTGATGATAAGATTGTAATCTTTGAAAAGCCTTGGCTTTAGGAAAGAAAAATACACATGTTTTTACCGAGTACATTTTACATTGAACAATGGAAGTTGAAATAGATTTGTCATTCGTGCATCTTTATCTTTCTTCTTTCAGTTATATTTATAATTGCTCTATCTCGTATATTGAGCTGAAACCATTTCACTATAACTTTCTATCCTCTAAAAGTATACTTTTAGTTTCATATTTTATATATATATATATATAATATATATATGTATATATAATATTCATAAATACATATATAATTATATTTACTTACAGACGGTGTTGTTTCTTCGAGCATTTTACTCTTATCCGTGTAGGGCAGTAATAATTAAGAGTGTGGTAAGAAAGAACTTGGTTCACAGAGCTACCGTTTACTCATGGCTATTAATTATAACGTGATACGGTGGATTTGAGTCATATTTATGCCGGTTAAACGTAAACATCAAGACAAACTACGAACTTATTCGGAGTTATGCGTTGTAGCTAAGTGGATGGCTATGTTAAATTTGTCCTGTCAGTGCTGAACTTTAATTTTAATTTTAATAAATATATTTATAAATACATTTTAAAGTAAGTCAATTAAGGTAGAACGAATACTCATATATATATATATATATATATATATATATATATATATAGAGAGAGAGAGAGAGAGAGAGAGAGAGAGAGAGAAAGAAGGGGGAAAGATAGGAAAAGGAAGAGAGACAGATGGGGTTAAATTTACTTAACTATCTTAGTTTCAAGATATATTTAGTTTAGAGATATATTTTGATTTTCAGAACACTTGTATATATATTCTGATAAATTTGCAAATCAGTTTACCGAATGGGTCAAAGCTGGCATTGACACATATGTCCCCATGCGAACATTTTTTAACAAACCCCACTCTCCTCAAGAGTTTGCCTCTGAATGTGCAGCTGCTATTGTTAGGAGGCAGCAAGCATTCCGACAATTTCGCCGTCATACGTCAACTGCAAATAGACAGACATTTATAGAGTCAAGAAATAATTGTACAGTAGCGATAGGTGAAGCAAAGGGAAAACATACAGAGTTAACCAAAGGACAAATTCAGTCACAGAGTATAGGTACTCGGGATTTATAGGAACTAGTGTGGTGAACATAGAGCAATCAACAATTCCTCGCTATCAAACCACATGTCGTTTGGGGGAAAACTGATAAGGGTGAACTACTTGTCCAGCGTTTCGCTTTAAACTTTAATTTGGACTTCGCAAACTACCCCCTCTCAACATTCCCATTGCGGACCGAAACCACATTTGATAACCTGGTCATCACCCTATCTCAGGTCAAGGACATTATAAAAACCTTTACACCTCCAAAGATTGTGGGCCTAATTTTATACCAGAAATAGTAATAAAGAAATGTTCTGCTTAACTAGTCTCTGTTCTCTCCAAACTCTACAACAGATGTCTTGCTCAATCTTGCTTCCCTGATTGCTGGAGAATTGCGCCTGTGTTACCAGTCTTCAAAACGTCTGGTGAGAGACCTGATTCTCAGAGTAAGCGTCTATCAGTCTACTAACCATCTTTGAATCTTTAACTAATCTAGCGATAAGCAGGCACCTAGTTTATACTAAACTTCTTTCTGAACGCATATATCATACACTGCGCAAAGCAGGTGAAGGGAGCGCTTGATATATCCAAAACCTTTAACAAGGTCTGGCACAAAGGGCTTCTCTTAAAAATTCACTCATATAATATTGCTGGACAAATATTTAGTATAAATAAATCCTTCCTAATCAAAAGAAAGATCGGTTGCCCTTGTTGACCGTTAATCTAAGCAACATAACATAAATGATAGTGTGCCCCAGGTATCCATCCTTGTATCTTTACTGTTCTTGTTTTTTTATAAACTACATCCCTTATAACATTGAGTCTGAGATAGAAATATTTGCTTATAACACTCCGCTCTTCTCTCGTCATGTGGTCAAAACGGGCGTGCACATATCCGATGGAATTGCTGAATCCTTAGAAAATGACCTCCAATCTGTAATAGAATGTGGTCATAAATGGATGGTCACATTTATTATGCAACGAAAAAGCTCCTTTCTATTCAATAACTACAGGAAACCCTTTAAACTAACAATCTCCATGGTAAATAACACCCTACCTTAGAGTTGAGCATTCAAACTCCTCGGACTAACATTCACAGGTAACATGAATTGGAAAACAATAAATGTAAGACATTGCCAAAGCTGATGTGCTAGTTAACGTCTCACACATTACATTATCCTATATCTCTACAAAGACACCATCCACCAATGCATGGAATATTGTTGCCACATATGTGCTGGTGCATCACCAACTAGTCTTTCCCCTTTAGACAAGGTCAAAAAAATAGATCCCTCACTATCCAGCAAGCTCCAGCCCATGTACCATCGCCGCAATGTTGAATCATTGTGCCGGTTTTACAAGTACTTCAATGGATTAAACTTAGTGCTCTTGTGCCCCCTTTTATGTAAATACACTACACCAACCTGACAATACGATAAATCCCATCCATTTACTGTTGAGGCCCTCAAATGCCGGAGAACATTCGACTTCAATAGTGTATTTCCTCGTACCGCTGGGTTCTGAAACTCCCTCCCTGTTCCCTGTTTCCCCGAATGTACCGACATGCAGACATTTAAAACTAATGTAAACAGGCATATCGCTGCACAGCTCCCAACTCAGGATGCCCCCACAAAGTTACACCCTAATGCTCATAGCCCGTTACCTCTACAGTCGCGACCTGACTTGTTAGGGTTGAAATTTGCGGTTAAATATATATATATATATATATATATATATATATATATATATATATATATATATATAGAGAGAGAGAGAGAGAGAGAGAGAGAGAGAGAGAGAGAAAGAGAGAGAGAGAGAGAGGTAGAGAGATAGATAGATTGATAGATAGATAGATAGATATCACAATCTTCCTTCCACAGCACATGCTGGTATAAAAACAAATCTCGGAACTGTTTTCCAAGTCTAAAATAACACTTCAGATGTTAAGGGATGTTATCCTTTACTGGTTATAGAAAAATAATCAAGGGATGTATATGTCTGCCTATCTTTAAGGGACTGTTAGTGTTATGTCCTTATTGTTTACGTACAGTCCCTTCACAGTGGGTGGTGGCCCCGTTCTGAAGACCAGGTGGCAAAACAACGCTGTTTATTTTGCTTCTCCTTCGAGTTTACTTACATTCGCTCGGCATACATTCAACTGAAATAGTAGGAAAATAGTTAAATAGGTGGTAAGAATGAATTAGTTCTGTCCGAATTTGTAGGGCACTTACGATAAACGATGAACAATTGGAGTAAATTTCACGATTACGCCTCTATTCATGCGTATTTGTCGACCACCTCCTCTATATTTATTTTACTGTAAAACTATTTAAAATTAAAATATTTCTCCAGAGGTAGTATATATATATATATATATATATATATATATATATATATATATATATATATATATATATATATAATAATGGTAATAATCCAGGTGAAAAATATCCACAGGGTGGTAATCCAGAGAATTTTAACCGGGTTTATAAAAAGTGCTCAATATCAAAATAGAGCTTTATATATGATAATTTTATTTACACAGACATGTACAAAATCTGCGACACTGGCATGTCGATGTTATCGATCAACAGTTACTATAAACTGAGATCTCATCAGGCAGAGTTAGAATCCGATCTTAACCTCAGATCATATTTGGAGAGAATGAAGTGGAGGGATAGAGAAAGAGAAGAAGAAGGAAAGAAATTTAACATTTCAAAAATTAAAGCCGTTAAAAAATTAAAATTAAAAATTAAAAAATTAAAAAATCTAAAAATCTAAGAAACAAAAAACAGAAAACAAAAATCTAAAATCTAGAATCTGAAACAAACATCGACATGCCAGTGTCGCAGATTTTGTACATGTCTGTGTAAATAAAATTATCATATATATATATATATATATATATATATATATATATATATATATATATCTTAAATAACGTAAGAACATAAACTAAGATATTTTTTAGAACAAGTATACTGTAGAAAATTTTTATAATTGTTACCCAGAACTTAGGATTACTGTTGGCATTTATAAAGGGACTTTTTAAAGATACAATAAAAAAGACACAGACATACGCAGATATTTGTTTTTATTTTTTTTAGGCAAAAAACATTTTTTTATTAAGAATAACACTAACCTTAAGTCCGATGTGTAAATACGAGAAACATGTAAAACACACTAACTCTAGAACATCGTAATAAGTTTTCTTTGTTTCATATTTCTTTTAGATGAGGACTGATAAGATATATTTGATTATTCGGACTACTGTTCTCATCTGGTATCACAACGTTTCGTCCGATGTGACCTCCAACTTTTTCAGGTGCATCTTGTTGAACTCGGACGCTTTTATTTAATCTAAGTATGTAACTCGTCGTCGTCTTGTCAGCTATGACCGGGTAGAAGTTTTAATTCGTATTTGTATTCTTGGTGTCGACGTACCGACAATTGAAATTTCGACCTCAAGAAAACTGGCACTCAGAACTTATTATACATAACAATATTATCCGTTGAATCATGATTCTCTAGTTCAACAAGACGCAACTGAATATACTCAGAGGTTACATAGACGTAGACGTTGTGAGAATTATATCCGAGATGAGATCAGTAGTCCAAATAATCCGAATCATACAACGTTTTCTTTAGTAAAACGACTTTTTTCTTTATTCATCTTCATGTATAATATTCGCGCGCCAAATTTCGGAAATATGGAAAGAGGTGATTATAGATATTTATAAAATAATTAATTTTACATATTTTTTTTGATAATTGTTGTGTCTTTAAAGGGACGCAACCATAAGACAACAAGGAGGTAGTTAATACGAATATGTGTTTTCAGAAAGTACAGAACTAATGGTTTGCTAGAGACTGCTTCTAAATTATTCATAGTCTCCCTACCCCTTCTCCTCTCTCACTCTTTCTCCCTCTGTGTTACTATCGGTATTCATAGTGTTAAGGGAGAGTCCATGTAGTGAAGCAATAGGGTAGATCACCATAACAATAATTAATTGCTATTATTTACACTTTTAAGTCTGGTTGACTTATCCTGGTTATTGTTATAACAAGGTTTCGGCCGTTTTTCACTGCGGTTCTATTCAGTTTTCTCGTGTTAAATTATGAAAGGTGCCATGAAATTCTAAACCCGAATAGTTATGGACGGTTATATTCCTTTTCATTTATGAGTTTTAAGATATTTTCTTACTTAAACTATTAAATCCTGTTGCTGCCTTTCCATAGGATTGAAATAAAATCATCAAGATAATCTTAATGATTTGAACAACGTTACATAAACAAACTATTATAATATATGAGGTCATACAAAAATATCATAGAGAAATGTCAGTGTAAACACAAATATAATACAACTAAATGGGGATAATCGTAAAACTACTAATCATTGAAATTGCATTTTATATCATAAGTAAAGTCGATTTTTCCCGTCTGTATAAAAACATGATAGAATAAAAACGACAACCTTAATATGCTAATCATATTAAGGTTCAACCATCCAATCAAGCTAAACTTTTATGCGTGTCTCATCGCGACGAGTTACACCGGGACATTTATTAATAGAAGGGATTTTTTGTTAAAGTACCTGAATTATTTAATCTTGGCTGTCTTAATATTGTCTACATAATGATAAAGCTTTTACATCGAAATAACGATTGCTCTATGTCGTGGATTAAGGAAATATAATTCGGCTATTTTGAATGTTTGTTGCTTATATTTTATGTTTCGGAGAGTTTTTTTAGGTTTCGGAGAGTTGAGTCGCTCATGGATACTATCCTGATGTCATACGGGTTAATATTTTTGGGACTATTTCAGACAAGCTTTTCATATACGGTATGCAAACTGTTGTGAGTTTTCGTGTGGTGTATTTAGGCGTCTGGTCTAGATTTCTTTGAGCATGCTCTCTAGATAGGTTTTTCGATGGTGGGTTTCACTCAAGCCGCCCATCCCTTCTTGATATGTATTGCTGTTAATACATATTGGCTTTGCTCGATGTTTTAGGCAGCGGACGATACCTTTACATTTTAGGAATGGTGAGAGTTTAAATTTAGATACTGCTCAGTGTATGTTGGTGTTCGATATAGAGATGACCTAAACCCCTGATCAATGCGAGTTATCAGCACATGCAGGAAGGATAGTGTTTTTATTATGTTCCTTTTCCATCATGAACATATAGAGTGACGGACGGAGTTTACATGATCTAGTGATGTTTGAACATCTTCTTGCTGAGGCCAGAGTATTGATGTGTCATTCACATATCGTTGCCACATTGTTGAATTTAGTGGTATTGATTCTAACGCTATTTGCCCGAAATATGCTATATATACATTAACCAGTACTAGGGACATTCTTCCTGTCGGTTTATATCAGATCCCATCACAAAGTATGTGGTATCTACACAGAATGTCAACATTTCCATTAGATTATTAATTGGGATATAAGTGAATCTGAAGTCAACTAATCACGTACAACCGTCTCCTCAGTAGGTACTCACTACATCTAGACTACCCACCCGGTTGGAATAAATGTGAACATTGTTGAGTATTCATTGAAGTGAACTTAATTTATGCCATATGATGGAAATTTGCCTGTGAGTTGGCTGATTATACGCACCAGGAACCGGTTACATGAATGACATTCTGAACCTCCGGCGCTAACAATGGGCCTTAATTGAATACCTTTTTTATAAATCTTAGCAAGACCGTATAGGTGTGGTAGCTTGCTGTAACGTTGAACTAGCTGTTTGTTTGTTTTCTACAACTGGCAGTGCGTTTTATCTTTGGAAAGTCAGGAACGTCATTGTGTTTATATATTTTTTTATGTACATGCTTCACTCTTAAAATAATAAACCAGTCATGTTTAATTTTAAAACATCGCTGTAGTCTACGGTGCGTTTATTTTAGTTAATTTTAAAGAGTGTAACAATTTAATGGGAGGCATTCGTTAAAATCCAGAAACATCTGATTATGGGGAAATTATAGTAGTATGTATTAGACATCAATTAATTAAAATTCGCCTAATTTAAGATTTTTTGAGGTATTGTAAAGATGTTTTATGTGACGTCACAGTTGAGAATTCAAATAGAAAATCTGTAAAATTTGCATAATTGCTTTTCATTATAATTAAAGTATTATAGGCTGCAATTGAATGTGTATCTGACCCCAACAGTAAATTAATGGATGACAAAATTATTTTTAATTGAACTACTTTTTATTGGTCTGCATTGAAAAAGGAATTATACTTAGTCCGTACAAAGTGAAGCCTGCGATTGCGATAGATTTAAAGATTGTTGACGATTTGAGGAGACCAACGAAATGCGTCTGCACTGGACGGTGTACTGGCTGTCACTCTGACCATGAGAACGAACTCTTGTGGGTTCTGTAAGAAAACAACCGATGATTTGTTTCTAAACCAGAGCTTCTGATTGGTTGGTTGACATTACTTCTGGTGTACACCTGCTTATTAATACCAAACGAAAGTAGTACATGATACAATTAATATATATGAGTACTACATGTGTTTATATGCCGGTAAACAGACAACCAAATGTCTCAACCTCCTAGTTTACGCCATTTTCTCTCTACAAATTACTCACTATTGCACTAATATGGTAAGTGGAAGGTGTGCTTATGTAGAAACAGGAAATTTCCCATAAATACTAGATTACTTAAGAATAGTAAATCTTCACTATATTTTAAGTGAACATGTTCGCAGGAAGTGACATCATATACGTGACGTAGCAGAATAAAGTAGTCTGATTATTCTCTTGAGTGTTAGTTGTTGACCAGAACAGAAGTGTTTTTGGTGGATCATCTTCCACTCCCTTGAATAGGAGTTCGGTTAATTTCCAGCATTAAGGTATACGTGTAAATATGCTAAAAGCAAAAAAAGAAAATATTAAAACGTAGATTGTTTTCAGTCGTTATGAACAACTATTACAGACACTTTTATGAATAAAATACGAAATAGAAAAACATCAACATCTACTGCTACTACCACGGCAACTCTTACAATTACTGTGAAAAATAATTACTACTACGAAGAGTAGATGCGGCAACACAACACAGCTGTTACGAGAGTACGTCGGCGATTTTATTTTCATCCGAAGTGTTACCACGATAATGTACCATTATTAATGAGTCATAACGAAATAATTAGATATTGTCTTTTTTATTCTGCTTATCAGAAAAAGTAATGTCCACTTGAGTTACGAGGTAAAAAGCGTTTAAGTGGAAGACATGAGCGGCTAACTTTTACGTTTACATCCTTTCTCGTACCACCTCACGCTGACCTGAGCATTCACAGATATTTTATCCGTTTAGTTGTTTTCCTTAAATTTCTACTTATGTTCTTCTGATTTTAGTTGACATTTCTTTTAGATTTTACTATTCGAATCCAGAGTAGGTTGTATAGACATTAATATTTAAATCTCGAAAAGAATTCGTCGTCTCATTGTAAGTAAGTTGCTGCCAAAAAATGTTCATTCGTTGTTATCAAATAAAAAGAAACGTTAATTTTAATATTGACATTTGATAACTAAAGAACACTATTATTTTATCTCCAAATATAAACTAGTTGTAATATGACACTTTTTTCTCTCTTTGTGTTTGGTGTGAATCTCAGATAGGAATTGGAATTTGCACTTGGTCAAGTTAGATATAAACGAAAATGCCATATAAATTAAGTAGGTGGTAGTAATAAGGCACTTAGGTTTCAATCTTACGGCAATGGCAGCTGTGTTATATTTTTGTTGGTCACCTTTTAAAAGTCGTTGATTGTAACTTAACTCGCGATTTGACTATCTCTTAGTATTACAAATTGTGCGTAACGTTATCGTACTAATATGTCGTTTGTAATGTTATATTGAGAATTTTATGCGACACAACTTGTTCGTCAACAGAAACAAACTAAAGTCTTATTTACACGTTTTATGTAGTAGCCTCAATGAGTTGTGACGTCTGTCTCATTATTCTCTTTAATTCGTCGGTTTTAACAGTTTTCGTCATAGTCGTAAAAAGTCGCGTAAAATAAAGACAAATTAACATTCAGGTATAATAAGTTGAAAAACCTCAGTTTGAAAGTGTCAGTTATTTTTATCGATTATTATAAGATAAGAAATTACCTATATCTGCTCACTTGGATCGAAATTCGAAAATATTTTAGCTTTTGAACTAGTGAATAAGAATTCGTTTCTATTATTTAGGTTATTCGAACTAATCGTGATTGCTATTTTCACAATCTTCCGTTTGGGTGTATCCTTCAACTTCTCTCAAGTGTATATTGACCCATAGCGTAACTGTTAACCTCGTAGATTAATAATCACTTCAAAGTGGTAGCCCTCAGGAGGTTGATGGTTCAATTCTTACTACAGACGATCATAACTAAACACAACATTCGTTTTATTTATTTAAAGAATGTTTAGCTGACAACGACAATTATTTGTATGGAAAAAGAAAGAGTTATTTGTTCTTAATAGTATTGATCTTGATAGACATTTATTATTTCAAAAGGAATATCATTATTAACAGTAACATATGCAGATTGATATAGGAAGCACCATGGAATGCCCGCTAATTAAGTAATTCATTTTTTAAAAAATTTAATGAATAAATTTCTGGATCATTTGAATTCTTCTGACTACTATTCTAATAATGCATGTTTTTTTCACACCGTTTCAGCCAATGTAACCTTTGACCTTCTTGAGGTGCACCTTTTCGAACTTTGACATCTTTATGCTGATCTCAAAAAGCTATACAGCATTTCAAACTCAATCCCTTATTTAATCCATGGGAGTAGATTGTTCTCGTTTCGTCAGCTTTTAGAACGAGAACAATTTACACCTGTGGATTAAATAACGGCTTCAGATCGAAATTCCCTATATATTCCCGAATTCGATATAACTATTCCCGAGTTCGACCAGTTGCACGTAAAGAAGATCGAAGTGTAGATCGGCCTAAACATTATTAAAATAGCGACCAAGATAGTAGTCCGACAAATCTAAAAATATATATCAATTAATTACTGACTTTAAATGAAGTTCAACTGCAACTATCAATTTCATAGTGCATTTGTATATGAAAACTAAAGGGAAACATTAAATCTTGAACGCGAACTTGTCATCCCCTACTTTATAACAAAGACTATTGTCTGTTGTTTTCTTCAAAGATAAATATATATCCGTCCCGTTACAAAAAAAGTTAACGAGTAAAAAACTTCCGTACTATATTATTTACACTATTTAGGGGCAGGTAGAAATCAAGTCCGACGATCCCTCGGCGTCTAAAATTAATTCGGAAAGAAATCCTCACTCTATTTCCATAATGAGACATTAACTTTTTCATGCCTTGATCTTTTCTATGCCGATTGTTTATATTTCCTTTTTTTTTCTTTTCTAAAACTTTCAAGTTGTATTCTTTTTATTATTTATTTCTAATTTATTTTTAAAATTTCAGCGATCGACACATTATTGAAAGTGAATATGAATATAAGTGCGAACACTTGCGAATCATATTTTTTTCCGTGTACACCTTATCAAAAACATTAAGAGCGGTAGTTTGAAATAGAGTTACATAGAGAGAAAACGAAAACACAAAGAAGGGAACACCGAAAGAAACTAGTTTAATTGAAGAGAGGAATTCGTTCTTTTTTACAAAGAAATTACCGAAATAGTTTAAACAAATCTGAAAATAGACAAACAAATAAACGTTTGGAAAACGATCCATTCCCCGTAAACATTAAACGAACACGAGAGAGATAAATATAGATAGATAGATAGAGAGAGAGAGAGAGAGAGAGAGAGAGAGAGAGAGAGAGAGAGAGAGAGGGAGAGATAGATATAAAGATAAAGAAAGGGGAGGGCGATAAAGGAAAAAAAATAAGAGTGAGTGATAGGAACGCACTTTTGAGACTACTTTTCCGATCACGTTATCATCTGTCTGAAAAATGCGCATTAGCCGTCGGCTTCGCTTAACGTCTGAACATTCCAGTGAGTCGAGCGTTTGTTTTGAGCGGGGTCGCCGGCTTTGACCCTGGCGCCTCGCAACTCCGAAAAACGGTGATCAATCTATCGAATGGTAGGCATTCCGCTGACCTTTCTTTGAAAGGCTCTTGTATATTGATCTCACAGATCGAAAGCCATCCGACACGAACGATCAGGGCTGCAGTAAATCACGGTGGGAAACGCGCCGCGCGTGCTTGTTTGCGTCAAAGATGGATATACGCAACGTTCCGAAAATAAGGAGCCCATCATTATGATGCGGTTTTTGTTTTTTAAAAGTCGGGGATAGACATAATATTGAAGCTTGAAAAAGCAATGATATAAATTATAATGAAAACAAATATAAGTAGACAATTAAGACTACACGAGAATAGCACTGGGTAGAGTGCACATCTCCGCCAAATCTAAATAGTAACAGTAAACATTAAGAAAGTATCGAAATTAGATTAAATGGATCAAATAGATATTAACAAATGCAAAGATAATATTCAAATGAAATGTTAATGTAATAAAAGTACAAGTTACCTATACTGGTTGTACAATCAATTCAAGTTACCTTTACTACTTATGCTGCTGTTGCTGCTGCTGCTGCTGCTGCTGCTGCTGCTGATGATGATGATGATGATAACAACAACAAAAACAACAACAAAAACAATAACAACAACAATAACAACAACAATAACAACAACAAAAACAATGATGATGATGATGATGATGATGCTGATGATGATGATGATGATGATGATGATGATGATGATGATGATGATGATGATGATGATGATGATGATGATGCGGAGGCTTATTGCCACCAAATTCCCAGAAAAGACCAATGGTCCTTATCAGCAGGAAATCAATGGCACACGGTTGTTACGGTACTGCAAGGTTATTTGCGGTGGCTATCGAAAAGAGGTGGACATCTGGGTAGACTTGTTGTCACACAGGCTCCAGGGAATACCACCGGTTGTCGGTGAGCGATCACTAATGACCTGTGTGAGAACTCCTAGTGAGTACAGATAATAATAATAATAATAATAATAATAATAATAATAATAATAATAATAATAATAATGATAATAATAATAATAATAATAATAATAATAATAATGATAATTATAATAGGAGCAATCCCCAAAAACCTGTAGAAAAGACTGGGAGAAATTGGAATCAAAGGGACTATCGAAACCATACAAAGGACGGCAATGATCAAAACAGCTGCACTCTTAAGGAAAATCCTCGAATGCGGAAACTAACACACATAAGCTACAAAGGCCAACCAGTCACAAGGAATTTACAACGGAGAAAACAAAACCACACGAAGAACACCACAACAAGAGTCAAGGAACAGAAACTGCAAGAAACAGCACTTCATAATCCCCCCCTCCTCCAAATAAATTAGACCGGCCTCAGCTATCACTACACAAAAATTAACCAAAGAAACAGAAATTACAAGAAACACTATAAGCTCCTCCCGAAAAAAAATTAAAAATATTTTTTTTTTTTAAATAAGGAAAGAGAACAGGAAAAAAAAGAAGAAATTGATAGGAAAATATTTTAAAAAATTTTTTAATTAAAAAAAAAAAATTTAATTAATTAAAAAACAAAAACATTTAAAGACATATTATTTAATTTACTTATGATTTTTTTTAACTAGTGCCGGCCTAGGCTGACACCAGGCAACATATTTGTAGAGGGTCGAGGAGAATGAGAAGATCGAGGAGGGACAGCACAAACCAGACCTCCATTGGGAAAGTGCAGAGAATGCTGAGACCTTGGGGAGGCTTATTGCCACCCAAATCCCAGAGAAGACCAATTGTCCTTACCAGCGAGAAATCAATGGTAAAGGGCTGTTGCGATACCGCATCGTTATTGAAAAGAGGTGAAGAATACTGGAAGTCTGGGGAGACTTGTTGTCACTCAGACTGCAGGAAATACCACTGGTTGTTGTCGGTGAACAATCACTGACGATGATCTGTGTGAGAACTCTTAGTGAGTACAAATAATAATGATGATTATAATAATAATAATGATCAAGGGGTCGCGTTTTTTACTAGTCCGATTTGCTTGAAATCTCGCGAGGACAGGCGAGAATCTATCTCAACCGGGAGTAACGGGATTTCGCTGACTCCCGTTTTATTAGGGTCACCCTGACCCTCTCGGTATAACTCAAACCGTTCTATTCAAATAATAACTTTCGTAATGAAACTAAGTCAAACCCTTCTTCATGTAGGAATGGTGGAAAGGTGATAGTGTAAGAGCTATTTGGCTAGCGGAGCTCTGGGAGAAAATTCAAAAGGAGTCAACATCAGAACCCGCCCTGATCTGGTCGGTTCTCCTTTTATGTGTTGCAAGCAAGGACGTGTCAGTCGCAGAAACGGAACTCCCTAGAGTGCAATAACAAAGTTTATTCTGCAAATGTAGAATCAACGTTCTTTTTGTGTGGGGTTAACCATATTTCCACGACATAGTATTCAATCGCTGCGTTTTCATACTCATGATTCAAGGGGTAAACACATGAACTATTGCATCTATAACAAATAGCTATGGATACCGAGGAGGTATTAATGCAGATAATACACTCCTTAGGCATGTTTACGCAATCTAAACAGATGTTCGATTCGATAAACAATAATGACAAACTCGGTTGCAGCTCTGATGACGTATGACGACTGTTTGTAAATAAGACATTAAGTGTTTTATCCAAGTGACTCTGATAACAGAATCAGAATAGAAATTATTAGATAAGACAGAGGCAATACACGAAACTATAGATATAACAAGGCTTTCTATGACGTTTATCCCGGATGATGGACAGAATATTTTACTTGTATTCGGTAGAAAATGGAATTCCGCTACAAATTACAAGAATGTTCATTTACGTCAATCTTGATGTAAACAAGAAGAATCGATATATATATATATATATATCGATATATATATATATATATATATATGTATATATATATATATCGATATATATATATATATATATATCGATATATATATATATATATATATATATATATATATATATATATATATATATATATATGAGGAAGGAAGGATGAAAGTAATCTGACCTAATGGGAAATGAAAAAGAAAAAAACAAAATATGTATATATATATATATATATATATATATATATATATATATATATATATATATATATATTCATCAATGTTTCGTCTTTATTTGTTAGACTTTCTCAGGATGATGATTTTAAGAAAAATGTCATGCAAGTACATCGAAATATTGGGTTGACATGAAGGGTTGATGAGAAGAAGTAGTAGCCGTGGCTACTGGGGGCGCAGGACCAAGGTTCGCGCTAAGAGAAGTCAGTGGCAGAGAGTGAAATGAATGTGGATGGCTGTGAGTGAAAATGGGGAGGGTGAGAGTGTTAGTGAATTTGTCTTACAGTGGGAGAGAGGAGAGCATGCGATGAGGTTTTGGTCGTGGTGAAGTGCAGCATGGATTTTGAGGGGTGGGGAAAGAGGAGGTAAGGGGGGAAGCTCTGTGTCTTTGGTGTGTCATAGTTTTAGAAAAAGATTTGAGGTAATGAATATAATTTAAAAGTAGGCGGGGTGGGTAAGTGTGTGACAGAAGTAGTCAAAATGGTGAGATGAGTGAGGGGGAGAGGGAGATTTTGTTGTGGTTTAGAAACGTTGATGAATATATAAAAAACAACATCTTTTGGTTTTTCCTTTTTCATTTCCCCATATATATATATATATATATATATATATATATATATATATATATATATATATATATATATATATATATATATATATAAGGTTAATATAACAAAAGATATAAAGAAGCTACTAATATCTTTAATTAGTGAACATCCGGTTCAAAATTAAGCTCAATATACTGGATAGAGCATTAATCGCAATAGATTAAGTGAAAGAATAAAATAAGGTGCAAATCAAATGTTATTACCATTCAATGTTCAAGCAAATTTCTTTAAAGTCCTTAACTCATGAAACTTTGCTTGAACAGTGAATTGTAATAAAATTTGAATCGCATCTTATTTTATTCTTTCACTACATCTATTGCTATATATAAATATATATATATATATATATATATATATATATATATATATATATATATATATATATATATATATATACAGGGTAATTCATAAGTCACTTCACTTAGCTATTTAAAATGATTACCATATGAAGCACAAACATACTATGAACTTTTGATGATTGTTATCTTACTCTCTAATTACTACTATTTGTTAGGCAATGGAAACGGGATGTGAACAGAAAGCTTCCTTCGCACAACACCATAATCAATCAAATATGCTACAAAGAGTCGTAAATTCCTTGCAAAAAAGAATGGAGCTATGCATGCAGAACGAAGGTGAACATTTCGAAAATTTGCTGTGATTGTAAACTCCCATAAATGAATTTGTTGAATAAACTTTCTGTTTTGTATTATCGTATTTTCTAACTTTAGAATTTAAAAAATAAATAGGTAAGTGACTTATGAATAACGCTGTATAACTATTTTTATGGGCCCACAGATAGAGAGACTAGAAGTAACAAGAGAAGGCAGGACGATAAATGGACGAATTTATACAGCTCTCAACAGAACTTCGATTGTAGACGCATATATGCGCATGTATGCGCATGTAACGTGCACACAGAGATTCGAGTCCTATGTATCTACAATAGCAACAAAGAACTCAACATAAGTGTTACCTGCATTAACAAAAATAGAAGAATGATTACTCCCCCTCCCAGAAAAGTGAAAAAGAAGAAACATTGTACGTGTTTTCAGTGTGTGACTTTTGTGAACTAACAACGAAACAACAATGGATTAAAAGATACAGATTCTCTCGAATTTTGAACCCGTTTTAAAATACCTTTATTCTCAAACGTGCTATTATACAAGTGGTCGTTTGTCTGTAAGTAATGTCTTTAGAAATTAAATGGTAATTATCGATACCGGGAGAAGGAAAACAAAAGAAAAGTCTATATAAACAAACACAATAACATATATGCACATATTTAAAAGATTAATATATGTGTGTCAATTATGATATTCTCTTGTGTAGTGATATGTCATTTAAACATTTTTGAATGTGTATGTGTGTGGTAGTAAGTATGCATGTGTATGTTCTTGTTGGTTTAGTGACACTAAAGTGAGATCCAGAGATATCGTAGATTTAGAGTTCTAAATTTTTGTTATACTCAAACTAAAAAATGTCTATATCCGTGAGTATTTATTTACCTCCTCTCCAGGAGGTTAGGCACAAGGCCAGTTTTATCTTACTCCCACAAGTAAGATGTGACCCAAGGTCCGGTCAGGAAAGTGGGGTTTGAAAAGCCAGCGACCGAGAAAGTGAGCACTCTGGCCATTAAAAATTTCATGGGCAGCCCCGTCGGCATTCACCGGTAGGGGCGCCTCAGGCAGTAAGCAAAAGAGGGGAGGCAATGCCTTGGAGGGTGGACCTCTTAGAACTGCACAGGACCGACCCATAGACCGACGTAAATCAAGCCCGGAGGCTAAGACAATGCCAGTTTATGGGTTGTAGTATCCATCGGAACAGATGCTACACTTTGATCTTAGCCAAAAGGCCAAGAACACCCGTGAGTAAGAGACTTAAAAACGAATGGCATAACGCGTAGGTTATCGTGACTCAAGAACTATTTATACAGTGTATATTTATACTTACAATCTTTACATGGAACACGCTAAAATATCATTAAATCTCTGACAACATTACAAGTAACTGTTTCTTCCAGATAGCACATTCGATATCGATCATACTCATATCTGATGTATGAGATGTCTTTAAATTAGATTAGATATTGCTAAGTGATCGGTTCTAATTGTGTGCGACATTGCCACGGTTGAAATACGTAAGGAAATATTTATTGGTATATGTCCAAACTTATGGTCCTTGATTGATTCAGATATTATCGTTTAAGACGCTGAGAGCAAATGTGCATGAGCTGGATTATAGATGTTAAGTATGAAAATATATTTGGTTTTCACGCAGATATCTGTTTGATAAATAATACATTGCGCTTTTAAGCATACATGCACAATTATATATATAATACAATTACATCGTACATACAATCTATGGACCTCTTAGACAATGACATGTTGATTTTTCTCCCTTGCATCACCTGATTATAGTGGAAGAAATATCTTTCAAGTCCAAAAACTGTCCTCTTGACACTCAGACGTATATGCCGGTGTTTGGACACAGTCCCCTATGGTATTCTTTCTGGTGACTGCAACGCCGTTCACAGACGTCGCAGATGCGAGTTGCGTCTCTCGCTGCAAACTAAGACCATCGATTGCTCATCACCTAATAAATTCAGCCTAGCACTTCAAAATCTTTCCTCACACTTCTCAAAAGGTTGCATGGTGATGTACTAATTATTCTATTGATAATAGAATAGAGCGACTGTGGCAGCTAGTTTTGTCCAATATGGTGCTATTGAAAACACCTGCACTAAATCTATGCAGAAATTTGGTATGAAATTAAAATATATTTTACTTACTGTAAGATATATATATATATATATACCCCCCCCCCCACACACACACACACACATTTTGTGAGATCAATAGCTTCATTATTATCCGTGATAATAGTATTTAAGCGATTTAATGAATTAAGTTTAAAATTCAAAATCATAATTTCCATTTGATTATTTGTTGTTTTTTCGCTAACGTTTTCGCACGCGTAAATACAAAAAACTTAGCTTAATCTTGAATAATTAGCTTTTAAAATATGATTCAAATTAAACGCAATAATTACCAAAGTGTTTCTGTAAATAATAAAATATATGCGTTTATTATTTTTGTTTAATACATTTGTTGTTGTTGATGTTATGGCTGTTCTTATTTACTTCCTCTCACGAGAGCAGAGTTAGGAACAATGACAATATTTAACGTAAGCAGAATCCAGCTCCCCAAAAGGCACACTCTGGATTGGAACAAAAATATCAATTACTTCGGTATAGAAAAGTTACTCATTCACTAGTCGAGGACATAACGAACTAAGTGAAGATTCAGGACAGATAATACATTCTGCTCCGAGCAAAAAAGTGGTGGTGGTGATGATGATGATGATGATGATGATGATGATGATGATGATGATGATGATGATGATGATTTTAACATTTGTAATAGAAAAGAAATACACCTCCTCCAATTCTTCTAAATTACAAAAAATAGATTATTTTTCTTTAATATGAATTAAGACATTTTTCTGTCTTTTATAATTAAGGCGAAAAGTACAAAGCACCCATTTCGAATAACTCAGTAATATGAAATTGGTTTATTTGAACAATCGACCGTCCACCCTTATGTTTGATTCATTTCATTATAAAACCAGTTTTTAAGGGGGAATTCATATTCATTTTTATGCTGAAACAAAATGAAATTCCTCGACTTTGAATATCTTAATGACCATCTTTTTTTGTTGTATTTTTTCCCCTGAAACATTAAATTTGACAATGCACAGTAAATTTTGTCAACATTGGAATTTATCAAATAACACTAGGACAATCATCATTTTGTTTTTTCCTCCAAATTACTAAAATGTCAATTACAAGTATTTCCACAATCAGTGAACGCCGCAGCCAACACACTCAATGAAAGCCACACACAGGAAGTCTTAAACTCGAGTTTAGCCCTCGTTTGGGCTCATCACTAGAACATATCTGAACTCAAGATTCGAAACCCGAGTCACTTGCATTCAAAATCTAATATATATATATATATATATATATATATATATATATATATATATATATATAGTATTAGGGAAATATACGTGTCGCAAATAAGCTACACAGAAACGTTCATATTTAATTATCGTGGGAAATCGTCAGGCTATGACATATCGATAAAATTGTTCATCATCAATGTATAGTGAGAATTCCAAAAAGTAAGATGTAACATTATTACATGAACAGAAGTATGCAGATTATTTGATAATCCATACATGATTTGCTCAAGTGAAAAAGAAACAATATAACATTTCACAAATGCAAAAGATCTTACATGAAAAAAACTAAAATCTCTATTAATTTTACAACCAGAACACTATTCAACCTGGGATCGTTTCTTCTATGAATCGATTATTAATATTGTAGACAATATAGAAACATTTATAAAGGCGATATCATTTAGGAAAGCATGTTATATCTCCAATTTATGTATTGAAATCTATTAAGCAATTTTACATTAAGCATCGAAATAATAGCAAAATAAAATAAAGAAACAAATAACCCCCAAAATAGTTTGTCTGTTATCTGATATCAATACATGAAATACTAAGCTGCTAAAACAATCGTTTATCAATAGAACCTATATAAGAGATCATAATAATAGCCTGGATAACTGCACGCGGACTTAGGGTTAGTGGTCGCGTTAAGGAAATACATCAGTTTCTTAATGACTTATCACATTGAGATTTACATACTAAAGTTTATCAGGAATATGTACTATACAATAAATTATTATTAGATTGTTACATTCTGGTGACCGTTAAACGTTAATATCGATGAGATATTCAAAAAAGTCCACAATAGTCCTATTTTCTTTGACGAATCATAGCGCTCATCCTGCCAATCATTGATTAACTAATTATATGCGTGTCATTTTATTCGTGAAATTATAAGATTTCGCGATCGATTGACAATACTATATTTGCTAGACGAAGCCTAAAATGAAATGAGATAAAAAATAATACTAAATTATTTCCCTTGCACCGAGGAAGATAGAGTTATCTGCTCTTGCAGTGAAAACGGCGGTCATTGCAGTTTGAGAAATAAACTAAAATTACTCGCATGTCTGACTTTAATTATAACGCATCTAGCGGCTATAAAACATTAGCATTTAATCTATTAAATCTTCGTGATTTTTGGTGGTATTTTTAGTGGTATTTTTTGGTGGTAGTAAACCGATGGCAACGCTTATTATTAGAAGTGGCACTCCTTCAACTAGAACATTAAATAAAACTGATAACAAGTTTATATGTTTTTATGGTAACTATTTTCATTTTTCAATAAGGGAATTTGGAAAGGGACACTGGTTCTTTGAAATTTGATTTTTTTTGTTCATGGACATTCAAGCTGTTTTCACAAAGTAGAAAGAAGACTAAGAACGACTATTCTTCGCTAACTTATCAAAGAATCCTGGTCGACAATCTAGTTATTTATAGAATGATAGATCGTGACATGATATTGTGCTTTGGGTAAAGATCACAAACGACGTGCATTATATAAAGAATAATCTTTGTCTCTAGCCGGCGAGCTAATTTAGGATGGAATGTTCCTCTGCTCATTGTAATCAATTATGGAGAAACCAACCAAGAGCTACGGCGGCGTTAACCCAGATCTAGATTAAACGTGTGTACTAATTTTCTCACCTGCGTAAATGTAACATCAATTAGTTTAGACCAACAGGTGATGTCAAAACATCATCATTATATATCCCTTCGCGATCTGCTATAATTTAAAGACACCACAGAAACCAAGGTGTTCTTCGAATGATACGCATTTGCTATGACGAGGAATATGTTGTCCGAGAGAAGCAGTTTGATATAAAGCAAACTACAAAATGTCGGATAATTAAAACAAGTTAACATAATTTTTGAAACATAAATAACTTCCAGCAGTCATTTATATGATTTTTTGTTGGATATTTCATGTATCTCTTGAAATCAAACTAAAAAGTGAATTCAAAAAAAATATGTGGTGTTATTTCATTTTCTTTATTCGGCATTTTGTGTTATTCATGACAAGGTAGAAAATACTTGTTAAACTGAATGAACGTGTGAAAGTCGCGTTGAGCTATAATATTTCCTTATTAAAAAATGGAAAAACAAGTATAATCTTAAAAACGACGACGTCGTGATTACCCTAACTTTACCTTTCTTCTAAGCAAAAATGTGTTTATCTTTTGTTTTATATATATATATATATATATATATATATATATATATATATATATATATATATAAGGAATAGGCAAAATAAATACCTTCTGAAGCATTAAAGATGCGATATCAATTTTAAAAGAAAAATAAATCGAAACCGATTTTATTTTTCTTCTTTTTATAAACTGTCATTTTTTGTAAGTTTAAAGTGATACAGATATTTCGCAAATAACTTGGCCTTTTCAGTGTGTAAAAAATCCTGATGTTATCAGTTTGTATTTTTTTTCCTTCCGGCTTCTGCAGTCGGACCAAAGGGGTTTGTTAATGTTTCCGACTTTCAAATATGAGATCGTGAATGCACACATGATCGGTATAAAGTGTTTTAAGGTTCATTTTTTTAAGAAGCATCTATTTGAAATTTCATAAGGAATAGTTAAAATAAATACCTTTCGAAGCATTAAAGATGCGATATCAATTTAAAAATAAAAATAAATCAAAACCGATTTTTGTTCTTCTTTTTATAAACTTTCATTTTTTTGTTAGTTTAAAGTGATACAGATATTTCGCCAATAACTTGGGCTTTTCTGTGTGTCAAAAGTCCTGATGTTATCGGATTTGTATTTCTTTCTCCTCCCGGCTTCTGTATATATATATATATATATATATATATATATATATATATATATATATATATATATATATATATTAAAAGTTCATACCTTTTTTTTTAAAGCATCACACTAAATTTTTAAAACCAGGGGTACGGTAAAACAAAATACCTTTTAAAGCATGTTAAGATGCGATAATAGTTTATTAAAAAAAAAACGATTTTTTTTATATATATAAAGTTTCCTTTTATATATATATATATATATATATATATATATATATATATATATATATATATATATATATATATATATATATTAATATATATATATATATATATATTAATATATATATATATATATATATATATATTAATATCTATATATATCTATATATATCTATATATATATATATATATATATATATATATATATATATATATCTACGTGCTGGCATGATCTCGTACCGAAAGTTAAAAATAAACCACCTCTGAGACCGGCAGACCATTAACATCGGATCTACAAACTACACTGATAAAGCCAATTGTACTCGGCGAAATATATCTGTAATATAAACAGAAAATAAAAATGAAAGTTTATTAAAAAAATCGGTTTCGATTTTTTTCTTTCTTAATAAAATATTATCGCATCTTAACATGCTTTAAAAGGTATTTTGTTTTACCTTACCCCTTGTTTTTAATATATATATATATATATATATATATATATATATAAATATATATATATATATATATATATATATATATATATATATATATATATATATATGCATTAATTGTCAAAGTGAAATGTTACCGATAATATTTACAGTTTCATTTACGGTTTTAATCCTCTGATGAAAAGTGTCTGTCTTTAAAAATTCATAGATCTGAAACCCTTTGATTTGAACTTCTGATGTTTTAATAAATATTGTATCTATAGTCTTTTATTCCTATCTCTCATCTCTTGTATATATATATATATATATATATATATATATATATATATATATATATATATATATATATATATATATTAGCAGTACCCGTCGCCCGGCGTTGCACGGGAGAAAGTGCTACCTATTGCATGACGTCGAATAAAAAAGAAACGGCCTATTGTTCATCTACCGTGTTGGGGAATGTTTTTAATTTTTTTTTAAAAAGTGTAGCGAAAAAGAAAAAAAGTCGTAGCGTAGATTGGGATCGAACGCTGAAACAGTTGATTAAGAAACCTAACTTCTAAACCATTGCCCCAATGTTTCCAGTTTAAAATCTATGTGTAAATAACCGAATTAAGCTAAGCTTGTTCATCGACCGAATATAAAGTTCAACAATGATAGAGTTTACGGAATTTGGTGATGAAGTAAAGGAGTTGGCCAAGATTTCTATAATATGCGTCTTGTAGGTGTATGATTTGGAAAATGTAAATATTTAGGGGTCTACCAGTATGTTGGCGCTGATTCAATTAAGGAGGAAGTCGATTCGATCAAGAAATTCTAGGTGCCATCTTGAATGATACCATCTCGCTAGAACTGTGTTCGTTAATTTCATTCGGTTAATTCCGGAATGAATGTAAATGTAGAAGTTATAGGTAGAATTACAAGTAACGTAATCTGATATTCGCGAATAATGATCGGAGTGTAAGGGAGCGGTTGTTAAGTTTTTGCGTATTGCTTAATATTATGTAGTAAAATAATGCCAGACAAATACGAAATAACAATGGGTGTTTTGTGAAAATTATACTGTGTTTATTAGTTCCCGGTGTCGATGAGTGTAGTCACAGTACAGAATTGTTATGGAGAAAAGTTTTTACTACCACCTATATGGAGTTGGTATTTCGGAGAGTTGTGGCAGCCGGGTCGAATGTAATATTCAGTGTTAGTTTGGAAAGATGAATAACAAATTTACTAAAACACGCTCGAGTAAATAAGTGTAATGTAATGGTGAGTTTAGTAGCCTGTGATATATGTGGTTATTTTCCTATTCTCCGAGAAGGTACAGGGGAAAAAACGTCTGTACTTTATATATTAGAAAATATATATATACATATATACATATATATATATATAAATATATATATATATATATATATATATATATATATATATATATATATATATATATATATATTAATACTGCTGTCACCCTCTCGTCTACTATTGTTGCTCTAATATATATATATATATATATATATATATATATGTATCACGAAATATAGAATACATTTTCCGACTACACACCTTATAAGGCATATTGCAATAATTAAGGACACATGAGAACGCTTTATTACCCCCCCCCCCCCGACTCACCCCGTGTACGGTTAAATTAAAAAAAAGTATATATATTTTACATAATCATATACATGGGAAACTAAGCATATATGTTTACTTCAGTATGAAATCATATAAAAAGTGAAAACATAAATTACAACGGACCCAGTAGATTTCCCAAACAAGTGAGATCGCATCAATTAACAATTTTTCTCACATTTTGTACAATGGAGACGTACTACATCAGAGAAGCTATAATTAGTCTACGGCAAAACCTTAAGTATATGAATACGGATTTGGCGTTACGACGTTTATTACCAGTGATGGATGAATAATTTATTACAGTTTCATTATCGGTTTTTATCCTCATGATGAAAAGAGTTCTTCTTTAAAAATTAATCGATTAAGGATCTGATCCCCTTTGATTTGAAATTCCAATGTTTTAATAAATATTGTGGTAATGTGTGGTAAGGTTTGGTAAATTATTTTAGTGAGGTAACAGTCGCTACTTGTTTTATACGACGATTATGATGATCATAAGAGATGAAGAATCTAATACTTCGCCTAGACTCACATGATCTATCCTGGACGGAACAGCTGAAGATTCTTGAAGAGTCGCTTGTTCACGATTTCATATACGCCATTTTGTTCTTTATTAGCGTTGTAATCTGGTGCAATACTAGTATAAGGGAAGAGAGAGGATGTCATACTCCTCCGACTAGATATCAATTACATTATTTATCGAACCTCACGGAGTCGCTTTACATCGACTAGGATGCTCAGCTAATCCTCACATGACTGCCCATTACATACATTTCCTTTTTCTTTTTACGATATTCCTATTGATAGCAAATGAAACTTTTTAACCCCTTGAAGTTACTGCTTTAGTCTAGATTTATACAATGCTACCGAATGTATAACATGTGGGAAAGTTTAAATAACTACCGTAAGTTAAGACTCACCCCTTCAATTAAGACCGTTTCAATCTACAGGAAATGAACCAACTCATCACCCATTTAATCTATAAAGGAGATACTGCCAGTTTTATAAAAACGCATTTATAACAAAAAGCATTAATATGCCATTTTTTTAACAAACACTGTCTCACATGGAATATAGTATAGCTTTTTTCTGATATGGTATTAGATACTATTGACACAAATAATAGAACAGATTAAAGATGAGACACTTTTTTTCATGAAACATGTATTTCATATTTATTTCAGTTCTAAACACACCTTCATCAGTGAATGGACATTTTTTTCTTTTCTTTCTCATAATTGGTTGTTTATGTATCAACGAGCTGGGCAAATAAATACATAACTCGATGGTTTATCCTGTTGAAAAATGGATTGATATTTATTGCCCGATTTGTGTAGCACGCGCTGGAAAGTGAGAGTTTAATAAAAAAAATACAGTCTACGATGGAAGCATCTTTAAAAAAAAATATTAATAAGACATAATAGTGTTGATTAAAGATGCGAGATTTTTTTTAATCTGGTCAATTATGTCTTATTAATAAGTTGACGAAAAGATGCTTTAATCGTTGACTGTCTTCCTATTCAATTGGATTATGTTTTAGCTTATAGAATATAATTCCAACCGAAAAGTTATGTTTTTGTTTTTCTCGATATGATCCAATATGAGACAGAGAATGGCATTTTATTTGATGGGATATCATCTGAATATAATATATATAATTTAATTTGATGGTATATTAATTTAATATATCAGATATAATTTCATCCAATGGGATATCATTTGAATATATCAGATAACATTTTATTCGAAAGGATAGCATTTTCATCGAGAATATGAAGCTTAAATCGTTAAATTGCCTCGCAGGTTTTATTTAAGTAGTTTTCTGACACAATCTTTATTCCAGTCATTACGGGCGTTTCTGAAAAGAAGATTTTACAACAACAAACGCAACGATATTTTCGGTTCCATACTTTCATTTCTCATCTCTGGAAAAAAACGAAAAAATAAAGAACTATGTTAGTTGACTAGAAATTCAAAATATTGTGAGCTTCCTTTCAATTGTTTTGGACAGGGGCCGTACTTAACGGCCCTCGAAGTACGTCTGCTCACAACTAAATTGTTCAAAAATAAACCAGTCTACCTCCTTTACTACACTCATATCCCCACACCTACATGCGCTCGATCGTCATCAAAAGAGAGTGTATCGGGGGAAGACTAGACAGCTTGCCTTTCACTATATGCATCAGTCTTGGCGAAGAAAATATTCATCAGAGACGGTTAGGTCGAAGACCGATCCGATAAAATTTGATCAACGATTTGAACCGATAGGATAAATTGGCCTCGATAGAATTTGAATCAGTTAAGTTTAAAATTTATCCGATAGGATATGAGTTACGCCAATGTAATATGATATTGAACTGACTTAAATCATATTTTCAATCGATAACATTTGAGCCAATTGAATATTAATTTGCTCCGATGAGATTTGAACCGATAAAATATGGTGGAACCCATTAGATTTCTACTAGATTGAGCGAGAACTATAAAGATAGTATTGAAGCCGACATAATTTCAACCATGAAATGTGAACCAATATGATTTTACTAATTAAGATATTACTTGATAGGCTATGAGACTTACCAATGGGTGGAATAAGAACCGACAAAAAATATTAAAACATTATGATATTCTTCAAACCGGATTATCTGAACGAATACGATATAATAAAATGGCAAGCATAATATTTACATTAGTATATCGTTATTTTAGGGATCTTATTTATATGATATCATTTTGGGGTAAAAAATACACAAAATGCACGTCTTTATTTATTCATGTGCAATTGTACAACTTGTATAAGCAGAGAGAAGTATTATTTCTTAACTTTCCCAATTTGACGGCCAAATAGATTTTTATATATTTTTTTTACAAATATAAACATCAAATAACACAGGAACATCGAACTGATGGAAAGACATGTAGTTTTTTCGCAATGTTTTAAAGTAATACAATTAAATTATGTTCATATATTTACATTTTTACATAATAATTCATATTTAAATGTGTGTTTATATTAATGAATCCATTCATTTATGTTTAGTTTTAACATTCTACTTTTTTTCTATATATATGTATATATATAGAGAGAGATATACAGTCGAGAACTAAAAGCGAACTTTTAGAAAAGGTAACACCTATTGTGAAAAGTATACAACTCAATATATCGGATAGAGCAGATAGATAGAAGGATGAAAAGGAATTAGAAAAGCGACGGAGGCAGATCATTTTTCAATTCAGTTGCTCAATGCAAGGTGTATTCCGCAAAAAGCAGTTTATTTAATTAAGGTAAAAACTGTCCGAATGCAAGCATGCTTGCACTCGGAAAGCTTTTACCTTGTTTTGTTTCCCACAATCTTTGTGCTACTTTTTCAGACTTTGAATGTTGGCTTTTCGCCAACTTATCTATAATAGCAATTTCCTCTTATGATAAGATGTTCATCTTTGAAAATCCTGGCTTAAGGAAAAAATTAATTAAATAAATTGCTATTTGCGGAATACACCTTGCATTGAGCAACTGAATTGAAAAAAGATCTGCCTCCGTCGCTTTTCTAATTCTTTTTCATCCTTCGCTCTCTCTCTCAATCTATCTATCTATTTCTCTCCCCCCTCTCTCTCTCTCTTAATATATATATATATATATATATATATATATATATATATATATATATATATTTATGTATATCTAGGCAGTATCTTATTTTGCAGGCAAGTATTGTTGAATATAAGAGACAACTCATTACTAGATATCCTTTGGTAGATCCTATCAATAATCCGAGGTTTATCAGGTACAGAACATGTGTTAGTATTATAGAAGGTTTTGACGGGAATTATGTAATAAGTACGAAACTATAGTAAGAACTATAAACATTTTAGTATATTATTACTGATATTAAAGTTAATTGTTTTAAGATGGAACCGGATGGGTATGAAAGTACTTGGGGAAAATCTAAACTATGGCAAATTCGTCAGCAAAATCCCCTTCCGAAACTAAGATCTTGATTCGTACTATTGAAAGGATCTACCAAAAGAAATCTAGACATGGGGTGTCTCTTATATTCAATAATATATTTATATATATATATATATACAGGGTGTTTCAAAAGTCTTGGGAACATAACGATTTATAATAACTCAAAAACTATTAGGAGTTGAAAAATGAAATTGGTACCGTTGGAAAGGTTAAAGTTCCAAGTTTTGTGTGGAATCTTCAAAGTTGCTCAATATGAGCACCATTCGTCACACGGCAGACATCTAGTCGATAGTCCATTTCCTGCCAAACGCGTTCCAGCATCTTGACGTCAATGGTTCCCACAACTGCCGTTACTCGAGCCTTTAGTTCGTAAATATCTCTTGGAAGGGGCGGTACATAGACGTGTTGCTTGAGAAAGCCCCAAAGGAAAAAGTCACACGAGGTAAGATCTGGAGACCTAGGAGTCCAGGGGATGAGAACGTCATCACCTCGCCCATATCTCCCAATCCATCTACCAGGCAGCCTTGTGTTAAGAAACTGCCTTACTCTAAGACTCCAGTGTGGTAGTGCACCATCTTGTTGAAAAATGAAGTCATCAGATTCTGCTTGTTCCAACTTAGCCATTAATTAGTCTTCCAGCATGTTGAGATAGGATTCACCAGTGATAGTTGCCTCTTCAAAGAAGAACGGTCCATAGACACCTTTCTTGGAAATTGCACAAAACACGTTCACTTTTGGTGAATCTCGCTCGTGCTCAAGAAGTTCATGAGGATTCTCAGTACCCCATATGCGAGTTTTATGCTGGTTAACTTTGCCATTCAGATGGAAGGTCGCCTCATCGCTAAAAACAAGCCGGTCATCAAAGCCGTTATCTTCCAACTTCTCTTGCATTGCAATGCAAAAGTCACGGCGAAGTGGCTTATCAGTGTCCTTCAACTTTTGGACCAACTTGAGCTTGTAAGGTACCATTTGCAGTCGTTTCCTTAAGACACGCCAGACAGTTGCTGGAGCAAGCTGCAGTTCCCTGCTGGCTATTCTCACTGATTTCTCGCTGAAAGGCTGTCCGAACTTGCTCAACTGCATCTTCTGAAGTTGAAGGGCGACCTGTTCGCTTACTTGGGCACAAACACCCATCTTTCACAAATTTAGCATGCCATCTGACAATGGATTTCCTTTCAGGGGCTTCTTTTTTAAATTTCCTGCGAAATGCACGCTGAACACATGTCCACGATTCAGTCTTTGCAAATTGGAGGACACAAAATGCCTTGTCTTGTTTAGAGAACGCCATTACTGCACCTGGAAAGATAACACGGAAATCATTAGTATGACCAAAAACTTGATTAAGCAAGCTTTAAAATGGCACCAGTTTCATTTTTCTAGCTGGAATAGTTCATGAGATATACGCATTTGTAATGTTCCCAAGACTTTTGAAACACCCTGTATATATATATATATATATATATATATATATATATATATATATATATATATATATATATATATATATATATCACTTTATATTAAAGAACATCAACTAAATTGTATTAATGAACCACCACTTATCATTTCCGAAAGCCACTCAAAGATTTGGTTTAACGAGATGGATAGATTGTTAGTTTAACGATGACAAATTTTTGAGATGTTTGGAAATGATAAGTGTATGAACAAGGTTTATTTCTTAGAGAAACAATTTATGACAAGGAACCTATTTACTGACATTGGCTTTGAAAACGACCATGCTGTCATTTGCAGGGAAATGGTTACTTGCTAATACTAATTCCAGAGACAAGAAGGTACTTAGGAAGAAATCTGTCCATGTACATTTCGTCTGGTGCTCCTTTTAAATATGTATAAACCTCTGTACAATGACTTTTCTGTTACTTAATTAGACGTCCAATAATCAATCCAACAATGAAGTAGAAATAACAAATACCATTAAGTATGAGACAACATACATCTATTTTGCCCGTTGGTTTTTTCCAATCAAAGTATTGACCTATCCATTCCTAATCATTGTATACATACATTTTAATCAGCCTACATGGCAATTGCTTTAACAGGACTTTCTCAAGATAATTGATTACACTTCTATTTTTTCTTCGGATCAGTCATCTTGAAAATGTCTTGAAATAAAGACGAAACGCTGAAGAATATATTTTTAAAAAATCCCTTTTTTCATAAATTTTTCACATATGTATATATATATATATATGTGTGCTTGTTTGCGTGTGTGCATTAGTGTGTGTTTGCGTGGGTGTACGTTGTATTGTTACATAGAAGTGAACGTGTCATCAATACAGACTATGTAATCATTTGTTTTTATTATCTTAATCTATTTAAATGCACGGAGTCATTGCTAGCCGGCAGCCCGTGATGATTCTTGACTAATACAAAATTGTTGTTGCGTAAGTTTCCGTTGTCAGCCCCCGTTCGAGGATAATTTTATTTTATTTTTGAAAAAAAAAAAAATGTGTTATGCGTTACGATTAAATACTTGATCTTAGATTGGTAATAAAACAATTAATCATATAATAAACAAAACACAGCCATTTTTAGAGCAGTACAATATATCCAATGATAATGAGAAATATATATATTCAGCTGAAAACTACGCGTGATTAAAGTAAAAGTAGTCGATGTTTGAAACGGAAAAAATAGGAAGTAGAAATGAAGTATAGTAAGAGGATGAGAAATAGAAGGAAGATAAGATGCGAAATAAGAAGAAAGGAAGAGAAAAGGAATAGATGAAAGACAGACGTATTAGTATTATTATTAGTATCAAAAAGAATAATAAGAGGCCGATGAAAAAACAAAGGAGACCTTTTAGAGAGAAGTAAATGTAGTAGTACTCATAGTAGAAAACAAGGATGAGGATGAGAATAAGAAACGTAAACGCTTATTATATGAAGTAAAAGTGTCGTAAAAGTGAATTAATTGAAAGGCTTGCTACATCAATAGCAGTATAGGAATAAAGGAAGCATCGAAATAAGAAAAAGATAAGTATAAGTAAAGAAAGAGGATTAAACAAAGGAAGAAGAAGAAAAAGATAAAGCATCGAAGATGAGGAGCGGGAATAGGAGAATGAGGAGGAAGAGGAAGGAGGAAGGAGAAGGAGGAAGAAGAGGATAAGTACTACGAGATGTAAGAAAAGCTGAATGGAAACAAATCTCTTGCAAATGGACGTCGGATGGTGGAAGACTGTTGAAATAACTTAGGGGCGGAGGAGAATTTTGAATAACGCACAGAACCAGTTCCGGGGTCTGGGGTGTGCGCATTTGCGATAGTGCAGCTGTAGGGATGTTATCAGTCTCGCAATGACGAGGGAAGCCATCCTATAAATCACACTGCGGGGGAAAAAAGTCGGAATTTTCTTTGGATTTGGCGGTTGGACAGAAGCCGGACAAAAGTGGACACACGTAACATTCCCGGAAGGAATAGTCAAGGGAAAAGAAGGAGTCATTAGCACAGCGGTCAGTCTCGTTTGATAGGATATCTTCGCGGCTCGGGCGCCAGTGACAGGCGATTTACAGGTGGTCGTGACCAGGGAATGTGGCTGGGGTTGGTGTTCGATAACCAAATGTGGCCTCGACACTGCGTTTACCAGCGTAATTAATAACCCTTCTCCGCCATTGATCTATCTATCTACGCAGTCACAATTTTGGCACGATAAGTTGAACGTGGATGTCATTGGTGTGTAAAAGAATGTGAAAAATGGCGGACTTACGGACGGGGTGAGAGACTTGTAATAGATTGAGTGCAATAGCTGTTGATATCGTTACAGATAGATCAAGAATCGGGGATATTTGTGTAAATACAGAAGAAAGTATACGTACATGCGTCAATATCGTTAATGTTAAATACACATGCATCGAGACGTCTAAATAAACTGAAAGATCAAATCAATTGCTTTTGTTATATGTAACATTTATATACTTTTCGGTAGATCAAAGAATTGGTATTATTTGGATATAGACGTCTGAAAGGAAACCACAAATGCATCAATTTCGTTACATGTACATACAAATTATTGAATATGTATTTGTAACAGGAATATATATTTGTAACAGAAACATACAATTCAATATGTATTTGTAACATGAAAATAATTGGTTATATGTTTGTAACAAAAAGAAAAGGTCAATATCAAACTAACATTAACATCGTTGTAACTTACACAGAAGACGATTCTCATAGCTGCGTTCAGTCTTAAGAGACAAAAGATAACCCCTGTAAGGGTGGCTGCGCGGATAACTATAAAGCAAGGGTTGCGCAATCCCAAACCACACCTTTCCTGAGTCGGCACTGCTTCGTTCTAGTAGCAAAGAGTAGTCCAGGACGACTGGAAACACAGGTAAGGTATTGTAAAATGGTCACACATTTAGTACTGGCCAGGCTGAAGGTCGCTTTACTTCAGTGATCTTTCGGAAACTGATGTGTCAACGTGATAATGCTGTTTGGCCGGAATCAAAGTGTAGTATCTGTCCCGATGGATACTACACCCCATAAACCGTTATTGGCTTGGCCTTCGGGGCTTGATTTACGCCGGTCTATGGGTCTGTCCTGTGCAGTTCTAGGAGGTCCACCTTCCCAGACTTTGCCTTCTCACCCTTTGAGAAGGGGTTAGTTTATTGCTAATCGCCTGAGGCGCTCCTACCGGGGAATGCAAACGGGGCTGCCCAGGCAATTTTTAATGGCCAGAGTGGTCAAATTCCCGAGCGCTGGTTCATCAAATCCCACTTTCCGAACCTTGTGTCACATCTTACCGCTGTGGGAGGTAGACAAATAACATGCTGTATATAACAGCTGTTATGTTTATTACGTGTAGCAGTATTTTGATTTGACCTATCTCTCTCTTTCTCTTTGTTCAACCATCAAGGAAATCGTTGGTAGGGGTTTACAAAACACAACAGTAAACACTTTTGCGATTAATATTTTTTCTTTTTTCATCATTTTTCCATGTAAGTCGCTATTAGTTCACCGTAATATTTCATATTCTCTTCACTTCCTACGTAGGGGGATGCAAAGAGCATATTCGAAAATGCATCTGTTTCTTTTTACAGACACAAACACAACCCAAGAAATATACAGACTAGTTTATCCCACCATGTAAACTTCTTGCACACCGATATAAGCTCTAACTTAAGCTATAATGGAAAAATATGTTTTTGTAATCAATCTGACATTACATGTAAAATGATGTTTCTAACATGATTTTAGACCCATCGACGTCCACACATTGTTACTTTTTGATCAACAACCGTTACAAGCAAATGCATTATTGGATGTCTGCGTTTAACTACGTTGAAAAGACAAGTACACTGCTATTATAACAACTGACAGTTATATCGTCCCTAGGATATAAATAATCAGATATTATTTAGTAAAAGAAAAGAAAATATCCAACTTATATGATTGTAATAATTGTAACTATGTGTAATATTGTTACTGGTAGGTATATAATCATATATATCTGTGTTTAAATAATAGAGAGGTAAGAACACTTATAATTACAACGAGCAGAACACATCGTACTGGTTTCTTCTTTGATTCGTTTGTGTAAAAACGACCGAAAGGACAACTTTAAGTCGATTATTAGAATTTGCATCGCCATCATTACTGTTAGTTCGATAATAATGTAGATGTGGGTAACGACACCAGACAACTATAGAGGACTGTTATTATTACATTAAATAACACCTACATATAGTAGGTACGTCCGCATCTGATATTTACTGATTATCGATATTTAAAGTTTCTATTTACTTGTTTTATCACAAGGGCACACCTTTAATGTGTAGAAAATTCAGCTCTTTAAGAAAATAGCAATTCGGATGCAAAACATACCTGTATAATAACTAATGCACTCTCCCACGAATGAGACGACAAGTAAGACGGTCCAAAGTGTAGTATCTGTACCGTCCTCAGTCAGTGAAGGAGATGCCCTACTATACTGAATTATATTTGCTATTGTGTCTTACTCTGTCTTCGTGGTGATGCGAATAAATAGAGATAACCAATAAACACTTTTATGTTTCTAAATTTCTTAGATGAGGATGTATAATTTGTATAATTTGGATTATTCGGACTACTGTTATAATCATGAGTGTTATTCTCACAACGTTTCGGCAGATGCAACTTCCGACTTTCTTCAAGTGTATATTGTCGAGCTCGAGAAGCTTTCTGTCGAACTCGGGAATCTGCACAAAATGTTACGGACTTCTTTATTTAATCCACGTGGGTCGCTTGCCGTCGTTCCCTCAGCAATGATCGGGTGGACGTCTTCAGTAATTCGCACTTTCAAGCATCGCCCGCACTAAGGATTGAACCTTCAATTTTTAGAAAACTGAATCTAGAACTTAATTTTAGTTTGTAATTCCTCCGTTCTATCATCAGTTCGGCCGATACTGTGAATTGCGAATCACTGCCGACGTCTACCCAGTCATGGCTGACGGGACGAGAGCATTCTACTAAAAAAGGGTTCCGTTCGACATTCCGTGCAGATTCCCGAGATCGACAGGACGATCCTAGAGTTCGACAAGATACACCTTAATAAGACCGGAGGTTACATCGGCCGAAACGTTGTGAGAATAACACTCAAGATAAGAACAGTAGAGCACACATTTGATGACACTGGGAGTCATAACTTGGCGAAGCCGCAGACTCTTATAATAATACTTTAAACAAAAACAATAAAAAAAAAACTTGCAATAGCCACTCCTTTTTATCTCACTCTGTTAAATTAATCGAGCTATTTCTGAGAGGGAATGACGCATATCTGAGATTTGATAAATATTATTGGTTGAAATTTGATTATTGATCTATTTTTCTGAAACTTGTTAGTGTTTTCATACTGTGGGAGAGACACGTAGTAGGTGCACCAACCCAGATGTCTGGTGATACCAGATCAGGCTGCCCTGTGGCTCCCTGAGACGAAATTCACCTACATTGACGTTTTTTTTTTTTTTTTTTCTTTTTTGTAAAACTTAATTATGTTCTACAAAACCAAAACCAAAAACAACAGCCCCTCTCCCTTTCTCCCTCCCCTTTTTTATTTTTCCTACCTTACTCCCGGTCCTGGATATGACCTTAAACTACATCCGATGGTGAGATCTGGCTTACGGACTTTGGGGAATGTGGAGCCTCCTCTTAATTACCATTGCTCCCAGGTCATCCCTGACCCGGAGTGGTAGTACCTGTTAGGGTCCCAACTATGGGTTAAATAGAAACAGATATTAAAAGGGGAAAGAAACAAAAAAGAGAAGAAAACAAGACCAGATTCGGCATTAAATAACCCAAAAAGGGTTGATATGCCGTAAAACAAAACTACCAACCCAGATGTGGCATCGATACTCGATGCATGGGCGAATTAATGGTGAGTTTCTAGCGATATAGGACACTGGACGTGTGAGAAGTTTTCTTGCTCAGTAGAAGGAGTTGCAAACTTTAATGTATTTTTATGTATTAAGTTCAATTCATGCTATCTTTGAATCTTATGTCAAGGTGTTTATATGGGTGCTCTTATCGATCCTGAACCAGGTTTCGTGACGTTCGACTGAGAAGCTTTCGGCTGTTCTACGCAAACGCCCGAGAGTTGACGAGCCGATTTGTACCAGACGACATTTTTGATACGGTGCTGCGTCCTATGATAATGTTTTGCTTGTTTTTTTTTTGTTAGGGTTACAGTTAGGGTTTAGGGTTAGGGTTAGGGTTAGGGTTAGGGTTAGGGTTTAGGGTTAGGGTTAGGGTTAGGGTTAGGTTTAGGGTTAAGGCAAGTAATTTTTTAAAGAAACAACAAAGAAAATTAAACATATTTACATGATCTTTTTGAAAGAAACAACAGGAAAAAAACATAGCGAGGTTACTGTTAAAAAATAAATACTGTATTTTTATTTACAAGGAATTTTTTTGAGGAAACAAAAAAAAACGTACCAAAATTACTTTTATCACGACATATTTTTTAAATTTTATTATTTATTTTTACTTGCTCGCGATGATACTGCAGTGCAAAGCTGTTCGTAATTTATTTTCGGTTTATTTAAAAAAAACAAAAACTTCCTGACAAAAATTCCGTCTTCGAAAGCACTTATTTTCACTTTGTAACAAAGTTATCGGCTGCTCGCTGCTTCGGCTCGTCAACACTCGGGCGTTTGCGTAGGACAGCCGGACGATTCCGAGTTGAACGTCACGAAAGCTGGTTCAGGATCGATATCAGTACCGTTTATATGTTTGTCTTGGTAGTAGGTAATTTAACTATTTATTTAAGCTCCTTTCTACTACTGACTGAAGGTAATCTCCGAAAGATTTAGTCATTGCTCTACATATGTGAGCCATCTCAGACACGATTGCATCACTTATGAAAATCAGGAAAAATAAAGGTTGAAGGACTAATATCTAGGGGTACGCTCGAATTAAGTTTATATTATATTAGATGTTCGGCCATCGAGGATGTCTTAGATCTTTCTTTTAGCAAATAACGTTACGATTATATTAAATATTCGTCCAGTAATACAATACGAATTTCTTTTCTTGAGATAACCTTCATACAAAAACTTGCCAGATGCTTTGGATGTATAATTAACAACCGCCCCAGCTTCACCTTCTTAATCCCGTGTGTTGTGTATCCGTTATGAGATGTCCGTAATATATCTGCAGTAAAACAGGATTGCCTAAATCCATCCTTTTAGTGATAAAGAAGTTTATCATTTTTGAGGTAACGGACTATGGCTAAATTGATAAATGCTTCAAATAATTTAGCGGAGAACGGGAGGAGAATTATACGGAAATAATTTTGCTGACCAATTCTTTCACTAAACTTCTTGAAAACTGTTATCACAAAGCCACTTTTCCAGCTATTAGGAAAACAAAATTAGGCAAGGCATTAGTTGTAGAGTTTGGAAAGAACTAGAGCCAGCTCAACAGCGCATTTTTAATTAATATAGTAGGGATATGATTAGGGCACCCTGCTTTTGAGATGTCACATATAGAATGTATGATCTGCGGGTTTGAGAGTTCGTTTAGACAATATGTAAACATCACATTACCATTCCTGAACGTTTAATATAAAATTCACACGATCTATTTAATTGGATCAATAGGCGAACAATATTATGCATTTAGAATTAATTTAATTTTTTCATTACTGGTGTTAATTATTATTACATAATATCGAGGAAAAACGGAATAGTTTTTCTAAAATTTTATATCGTGTTAGCCTCGACTTGGCACCAGCCCCTGACCCTCCCTGTAAAACGTTCATAGCAAGAACTCGTCTATCATCAGTGCACATACATTTCTATTCTTTCTTTCTGTCGGTAAAACCTTTCCAAAAACTTCCGTTTTCTGGAACATATTATAACTGGACTGCGTTTCTTCTGACTACGACATGGTGATCTTCAAGTACAATATAAACAAATAATTTTCTAGTGCTATTATTCAATAACCAAATACTTCCCTTTCCATCTATCGTTCCAAATCTTCTCTTAGTATAATTCATCATCCGACTGAGAATCTCATTAAACCGTTTAAGGGGGACTTTTGTTCTTAGTAATAGCTAACCCATGAGTATAGAAATATGTTCGTTTTGATAGTAATTATACAGTTTAAATGTGACTGCAGTCATCGGGTTATGATCAAAGTGTAGCATTTGATATGTCCTGAGTAAAAAGAAAGGACATCCTTCTAGACTGGGACAATCTTAAATATTGTCCTAATACAAAGTGCCCTTTTTTATAGAGATGTGTGTACTTCACATTAAAAACCGATATTTTGTATGACTTAACGCTCGTAGCAAGGCACGAAAATACGCACTGAACGATAACTTAAGAGAAAGGCTTTATACTTTAATAGCTTATTTCCTGGAACTACCAGCCTTTGACACTCTCTGCCTTTTCCCTGTTTCCCTGATCTTACCGACATGCAGAATTGAAGTTAAAATTGAACACATATCTCACTGCACAATTCCTCATTTAGAATGGCCCCTTTAATTGTTGGCCCTCAAATCCACAGTAGCCCCTTATGTCTAAGTAGAAATGCGTCTTGTTAGAGGTAGATTCAAGTTGAACTTTAAAAAAATGTTCAAGTTCAATCTGTACGTTTGGCAGTGAAATTATATTTTAAACTTATACATGACATATTAAACTAAAGCGTGACAGACTAAACTAAAGCATGACAGACTGAAAGAAATCATTTTTGTTCATAGAGATGCATAATAACGCCCTGAAAATGTATAGACAGAAAAATAAGTGTACGATATCTTGATTTACATAGTTCCGCTTTTAACTTTGAACTCTCCGACCTTACTTAACACAGGAGACTCCAACGTGATTATCAAATGAGCCGCGACCCTGCACTTTTTGTAGAGTTTTCTCCAAGATTTATATCCCCCTATATCGTGCAGTTAAGCCATTTTCAAACTTTCTGATATATGAGATGTCTTCTGTCCCAAGGAATGTTTGTCATTTACTTAGCCGCTGCTGATAAAAGATGTGTTCACATAAGCCGCACTTCTCTGTGTTGTGCGTGTGGCTACATATGTGCGTCTGCGAGATTTTGCTTAGATATTCTTCGGTCTCCCTTTTTCCTTCTTCGTCTACACGCCGTGTTTGCGTACGATCTGTTTAATTTAGTATCAGCTAAACGTGTGCAAATGTATAATCATTCTTCCCCAGACTCTGAGTTCACCTCGTCATTGTGTGATATAAGGGAATTACTTGGACAGAAATATTTCGCATTAGCACGTCTAGCGAGAAGTGTTGCTTTCAAATCGTTATTGCAACTTTGAGTGGGATTTCTGACGGCTTTTATTACAAGTGCATGGCACGTTACCGGGATCAGAATTTCACACGTCTCAAATATATACAATGTTTATTTCACATTGATTATAGACCATTGATCAAGTGGCGAGAATCGATTTTTAGTTAGAATATGATAGACATTCTCTGTCTATCTTATACTTAATGCTTTTAGACTTTTAGACGTACACTTCTTGTACGTGGTTGTATTCAGGTAACGATAATCACGGAATTTATTAACACGCCTTAAGTTTTTTTTCTTTGTTTACGGAAGTTTGGAAGTCGTCGAACCAAGTTTTTCCTCGGGTTGGAAACAGAAGAATCAAATAGAAAACTTATGAACACGGTTATAAAATAACAGTTGGACAGTTGTAACGTAACAGTTGATATGATTTTTCAGGGAAACTTTGTGTGAATTAGAGATGTATTTAGTAACGAATAAGGTATTGGGTTGCGTTGCCACCGAAAATAATTCGGTCATGCTTCTCACTGAAATGTTTTCCAGTCAGTGTTTGCACTGATAGTTCTACCAAGTTCTCCAGTAAGAGTTTGGTTTACTGTGAAAGTAGCCAGGCACAATACCTAATCCCAAGTAACTATGTGGACATATGATTCCATTAACACTTGAAAGTTATTTAATTAATTTAAAGTCAAATACCTCATGCATTGTCATAGATCTCTTGATCAATCTGGCCAACACTCTTACATACTTTACAAAGTCAGGATATAATGTAAATAGAAAAGTTAAACAAGTATGTCTTGGTCTGCTACACTCTTTATTTTTATGAGCTTTTGACTAAATAAAGGTCATCCTATAGTATGTATACTACGACCACTCTGTATTGAATTGACTTAATTTGACGCTACAGAAGTTCCTTTAATCTGATTATTGTTTCCATTCAACGTTTAACAATATCTTAATAATTGTATCTTCTGTATTTGAACATACATTATACATATCTTGTACATGTTATGAAGTCTAAATCTCGAGATATATAAAGTCTCAAGCTGTTAAATAAACAAACTGAACCTTTAAATTACACACACTAGCAATTATTGCTAGTTTATAAATATATATATATATATATATATATATATATATATATATATATATAAATGTGTGTGTAAGACCAGTACGTAATATGATACCGCAGTAATTTCATTTTGATGTCAATTAAAATCAGCTTTCATTCGAAGTCTAGATTTAATATATTTGTGTTTTTATTGTTCAAGGTATCACTTTAAACGAATTGAATTTATCGCGTATTGCGTCTGAACCCCTCATATAAATTCCCGAAACAGTTTTTCATGGTAAGCAACTGATGATCCCTTAAAATAGTGTTAGAAACAAACTAATATAATAACTGTAAATAATAAATTGACATACTTGAGTGATTTTCCACTGGAAGACTTGGGACTATAAGTTTGTTTTTTGTTGTTTTTTTAAAATATTGTTTTAATGGTTGAGAAACTTCCGAGACTATATATATATAGAGAGAGAGAGAAAGAGAGAGAGAAAGAGAGAGAAAGAACGAGAAAAAGAGAGAAAGAGAGAGAATTATGTGAGGTTAGTGAAGTTAGCGATATACGCATAAATATACAAAATTAATCTCGTTTTGCTACAATTTTTCATGTTTACTAACGAGGTGTTATATTTTGAATATTCAGAAGATCGCCGACTTTTTTACACAAACATATTTATTTCGTTTTATCAAAATAGAATTAGCAGACAAATGAATACGAAAAAATTACAACATTTTGTTTACTTGAAGGCAATTCACAATAGTGATAATATGAAGCCAAACATCAAACGTTAAGATAAAGCCCGTAAATATTTCCCTCAGTTTTTTTTTTAAATTTTGCATTTCTATTTGTTCGATAAACTTATTTTTGTCCAATCTATGCGTATTGTTGACATTTTCTAGATAGGCGTATCATAAAAATAGGTGATACTCGAAAAGTGTTCCATATTGACTGATATCAAAGTCTTCATAAAAGTATTAATAAATATATGACAAAATATTTTCCTGTAGCAGTTTGAACAGAACTGCATTTTGAATTAGTTTGGTTATTCCAACTACTATTAGTACTATTATTGATGATATTTTTACACTCTTTAGACCGTTACACCCTACCAAGTTCTTCAGCCACTATGTGGTTCAGTATCCATCAGAACAGATACTACACTTTGATCTTAGCCAAAAGGCCGAGAAAGACTTGAAATTTTAACAATAATCGCCATTGCAAGTATGGTTGAGAAAACACGCTGGTTGATGAAGAAAATGGCTTTAATTAATTGTATGAATATTTTTTATTAATATAAGCTTATTGGAACGTATTGTAAATACATATGGAAACTTGATAATAGCAGTTATAAGTGTATATTTGTAAATACGAATTTAATTGAAGGTTAAAAGGAATGTATTATGTAAATAAGGAAGCCCGTCTAGTGTCTAAATGACGTTTATTAAGGGTATATAAGGCCGTTGAAATCTATTAATTTAAGTAAGATTCTTGCCACGTTTTCACTTCCAATCGCAGCCTCGTCTTGAAATTTCGTTATTCTCTAATCTAATAATGTTATTTAATGTTATATAATGTAAATTTAATTAATTAATAATAGTTTCCTAATTCTGCAGATATACAAATATTATGAACGCTGACTCGAAAAGCTTAATTAATTAAATGTTAATTACTCGACGACCCCCCTCCCCCTTCAGTTTACAAAAATTCCCCAGGACGGACAGACAGACAGACAGACATCCTGACAGAGAATAGATATTTTACGTCGAACTCGTGAACGTATACACAATTTCGAAAAGAACCCTTTTATTTAATTCTTGTGGATAGGATATTATCGTTTCATGAGGCAAAAGCGAGTAGAATCGCGAGTTTATTAATTTGCATTCTTAGATTGTATCGCGTGTTGTAAGGATTGAACCTTTACTCTTCAGATGACTGCCATTTAGATTGTAATCAACGGGTATAACAGTTGCCGCACGGGTACGCCCCTTTTTAGTCACTTGTGTCACAATTCTAGAAAGCGATGTTATACATTTACAGATTCAGTCCTTCATATTTAATTCTCCCTCTTTCAGGTCATGAATCATTCTGTCTTTCTCAAACGTATCCTAAATAGATGTTATACTTTTAATGTAATATTGCGATTGGAAGAGCGATAAATTACTTTTTGTTAGCGAACCCATTAGTGTTATGCGATGTAAACCTTTACAATTACTAACAACTAATAAAATAAGTGAGCACATTATTGGATTTTGTGCAACTCAACAGAATAAACAATAATATATATATATATATATATATATTTTTTTTTGAAAAAAACTTAACAATGGTGGTGTTAAAATAAACAAAATTTATTTTAAACTTAGCTTTCGAGAATTACAATTCTCCTTTGTTAAAGAGTGTTTTTCTTGTTCTTCTTTTTCTTCATCGTCCGATGGTAATGGACTTCTGGGTCAGAACATCACGTTATGTCTGAAGGCGAGGTTGCGCCAATTTGAATTAAAAAATGTTATTTAGACATATTTTTAAAACCATTATTTCGTAATAGTATTATATTATTATTTTTTTTAAAACATGACAATGGTAGTGTTAATATATATATATATATATATATATATATATATATATATATATATATATATATATGTATATATATTAATACGTAGTAAGTCATGAAAATATATTTATGACAATTAAGCTACACAGGGGCTTCCGAATTAATAATGCGAATAAAATTGGATTAAATACAACATATATTAAATCATGAATTAATTCGAACAAGTACTGTACAGTTCTAAATTAGAAATATCTAATTATTTTTAAAACAGTTTTCTTTTTTAAATCGATAGATTAAAAAATGGCTTCATGATCAGAGGAAAATCAGGAATATAAATCAGCAACATTTATATTTCTGTTCAAAATTTTGTTAATATAAAAATTAAAAATTAAAAATCATCAAAATATACAAAAATTTATAAAAAACATTGCGGAAAGAAAATCAATTGGATTGAATAACCATAGAATATAAATGTCTGCATATCTTGGGAATGAGAGGTAAGGTAAAGAATAAATGGCAATCCAAAGAATCCGAGCAGTGAAAAGTTCCCGTCAAAGAAATGGAGGGATTCACGTCGTTGTCAGTGGACCACGGAAAATACAAATACAAGTATGATTATCCCGAGAAAATTGGTAAAAAATAAAAAAGCAAACATTTCCCTTGGCAATTTTATATTTCCTAGGCAAAGTAAACAAATGTCAGTGTCTGCCTAAACGGAAGAGACCTAGAATTAGATAATTCAAGTAAAATATTAAACGATAACAACATTTTTAAAATAAAAACGAAAGAAAGGCAAAGGAGAGAAAGCGAAACAAAGGAAATCATAATAGAAATACGTAGCAAGAAAGTAAAAGAAATAAATAAGAAGGAAAGGAGAAAATAACATAATATATATGTATATATAAGGCCAGGGGAAATTAGGAGACAAGGATGTGGAAGTAAAGGGGGGGAAGGTCCAGAAGTGTGAGAGAATAAAGTTGGATGAA